>VYZT01063271.1:0-37061 GCA_013400735.1 Pomatostomus ruficeps
CAAAACAAAATGTACACCCAGCTAGCTCAGTCAGTAAAACATGAGACTCTTAATCTCAAAGTCGTGGGTTTGAGCCCCACATTGAGCACCAAAAAGATTTGTCCCAGTTTGAGACAAATTTTTAGAAAAAACTCCGAAAAAGTATCTCCTCTAAAAAACAAAATTACAACCCCTCCCCCTAGCCAAAATTCAGAATTAAAATCTTCTTAGAGAAACATGAAAAAAACCTGTTTATTTAACAAGCAAAGTGCACGCAAGCACAAAAAAAACGAAACAAAAAAACCTTAAAACTTGAATAATAATAAACAGTAAACTTTCTCTACCGTAGAGAAAGATAGTAGAATTTTTCAGAGTCTCTCCTTTCTCTAGTTCAACTCCTTCTGAAAGCTCGGCCCATCTAGGCCGGAAAGTCCAACAGCTCCTAGCGAGAGCCCTGCCAACTGTCTCCCCAGAAACAGTTTGATTGTTTAGATTTAAAAAAAAAAAACATGCCAAACAGTTCAAAAAAAACCAAAAAGAAAACTGCAATCCCAGAAAAAAAAAAAAAAACTCAAAAAAAAAAAAACTTCTGTCTTAACTCACAGCCAAACAAACTACTCAGAGCAAAGAAAGAAAAAAACTTGCTCTTTTATCTCAAAGAGATAGAAACAAACCATGCCAAGTTTTCTCTCTGCGAACCCAAAGTTACAGAAACTATTCCCAAACTTAAGCAGACAATAAGAAAAAGAAAAAAAGAAAAAAAGAAAAAACAAAAACCAGAATCACCCCAAAACAACTTTCTAAGTTGAAGTGTTCTCTGTCTCTGGAGGAAGACTGCAAAGGCTCTGGTACCATCAGGTTTTTTCATATACTCACAAAGCAACCAGAGTAAACAGCCCATCAGAGGGCCATGGGGCAGGCATTTATCATTCCAGCAGACACCTCTTTTGTTTACCAGGACATTTGTCTTGAAATCAATGCCAAACATCCTAAATTCAGTCCCTGCGGCACTATATCCAGCTCATGCTTCACTAAATCTGTGCTGAGTTTTTCAGTTAGAGGGGTAGCTAATCACTCTCTCTGCAAACAACAGCATTAAGTACCAAAATGGTGATATGCCAACAAGGTCAACAACAGGTTTTCACTAAAGTGCCCTGTATTTTGTGATAAGCACCTGCCTGAGTTGGCATGAGATGTGTACTTGCACATCTGAGATGCAGAGGAGGGGTTAATTCATGTTTCTATTTAAATTAAAAGATTCTTGCCTCCTGGGAAAACTTGTCCTAGCATATCCTGTGCTGAGTGCTGTGGATGTAGGATGGGTAAACATCTGTCCCACACTCAATACAGATTTCTACTTCTATTTGGTTAGATGGATTATAATGCTGTTTGGAAATGTTTCATCAAAAACCCTTAATGAAATATGACTTTTGATTTTTTTTCCTGTGGAAGTGGTTTCTCTGAAGTAAAATTCTGAGAACATCTGCACATGAAAGTCATGTCAAAGAAAAATAAAACCCTGTATTTGTTCACACTTTATTCTTTCACAAGCTCTTCACAGGAAAATTCTGGTTTCTGATACAGCTACGAAATACTTTTAGATTACTACATTACAGGTGAAGTCTCTTGTACAATATGTGCCAGAGCAGTAGCATGGTAGTTTCTGGGGTGGCACAGTAGTATGGCACAGGCCTTAGTCCTTCAGCCTCAAGGGCAGACTTCAGTGCTGGGATTTGCAGCTTTGCAAAGTACTTGACATGTTTCCACCATGGATCCATGTAGCAGAACACTTCTGCATGAACATATAAAATCTAAATGAACCTATAATGCTGTACAGGAACTAATTTCTAGTTATGTAGCTCAATGCCTCAATAAACTAGACTCTTAGAATTCCAGACCCAGAGTTTAATGCTGGATTTGATATGTGGTGGGAGCCAGTACTTGTGCATACTGAATGAAAATGTTGCCATAGTTTATCGTGAACTAGACTTTGCCTTTTGATAGTTATTTCTTAAGCATGGCTGTATATCTGCTGTTACAAAGCATAATGACTAAAGAAAGAGAACTTGATACAGTTTGATTTGGTTTTGCATGGAAAAATGGCATTACTTCAACACAGTGTGAGATGGATGTGTTTGTTCTTAGGATGGAGCTTCTGCAATTTTCCTGGCAGCACAAGGAGGCTATCTGGATGTCATCCGATTGCTGCTTTCTTCAGGAGCAAAGGTTAACCAGCCACGACAGGTATGATCAACACTTCAGGGCAGAGATGGGTTCTAATTTTATAGTTATGAAAACGAACACTGGAATTGGGTTCCTGTGGAGGTGTTTCATTGGAAGACAATTTGTGGCTGTGCCCACATTCTGTGTTTTAGTTCAAATTGGTAATATGATTTTGTCAGTACCTCAGTCATTTCTGGAAGAAGTGAAACTGAAAGCCCTGCTCTAGATCTGCACCTTATACCCTGTGAGTTACCACCCCTGGAGGTTTTTAAAAGACGAGATGTGGCACTTGGGCACGTGATTTAGTGGTGGACTTGGCAGTGCTGTGTTAATAGTTGGACTCAGAGGTCTTTTCCAGCCTAAATGATGCTATGATTCTAGAGCAGATTAAACCCCTGACCGCTCCTTTGAACAGGTTTGAACCACATGCATGTTTGGATCAGGCACCAAACAAAATCAAAATAAAACCCTCCAGCTGTGTGGAATGTTGATACAAGAGCCTACCACTACCTCTTGCAACTACCAATCTGTTTGTGTGGTACCATGTTACTTTTGAAAGTCTTTTGGAAATCTTTTGAAAAGCTTTTGAAAATCTGGGAGCTCTAGGAGGAGGCAGTACTAAATTCTGGTTTTTGAAATCTCCAGAACTTCACACATGGCTTTGGCGTCAAAGTTTATCTTTGACAAATGCTTTTATTTTTAGTTTTACTTATGTTTAGTTGTTTGTTTGACTTTGTGTCATTCCTGTGCATTCTGAAATTCAAGCATGAGTGTTGCCTTAATTTCTGGAAATTCTTGATACATAGGAAAAGCTTTTCTCCCCATTTCCAGCTAGTCACTCTAGTGGGCCTGATGTTGCAGACACATACAACCAGTGGTAGCCATAAGCATGAAATTAGCTCGTCTGCAAGCAGTGAGGCTGCTGTTTGATCATTACGTGGTAAGCGTGAGGTTGATTTGTGGCTGGTTCGGAGATCCCTGCTAGGGGGTTAAGGGCTGGATCCACTGTGCACCACTGGATGCTGGAGTTAGGTAAGGGTGCAAGACGCTTTCTAGGTTTTAAATTAACCATGGGATAGGTAAGCATACATGGTATACAGAGACATGGATGAAAGCTCTCTTGGATTCCAAATAAAGGGATTTCTTAATTGTTTAGCTGTTTCTTGACTGTAAAATCAGTGCCTAAACAGCCTGAGGTGGGAGTTGCACAGCTAGCTTTACACCCAGCACGTAGAAATGTCTGGTAAGAGATGGAGTTTCTCAGGAATCTCTACTTGCTTTGAGAGAGCCTTGCCTGTGGTCTGTTGAACCCTTGCAGGCAAGGTAGCTGTCCTGGGTCTTCAGTGCACATTTGAAATTGATGGGATAAAGTCTCGTCCTCATAATCAGTCATGCATGTCTGCCAGGGGGCTGTAATCACTGACTGCAGCAAGTGAGAAAGCAGCAGGCAAGAGGAAATGAGTGCGAAAACTCTAATAACAGTGGACAATGTGGCATGAGACAAGCTCTGCCAGGTGTTTTCAGTATTTCCTTTCATTGGCACCAAAATCCTGACAAATCATAGCCTGGCAACAGACATTGATCTGTATGCTTCTGCTGCATGTGTAGGTCTGTGTGCACCCCTAACTGTGGTGTAAGGATAGAGGATTAGTATTTTAAGTGCCTTAACTAAAACAGTTTTCCTGCTGCCCCTAGTCCCACCTCTGAGCACCAGAGCTGTGCTGGCAGCTACCCCCTGCATTGATGCATTAGCTGCTCCTAGGTTGCCTCCATGCTGTCTCCCTAGAAAAAGCTTAAGAAATGTTAAAAGCTGTTAACACAGTCTGAAGTTTCAACGTAGAAGGAGAGACCAAGGTATGCATTAATGCCTTTTGAGTAAGTCAAAATAGAGTTGGGGAGCCTTAGATTTAGCTGAACCCTGTTGCCATCAAAACTGCATTCTGCTATCTGTAATTATAATGCAGCTAATTCTTTCCGACACTATTTTTTTAGCTTTCTAATCCAATTTCTACAACACAATGTTTCACGAGGCATTTTTAAATCTGAGTTGAGGCAAAGATTTGTCTCTGTGTGAATGTTCCTCCTGGCTCCTCTGTTTCATCTCCAACAGGCAGGCCTTCTTTGCTTGAGGGTACCTCCGATCCCTGCTAAGATTATGCCTGGATAAGTGCGTGGCATTTGTATTTGGGCCCACTGTAATCTGAAACATTTCTTTAACAAATGGAACATTTTTACTGTTTAATTAGTCAAGTAATGGTTGGATGGACTCAGTCTCTTTCTTACTAACAAATGGATTTGTACTTTGTTAGAAGGTGGTATGTTGGTCATGAGGAATGTAGCTCCAGAGGGGACAGTTTCAATGCCAGACAACTCTCACTCTCATTTACAAGCTACATTGCTCTTAGTGTGGTAAGACCTTTTCCAGGCAACATTACTTCAAACGCAGGGCTGCAGAGTGCCAGGTGTGAGTTCATGCTTTTCCTTCCTCCTGGTGTCCGGATTTTCCTCTCTACATTGGGAATTTAGTGGCTTAATCCATGTGGATCTGCACACATGTATCTGCCTTCTTTATCTCCTCTTGCTGCTTAGTGGGTACCAGTTGCCCCTCAGTCTGGTGTCCCACTTCCCAAACCATGGGGATATTTGTGACACCATGGAGCATTTTGGATGGTCCTGGCTGTCCATGTGCATGCCCTTCAGCTCAGCTCTCACAAGACCAAATAGTGAAGCTTCCTGGAAAGTTTCTTCCCTGGCAGTGTGTCATTTCTCTTGGGTTGTAATTGCTTTCTGCTCTTGCCAATATTGAGGAGACAGGCAGGAATTCTTTTGTCATCTTTTTGTCTAGACAGAGCTGGGGGCAGTGTCTGAAGCCTGCTACAGGAGATGTTTCTATGCTTCTTCAACTCACAAAACAAAGCTGTAAGACTCTTTGCCAATGCTGTTTTGGCAGTCCGTGTCCCAACAGGCATTATTCAGGCTGTCTAAGCAGATTCAAAATAATCTGAAAATTAATGACTTTTTTCTTAGGTCATGATATGCAATTACATGTATATGTAAGCCAGTAAACCTATATAGGGTGCACTTCAGACAAGCAAGCAATTTGCTATTGGCAAATTAGGTGTAGTGGTGCAAGTAGACTACTGGGCAGAGCAGTGGAGGAGATGACACTGAGTAGCCTGAGAGTCAGGGTTCTCTGCCCCTGGATATCCCTACTGGAAATCTGAGGGGTCTTTTACCTCCCACGCTAACTGGCCTTTTCTAAAACTTCAAGTCACAACCAAAGTTGAGATTCAAAGCTGCAAAGCGAAGCCATTAGTTAATGGGTAAGAGAAAGAGCATCAGCAATTTCAGTCAGAATATATCTGGAATTTCTGGTTGCTGGATATAATAATGTGTTGTCCATATATACTAGCTCGTAATCAAATGTGGAAAAAAGAACAACTTGAAAACATATGGAATGTAGTGGTCTGCAGTCTTCTGGGTGGGCAAGGAGAGGAGAGTAGCTTTTGAACTACATATTTCCCTGTTCTCACTTTCTTCCTAACTCATCTCCAAGCCCTAATATCTGTTTACACATGAAATCTCATGTGACCTCTTAGTAAAATGTAGTATCTTCTTTGCATTGCTTACCATCGTGAAAATGGACAGAAAACTCATCTACTCTATATAAATATTATAGACATTTGCATAAACCTGAATGCTCAATGCTGTTTGCTTAAGAGAAAGGAGCTGACCATAGTCAATGTGAGCCCATCATCATCTTCACTATTATTCTTCTCTTCAGGCCAAGTCCTCCAATACAGTCACTCTTCCTTATAATGTACTTCTGTCTCTATCATATATCTGGGGTGCTGAGGATGATGTCTGACAGCAATACTATTAATGACAATTAATGATAGCAGTGATGTTACCCAACATTTGTATTTCCTTTGTTCCTTTTTGTTTATACCTGAAAATAGGGGTTATACCTAGAAACTTCACTATGAGTAAACAAAAGCTGCTATGTTTCCTGTGCTGAGCTTGTGTTTTCATTGCTTGTGTTAATACAAGCATGGATTTGCACAGCATTGGTTCTTCACACAGATTAAATTGTGTAGGCTGCTCTCAGATATTTCCAAGTTTTACAGGCTTTTTCAATGCACCTATTGCTATTTTCTAGAGCCCTCTGGTGGGGGGAGATTAGAAAAATATGAAGTGGCTTACTGGAAGGGAAAACACTATAAATTGGAGAGGGACAGTTTTTGCCATCACACTAACATCACATACTCTGTATACAAAACAGCCTTTGTTATTTTTGAATCACAAAGAACACTCATTATATTAATAGGATACATACCAGAGTGAGTTCAGTCACTAATTTCAATGAGTTAATATATATAGAGAAATTATATAAGGGTGGGCAAAAATCATGTTCCTCATCATTTGAGAATACTGAAGATCTCAGGATGTGCATTTGTTCCTTCTCAGAATCAGAAAAAGGGAAGCACAGATTATTATATCAAAGAAAGGAATAACTTTTCTGTTTCTTTGGAAGGATTAATTCACTAGCCCATAGAAAGCAAAGAAGTGGTTCAACAATGCTTTTCTGAATTGCGTGAGCAGGTCATAGGAATCTTCAGCTGACACTGGGGAGAGAGACTATTTTTTTGATCAAGGTGGCAATACCTTATTTAATGTAAAAAGTTGATTTCTCCTGAAACTTCTCATTAAGGCTGTTTTTGAAGTCTCAGCTTAGTTTGTCTTCCTCTTTTGAGACAAGCCTTCAGGCTGCAGAGAGTGGTGAGGGGAACTGGCAAGCCCTAAAGACAGAAGCAGACACCCTGCTTTGTGGGGCCTCGCTTCTATCTTAAAGTTCATACAGGCAAAGTGTTTTTTAAAGGCTCACGAGAACCAGTTTGGCACCACATAACTGCTGGAGTCCTCCTGCAGTCTGGAGGATCAGGCCATTTAGAATCAAAAAGAGGGAAAGACACAAAACTAAATTCTACTTGCGCTGAGAAATACTTCTAGTGCTTCAACTCACCTTTGCCTTTGAGAGGGAAATCCATCATAAAGTTTAGCTTATTCTTAATGTGTGCTTTATTTTCTGAAGTTTTGTGCTCAAATAACAATTGCATAGGACATCTTTTCCAAAGCAGATTGTTTCATGCTGGATTCCTTGATAACTGCCTTGTTTTCTAGTGGAGTTCTGAAGATAAAATTTGTGAAATACTCACCTTCAGTGAAGGCAGTATGTTTGTACCAGATTCCCTGAGGGCGGATAATGTAATTTAATACTGAAAGTTGGTGATCACCTTGCATTGCTCCCTAGCTTCTGTAAACATCTTTCAGTTTCTATGTACAGGCTGCAGAATCTGCCTGTGCATGCTGAAGTTTGTCTGTATCTTCTGTCACATCTAATCACCTAGAGTTCAAAGTACACAGGATACCTTTAGCCCTTATTTTTCAAACTTCCCCATGTATTTTTAGCACAGCTGCTGCCTAACTTGGCTTTAATTTCACAGAGCAATGCACATTTCCAGCAAACTATGCAAGAGAAGGCAGTAAGGGTAGCTCTACACCACAAACTGAAGCAGTTCTAACTTGATACACCAACCTCCCACGTGGTTTTGGATGCAGCTTTGTGTTTGTCTCCCTGTAGGATTTGACTGAGTAATTGAAGTACAGCAATTCCAGTATGCTTGGGCAGTAAAATATCAGAGGGCTCAGAACACTGAAGTGAAGCCATCAGCAACCTTATTTTGTCTGCAGGACGGGACAGCTCCCTTGTGGATTGCTTCGCAGATGGGTCACAGTGAAGTGGTGCGAGTGATGCTGCTCCGGGGAGCCGAGCGGGACGCCGCACGGGATGTGAGTAGCGCTTCCTCCTGCGCTCTGTCTGCAGCTCAGTGCCTCCCTTGGGGGGCTGTAAGACTGCCTGGATGAAGGCTTGGTACCTCCAGAGTCCATCCTGTTTGTCAGGTTGCAAAGTCCCACTATGGGTTTCCTTTTTCCCATTGTGTCTGCGACAGCTTCCTGGAGGTACCTTCTGGAATAAGGGAATGGAAGTGTCCACACAGTTGAGAGACAAAGATGGTATATGGTGTCACTGGTTCATTTTACCCTGAAGTTTTCCCCTGCCAGAGGAACAATCCTTCAGGTACCCTAAGATCATCAGGACAAGCTGTGGAGGTGCCTCCTCAAAGATTATGAACACAGGAGACCCTCCTCTCAGAGGCGTGGGGAGAGCTGGCATTTCCCTCCAGCCAAGGGGAATGGAGGCAAGGCACTGATGGCATTCCTCTTTCTTTTAAAGGATGGTACAACTGCTTTACTGAAGGCTGCCATTAAAGGCTACAACAATGTGATAGAAGAGTTGCTGAAATTCTCTCCCACGCTTGGCCTGCTGAAGGTTAGTGGTGAAACACTGAGATTTTTAGGCAGAACAGAGGAATGCAAGGGGTCTGATGAAAGATCTGGCATTTATGACTACTCTAGTAGAAGATGATAGAAGTTTGAGCACAAAAAAGTTGAGACAAAAATTAAATAATCTTTTTCTTAGCCTTAATGCCAGTCACAAATCTTTTAAACAAAACCTGGTTTTGTTTAATTAATTCTTGGAATGAGAAAGCACATTGTGTCATGGAAGAAATTCTGGTTTTTGTCACTTGCTTTTATTTCTACTATAAGTAGACTGCTCTTGACTGTGCAGTTTTAGCATTGTACCCAGCCTTCTATTGCATTTAGTCAGCAAAACAGTGTCCTAAAAGATCTGGCGTGAGCAGATTATCTACTTGATTTTGTTTTCCTCTGAATTCATAAAGTGACTTGAAAACTAACAGATATTTGGAAGCTGCTGACCTAGGTTTATGTGTCCATAAACCACATACTTTGATAGCCTCTGTGCATGCAAATGATTGGCCAACTTAATGTGAAAATGTAGGTGGCATCAACTTAGTTATTAATTTCAAGTATGAAATAGCTTTCACACATATTTGAACTGTCAGTTTGCAACCACAAGTAAAAGGCCAGCCATAAAAACCCCCCACCTATCAGCTGTCTGACACTGAGGCCATTAATCATCAGAGAGAGAAGATAAAATGCACAGATGGCTTCCATTAGTGCTTGTGCTTCTGTTTCACTTGCTAATGATTGATTTTGCCAGGCAGAAACAAGTGCTGTGTTCATGTCACCTCTGATCTATTGACAAGGGTGATTATTAAAAGGAAACACTGCTGTGGTAAAGTGAACTTGACCCTCATTTTTATTAAAGCATTTAAAATCACCTCCTTCACATCCCACTAGCCTGCCAGCACCATAAACCAGACCCTGTGTCTTTGATTACCTAATCTCTTCCATGTTACTTCTTTCCTGCTTGTAGGTCTGTTCTTTGCAAACATTTGTGTTTCACTGCCTTTTGCTTTTCTTCCCATGCATGGTACAAACACCTCCACTGGCATTTCTTAGAATGGGACCTCTGCTCTCCATGCAGCCGTCCTTAGTGGCAACGTGAGGACAGTGGCGCTGCTCCTCGAGGCAGGAGCAGATCCCTGCCTGAGGAACAAGGTAGGTCCTGGCTCCCTATCCTCCTGGGCAAGGAGCATGGGGGGAGCATCGAGCCGTGGAGCCGTGTGTGCCATCGAGGTGGGGGCAGCCCATGTTTCTCTGTAGATTTCAGGGCATTGCTAATACCAAAAAAAAAAAAAGAAATCCCAAATTACATGCATCTTTCCCATATCTTACTGTAGAGCTGTTAGTTTTTTGAATTAGTTTTGCATTCTTTTGATAACAGAAAATTTTCTGTACAAAACTTACCGTGGTTTATCCTGTGAAGTGTTTTAACAGTACATGTTTGATGATTTCCATGAATATGTCTTCCTCTGACATGTTTCTGGACTATTTGCTGCTGGGTTTGATACCTGGCTGGGTTTGTTGAGCTGTAAATGAATGGTCTGACATTGACTTTTGGTTTATGACTGGGTGAATGAAAGTCTGTAAAACAAGTAATCCAGTACATATCTTGTAAATATTTTGGTCATTTAATGTAAAATCTGTGGCTGTTAATTTCTGCATCATTCGACTTGATGGCAGCACAGTTAATGACACTCACACAGTAGTCTATGTTAATAGACATTTCGGGTTGATACTATAACCTGAAAAATGTACAAGATTTTTCTGCTACTGATAGTGATCTGCAGCGGCAGGGTATGCAGTAGAAGAAAGTATCTGGCTGTAACCTCTCCTACTGATTTTTTTTAATAAATATTTTTTTTGGATAAGTAATATGCCATTTGGCACAACAGAATATATTATTTGCAGGACAGAATTACTGATTTTTAGAAGCAGCTTCATTATGACTACTTTATGTTACCAAAATTGTATTTGATAAATAAAAAAACCCAACAACAAACTCTTGCTCTATTACCAACTTTACAGCATAGCACTGACTATTTCATAGCAATTAAAGTATTCCCTTGGATTTTTACAGACTTTAGTACATAAGGACCTGCTCATCTTCCCCAAAAAATCAGAAACTATGTTGTTTTTTACTTCTGTGGCAGAAGTATAGGGAGCCCAAGGGCATTTGTCCTGGACAGCACAAAATAAGTTGTCATTCAAATTCTACTCTGGGATTGTTTTGAAGACCTAAGTGAGACTTGAACACTGAAAGATGATTTCCTAAGATACCTTCAACAGTGGTGGAGACAACACTAGAAAAAACCCACGTCATTATAATGCCCCGTACCATCTTCTGTAGAGTGTAATGCTTTCCAACCATGATTGGGAAATACTCGTCCCTTTCTGCTAACCTCAAGGGTTTTTTGTTCCAGGCAAATGAACTGCCGGCAGAACTAACAAAAAATGAACGCATCCTCCGACTCCTTCGAGCAAAGGAAAAGCAAAGGAAAAGTTAATGCAGCCCTGTAGCAGATGCGGTTTGACCACAGGGATGTCCCCTGACCACAAGTAGCACGACAGTAATCCTAGGTTGGAACAGTTTGCAGAACTGATTAGCCTGTGCAGTACACGCTTCCTGAATGCACCAGGCCCTTGCCACAGGGTCGCCACAGGCTGGGGCCTCCGCCCGGCATCGCTGAATGCGGGACCATGACAAGAGCAGGGGTTGGCCCAGGAGCTGCGTTTGCACCGCAGCCCTGCCTGTCCTCCAGGATCCCACCAAGCCCAGCACCGACATTTGCTCCCCCATGCATCCCGGCACAGGCAAGCATTCCTGCTGCTTCCGAAACACATCCCCACGCTGGCATGGGCACACACCTGTAGCAGCGGGGGCCGGGAGCACTTGGCCCTTGTGCCAGAAGGATACCCGGACCTTGCAGCTGTTTGGATTCAGCTGGTCATGGAGCAGCCCCATGATGTCCCTGCCCTCCCTTTGCTGACAGTGACCATTCCTCTCTGCCTCCAAGTGCCACGTGAGACTAGAGATGAGATCCTGCCTGAGTCATCAAACAGCAAAAGTTCTCCTGTCAGCCCAGGGCTGAGGTAACATTTTTGCTACTATATGAAGCTCCATGAAAATGATCAAGAGTATTGCAAATGATGCCAAAAGCTACTAACCAAACACAAAGCAAGGGGATGCCTTCTCAGTTGCAGCATCTTGATCTGCCAATCTGTCCAGCAACAGAAACACAGCGGAGCAGTTGATTTTGTGATGCCTACGCAGCATATGGGGACCCTTCCCCAACCTTATGTGCATTTTTGTGGGTAGATGAGGACTGGTTGCTGAGCAAACCAACCAGGGCATTTTTCCAGGTGCAAGTAAATCAGAAATTCAGCTGTCAAGCACAACAAACAGCACAGATGCTACTCAAGTGGTATTTGTATGTTCTGCACCCAGATGTGTGACACCATGGTTTAGTATCCACAGCTACCATGCAAAGCACTCGTTCCCCAGGTCTGTGGCAGGAGCTAAGGGAGAAGTGCACAGAGTACAGGTGTTTCAACAGTTGGTGAGAGGGTTACACGTAGCCACACCCAAACAGGCCCACTAATTAATGCAGACATGGAAAATGAAGTCTGAACAGCAGTTTTGGCCTTTGTTGTGGTTAAGAGACTTAGACATGCTACTAGTGCCTGTGTGAGGAAGGCAGTGCAAATTGCAGGTGGTTTGGGAAGAGCTATGTTTTAACCATGTTGCTCTAAGACACCCCATTAAAACCCAGTCATTTCTGCAGTATAAACAGTATATACCATGTCCTGTTAGCCACAAAAACATTAGAGATTAATTTACAGTGAGTTGAGGTAAAAAGTTAGTTCAGTACATCAATCCAGGTACTTCACCTGCTTTAAAATCTTGGCAAATTCCTGAAGAATTGCTTTAAAAGTTGAAGACAAGGAAGATTGTACGGACACAATTCTTGCTTAAGAAATGTCTGCCTAGGATTCAGCTGAACTGCTGCACTTTTGCTTTGGTGAGTTAAAAGGAAATCTTTAGGTGAGCTAGAACAAATGAATGTAGTTTACGTATTGCAAAATAGCCATATGTATTATCAAATGATAAAGTTATTCTTTTTGTGAGTAAGTCAGGTAAGAAATCAGTGTTCTGGTGAAGAGAACAGAACCGGGTGCACCTTTTCTTGCATGCTGGAATTGCTGTTCAATTTCTATTCTGCATTAAATAGGAAAGCTTTAAGTTTTCCAGCAATGTAATATGAAAAATTTATTTGTTTAGGTAATTTGTGCTGCTGTATTTTTAAATTAAAATAATGTTGTGCCTAACAGAAACTTGCAGATGAACTGGTACAGAACCAAAGAATTATGCAAGCTGCTTAGAGGATGACTGTATCCAGAGTTAAATTCTGTAAAAGACTAGAAAATACTAAGCATGCAGAAATCTCAAGAGCCTTATTGGGATCTTAAATTGCACAGCATTACAAGGGACTGCACTCTAACTTTAACAAACAAAGCTGGAGAGGACAGGTTTATTTGGAGCCTCCATTGGGATGAAGATGAACATACTATTTTGAAGAACAGTAGAGGGACTCTGGGCAGCCTGACCTCAATATTGAACTTTCACCCTAAATTTTCTGCAGATCAACAACCGGCAACAACCACACTCTCAAGGTGAAAAGCCCTTTCATATTTGCAAAGGGTATGAATAATCATTAGAACATCTTCAGTAGCTATGCAATACTCTTAATATCAAACAGGTTGTAGTAATCACACAGGCCTCCTAAAAAATGTGGAAGCATCCACTGTTGGTGAGGGTCTCCTATTATTTCCTGGTAGCAGAGCATAGGAGAGAGGACAAGGCAAGCCAACAGTGGTGCTGCAACAGCTGAAGTAAGGAAGCTGAGACAACAAATGCAGATGTCCAGTATCTACAGGTGGCCCTTCCTTTCTGCCAGGTGTATTTTCTTGGGAGAGTGGTCTCATTCCTAAGGGAACAGTTACTCAGCAAAGAGCTTCTTCAGATATGCCTGTCCATGGGAAGATGCCTGCTCCCCACCACTTAGAGTAGGACTTTCCAAGTCCTGTGTCCAGCTGTCTCTGTGAATGGCCATTGCAGCTGGGGATCTCATGAAACATGTGAAGAACACCTGGGTCCCTGGGTCCCATATGGAGTCTTTTTTTTTTTTTTTTTGAGTGATCTTGTGCTATAATAGGCTTTTCATATTTCTAAACAACATTTGAAATGTGGGGCTAGCACAGGTTAAAGGGAGAGATTTGTTGCTCTCTTCTTGCTCTAGTTAGTGCTCGCTGATACAACACAAAAGCTGTCTGCGGGGCTCCAGGGCTCCATGGTGGAGAACTGGCAGTGAAGTCTTTTTCTGCTCCATTCAGGCTGAAGTTGAATCTAACTTCAGCAAAGACACTACTGAACCAAAATGAGACTTCTGGCTTGGAAACCTTCCTGTTGGGAGCATTTGTTTTGTCTTGGAGCCTTTGGAGAGAGGGATGGTTTCAGTTTTGGGCTCCCTGTAACCCAAAGGTGCTTAATCTGCCTGTATATGGGCTTGAAAGTTGCAATACTGTTTATCACCATGCAATTAATGTTTTCACAGAGAAACCTTAATCATTCTTAGTATTTATGTAGCTGTTGTTATCTTTAAAGTGTTCAGTAAATACTGCTGTGGTTTGTTTGTTGTATTAAAACGGAAGCCGGTTTTCCCTTAGTGGCTGAAGTGATTCACTAATATTGACTGTAGTTCTTTGCATAGTTGTGGTGCCTTTTGTGTAAGGCTTTCCAAGTGCTCTGCAGATACTATCACCTTGGTAAGTTCTGAAATGTATCACTGAGGGAAGCAAGGAAGTAAATTATTTCATTCACACACCAGTGAAATACAGCAGCTCTTCATCAGTTCACGTCAACAGAAGAGAGTAAATTTAGACATTTAGATTTAGAAATTATGGGGCACTAAATTAATTTCATAGATGACAGGATGAAGATAGATATCATGTAAAGATGTAAAATAGAACTGGGACAGAATAGCACAACAAATTTTTTTCTGAGTTGGGTTTTGGGGTTTCTTTTCCCTTAAAGTGTCATATATATCTCCATCTTGCACCAAAAAAGAATAAGCTCCACTAGCACACTGATTTCAGGTTTGCTTCTCTGCATATTCAGAGCCAGAGGCTCAGCCTGCTGTCCCCTCCACATGGGATTTATGCAGGTGCAATTAGTCTGGTGACCTCCCATCAGCTGCAAGTGAGTACAAAGGACATACAACCAAGCAAAAGGTTACACCAATGAGTCAAGGAAAAATATAGGGCATTTTTGTTTTATTTCACTAGTATCAAGCCATTGTGTGACAAGGAAAAGTCTGCAGGGTATAGAGAGAAGTGACATCCCAGCCCAGACATAGTAGTGGTGTAGCCTCAGAGGTCCCAAATACATGAAGCTCTACATTCAGATTATCACTGCAGTGCAGTGTGCAGGGACATCTCTTCAGTAATCATACAAAGGGCAATACTGTTCCACTTGACTTGCACACGCTCTTCTTTCCCTGGAACAAAGCCCTCTCACTATTGATTCAACCACCTTTGTTTAGCTTAGGAGAGCTGAGAGGATTAGAGCATGATATCAAATAGCTGCAGGTCACATTTAATGCACTTTACAATGATGATTATCTGTCTCAGAGTCAGAGCTAATTGCAAGAATAATTCATGCTTCTTTATTCAGCCAGTCTTAGTGACTACTAGAAAATCCACAAATTAACCAAATCTGGTGTCTCAGAAATTGCAGATTTGCTGTACAGAAAATGAGGTGGCACAAATCACAGCCCATTTGTGTACTCCATTTGATATGATCACTGACAGATATAAAATACAGCCCTTGTCTGGAAACCTTGAGTCATTGGTGTTAAAATGTTAATATTTGCCATAAGCCTGAACAAAGGTAATACACAAGGCTCTTTTTCCCAGCCACAGAATATTGTACTGCACACCTGGGACTAAATTGAGTTGTGTCTTCTCACAGCAGCTCTGTGACACTCCCAAAGTGCTTTGGCCCCTGGGAATGTCATGAGATTTTCATACTATTCTGAATTCCTGCATTTTTTTTGACCTGACCTTTTATGCATTTGATAAAGCATATATAAATTTATGTAACTCTGTGTGAGACTAATATTCTGCAACAGGAATGTTGCATTGCTAAAATACATTTTTCCATATAATTTCAACAAAAATACACTACTCAGATTATCTTGTTCTGCGTATTTCAGTATTTCTTTCCTTCTTCTGTATTCCAGTACTAGAATTAGTTTCCTATTTACACAAAGACAACTTTGTTCTATTCCACTTGATTGATTAGGCTGTTATTGTTTTCCAGGTCTTCACAGATGAGATAGCATTCACAACAAACAAACAAAAAACCAACAAAAAACCAAAGAAAACTTAATTTAGCATAACATAATAAGGTTTATTTCAAAGATCCAGACATCACTGACAAACTCCCCATTACATTAGTATCCATTAGGTCAGATCTCTCCAAAGAGAAGATTATAAAAAGCAACATAGGAACCAAAGGAATAAGACTGTTCTTTTAATTAGTTAGTCAAACATGTCTTGGCGGTTCTGTTATTATTCCCAGATGCAAAACTGCCCCTTACACTGATCTGATGTATTTCAGCTAAAAAAAAGTCAACACCCTGTTGATAGGCTTATTCTGGTGTGCAATGGATTATGTGCATTATAAAAAGGAGAAAGTCTACACCGAAGCCCATATTTTTGACACTGTTTTTGATATCCCAGGATTTTTGCCTTATTCCTACAATTTTCTATTTTGAGTAGCTCATCATCAAAAATTCCTATGGCCATAACTCAATAAAGCATCTTAATCTATTCAGAGAATATAAAGGGAAAGTGCTGTGACTTGTTCATGGCCTAAATCACTACAAAGGATGATTTCTGGGAGTGAAAAGCTCCTTAATTTTGCACATGAAAGCATATCACAACAGTATCAAGAAGCTGAAACTAGACAAATTCAAACTTTAAGCTGTGGATTTTCAAGACTGGGGATAATTATTTCAGAAACAAATTGTTGAGATTGTTCCTTCATCATCTGAGTTTTAAAAAACCCCAACAAACAATTACTTTTCATTCTGGAAGATGTGTATCACCTGAAACATTTTGTGTTTGATGCAAGAATTACTGAATAAAATTATATGATATACAGGAACTAACATTATGTGATCAACAGTCCCTTTGATCTCACAATATATGAATCAATACACTTTTTGCTTCACTTCCTCTGTGACTTAGAGAGATGCTAACTCTCATGAGATCAATAACAGGACCATATGCCTAGCAACTGTGGCAAGACAAAATCTGAGACACATACCTAAGTTGTCTCTAAATAATCCATTTAGCTCTCACATTGTTGACAAGGCATTTTAGCTGGACTAATGCTTTAATGCCCTCCTTTTAATGTCAAGTCAGTTGGTTCAGAACTGGCACTAGAGCTGCATAATGCTGTACCTTGCCAGGGAACAAGGATCAGCAGAGTGATCTGGGATGTGCTGTTGGGGAACATAGCTAAGCCAGGAAGCAACAAGGGGCACAACTTTTTGCTATGGCAAATGGCTTGAATGCACGGATGGAGCATGACACTAACCTACAGTGCAGACCTGAAACAGTCTGCAATTGTATATGGATTGCACAGACATGTTCTTGTGTGGTATATAACTGCACATGTATGCATACATCCAGCATATGGATATAGGCTCTCATAATCCCCTTGGAAAAGTGCTATCACAACCTCATGATCTGCTTGCCTGGAATATATTGCATAAGAGGCAGAAGAGCCTCAGCCATGCTACTGCATCGGACCCTACGCAATGGGACAAGCTGTTATAAAACTGACAAACTGTCTTTGAGTCGAAATCAGTTTGTTCCTCAGGTGAATAGTACTTCATAAACCGGTCTTCTGTTCCTTCTGACAAATCAGATTTTGGTAGTGTCCTTAGGGACTCCTCTGTGACAGTTCTGCCCGTAGTCTCCACTTGAACAGCAAATCCTCACCATGTGGCAGCATGGTGCTATAAGGGCTCAGTGAATTGATGATAATGCAAATCATACACAGCTGTTAGTAGGTCAAACATTGAATTCGTCAGCACATCAGCGCTTATGCACATTGTGTGACATGGGGACACACTGTATTTGCTCACAGCAACAAGTGCAGGGTGTCTGCAGACTCTGCTGCAATAATAAGATGCATTTCTACAGTGTTTTCTTTCAACAGCTCAGTAGGTGACACCTGGTTTTGGAGCTCTTGGGCTACATATTGCCACACAATTGGCATCACTTTATAGAAGAGGAAATTGCACTGCCTAGGTTGGGACCTGCCCATGTCATCCAGCAAATTTGTAGCAAAGCTGGAACAAACATTGAATTTATTGAATTCAAGTCCCAAGCTTTTGCTAGAAGGCAATGAATAACTTTACCTGAGTGTAATAAAAATGACCAAGTTTCAATTACTTCTGTGATAAATGTAAAAAGAGTGTGATTTAAGGAGTGACTATAGAACTGTCTAAGGTTAGGTAAGGATACACTGGCACAGGTTGGTGGAGTAAAATACACTAGGGCAGATAAAAAGATGAAAAGATGATAAACAGACTTGATTAAGCATCACCTGACACACTACTTGCATATTTAAGCAGGTACTGGCAGCATCAGACACATTGCCGTCAGCCCCCTCACTCTGATTTGATTCCAAGAAGCCAAGAGCATCTGACCAAAGTAACAGGTACATTGAGTCGTGTATAATTAAAAGCCAAGCAGACCTCCACAGGTGAGGGAGGCAGACAAATAAGAGCTGATCAAAAGAATATGATTCATTTATAACACCAAATAGGAAACACCAGGTTTGTTTAGTACTAGCAATATTCTGGTTTAGCTGGAAAAACAGTCTTGGAACAAGCTGCAGTGGTTTAGTCTGAGTCTACAAAAAACCAGAGGAGAAACTGGCTGAAACTTCTCGCTCACCTGTTGCAGCTTGTCTGCACACGGATTGCAAGACATCCAAGGAGAACATGCAGCTTTCCCATGTGCTTGTGCAGGGTGTTGTTTACCATAGCTCCCAGTCCTTGCAAGTGCCTCTGGGTGCTATTGCAATAGAAATAATAAAGGCTTGTAATAAATTATGGAGAATAAACAGCAATAGACATTTAATTGATTTTGCTGCAAAACAGTCATGTACTGTGCTTCCATTGGTAGGCACAAGTAACTCTTCAGACAGACTGTCATCTAGAAATTGCAAGGTCATTACACTAGGCGTTCAGTTTCTGCTGGAAGTGGTAACACAGGTTTCATTTCTGCACTGAGTAAAGGGATGGATACACACTGAGGCCTACACCTCAGTGCAGGCAGCAGTTCTGGCTTTCCATCAGAGACACAAAACACAATGAAGTTATTTCACATGAGCTTTCTGGCAGGCAACTTTACAGCATTCAGGGTATCCAGTGAAGGAAAGGGCTGATTTGACCCTAATGGACAATTAAAGGACTTGTTCAATGGATTAGTTAGCAGCTTCTTCCAGGCAGGAAGATTTAGTTTTATATACACTGCTGAGAACCAGAATAACTGCTCCCCATTAACCTTCCAAGTCCATAACAGTTATGCCTAATCCTGGGTTTAAAAGGGAACCTTATAAAACATAACTTGATAAACGTCCTTCTAAAGGAGCAGGCAGGAATAGGAATGTTCTCTTTTGGGCTGTGTTTATCACAGACAAGGCAATGAGCTGTTGTCAGCGTGTTGACCTGAGTTAAGTGTTCAGGGCTACTTTTTCCCTGCCCACAAGGAACGAGATAACCTTAAGGTGACACAGTCAATGGTGCCAGCTTTGTCATTGATGACACTCATGCAATTGTACTTACAAGCCCAGGAGCTACTGGGGATAGCTCTGCATCCTCATCCCCCAAATCTGGCACAGAGCCACAGCCAAGACCCACGGCTGCAGCAGGACTGAAGGCATACCCTGCTCTGTTCACCTGGCTGCCAGGGTACAGAGGCCACACAAAAACAGATATATGTTTGTGTTTCTGCATCTGCCATTACGCAAGATTTCAGTGTTTGTTAATCGGTCTCAATACCTACAACACTTAAGTTTGAGAGTGCAAAAACGCAGCACTCTGAGGGATTGTGCTGGAGTAACAATGTGAATTTAGTCAGCCATCTAGAGATATCTGTAAGAGAGTTAGATAAATGTTAAAATACTATCCTTTCTCTCTGTGCTGTAGGTGGTAGACAAGTGTGATATTATGGATTTAATTTATTTCATGGTGAAAATTGTCCTTGTAGTAGCTTCCCTCTTGCTTGTTTCACAACACTGTACATTGGTTCTCTCTCCTCTCATTCTTAAATCACTTATTCACAATGTAATTTATTCAGAAAGAAAATGCCATTTCTGTTCAGTCAATTTTTCTATCCTTCTCTTTTTCCACAAGCACCGAAACATGGTTCCTTGCATTTTTTTGACTTGTAGCTATGCAAGCTATGCTCACTGCATTCTCTGCTTATGTGGAGTGCCTGGAAAATGTGGCAACTAGTTCCCCTGCTTCTAGGATCACACTGCATAGTCCTGAACATATTTTTTATTTATGACATGAAAATTAAAACACAGTATAACTTTAACTACTCTAGGTTTGTTTTGCACTTGCCAAATGCCAAGTCCTGCATATAGGGTGGAGTAATCCCACAGAAAAATACAAGCTGGTCAGCGGCTAGATGGAAAACAGTTTGGAAGAAAAGAATAGGGTGGTTGGGCAGAGTGCTGAACATGAGTCAGCAGGCTGCAACATCAGCAAGGGGGTGGTCAGTAAGTCAAAGGTTAGGGTTCTTCCACTCTTTGGGATGGGTAAGACCAGAGCTGGAGTGCTGTGCCCAGGTTTAGGCTTCCCAAAACAAGCAAGGAAAGAAAACCAAAAACCAAACCAAACAAAACAACAAAAAACCCAAGCCAACAAACAAAACCCAAAACAAAACAAAACAAAACAAAGAGGAAAAAAAAAAAAAAAAGAGACACTGACTTGCTGTAGCAAAATCCATTTTACTGCCACCCTGACAGCTGAGGCTGCTGGAGCTGTGAGCTGTGTTTGCTCAGCCCTAAGTAGAAATCTGGCTCTAGGGACATCTTACTAATCACTGCAGCTACCAAACGGGAGGATGTGGAGAAGGGGGAAGTCACACTCTTCTCAGTCAGGCACCATGGCAGCATAAAAGGCAACAGCCTCAAGATGGAACATGGGAAAATCTCTTTAGATACATGGAAAACATTTTACTCTAAGTGTGGTCACTCAGCGGAACAGTTTGTCCAAAGAGGTTGTGAAATCTCCATCTCTGAAGCTATTCATAGCCGGACAATTCCCTGAGCCACCTGCCCTAACCGGGTTCTGCTCTCAGCGGAAAGTCGGATTACGTGACCCCCAGGAGGTCGCCGGCCAACACGCAGACTCTGACACGCAGACTAGTCCGCGTTTCTGTCAGCAGATGGCAATAGCAGCTAAATTACATGTTTTATTCCAGCAGAGCAATGCGCGCTGCCTGTCTGGGAAGGCAATAAAGTGTCGGGGACGGCAATAAAGAGGTGGGGAAATCAGAAACAGCACGCACGGAAATGCCTCGCGCCCAGCTTTTACTGTGCCTCCTCCCAGTCGGGTCCTGAAATGATCCCAAACAGAGTCCAAACAAGCAGAGCCCAAGGTGACAGAGCCCAAACACGCAGACAGCTTTGGCAGACCGCAGCCAGCACTCCCAGAACTGCTGATTGCGACAGCGGTCAGGCCACCCGGTGTCAGCGCGTCGGGAGCGGACCGAGCGGCGGCACAGCCCCGGGACAGCGGCACAGCCTGGGACAAGCGGCACAGCCCCGGGACGGCAGCTCCTGGCCGGACTGCCCGGGGGTCCCATTCATTGCAGCTGCACGGCACGCGGGGCTGCGAGACCAGTCCCTGGAAATCACGAGTCAGTGACTTGGAAGCCAAAATAAGGCGCTTTTTACCAAATCATGGGGGTTTTA
Organism: Pomatostomus ruficeps; assembly: GCA_013400735.1. Lineage (NCBI taxonomy): Eukaryota > Metazoa > Chordata > Aves > Passeriformes > Timaliidae > Pomatostomus > Pomatostomus ruficeps. Next base: position 21,659 of record VYZT01063271.1, read on the forward strand.
AAGCGACTTTTGATATTTACAAACTACGCGATCAACCCTCTCGTGCCCGGACAAAGCCGCTGCCCGGCTGCCGGTGCAGCTTGGGCGGGATGGTCCATCCCGGAGGGGCACGGCTCCGCTCCCATACCGGGACGAGCTTCCTGCCGGGCCCTCACAGAACATCCCCCCCTCTCAGTTTTGCGAGGCTCGGAGCCACCCCAGCGTGATGTGCAGGCCTGGCCGCCGCCGGCGGGACAGGCCGTGCTGGCGAGGCGGTGCCGGGGCAGGCGGTGACAGGGAAGGCGGTGCCGGTGTTTCTGGGCGGGCCGTGAAGGGGAAGGCGGTGCCGAGGGCGGTGTTTCTGGGCAGGCAGTGCGGGGGAGGCGGTGCCGGGGGCGGGCCGGCGGTCGCGGTTGGCGGCGGCGCTGGGGCGACTCTCGGCCTCTCCTCGAAGGGGCGGGCGGCTCCGCCTGGGCAGGCGAGAGCGGCCCTTCCGGACTGCGCTGGCGCGGCTCCTTCGCCGCCGCCTCCTGCTTCCATTCGCCGCCGCTCAGAGCTGCTGCCGACAGCGCCTGCCGGTCCTCAGCGCTCCAGCCCGCGCCGCCATGGGGACCCCGCAAGGCAGCCCCGGGCGAGGCGGCCTCGGCTTCCTCGTCCTCCTCTTGCTTCTTTCACCCGGGCGAGTGAGTTCCTCCCGGCAGGGCGGGGAATGCCGGGCCTCCCGGCACTGCGGGGAGGAGAGGGAGCAGCGGGTGGGCAGCGGGATCCCGCGGGTGTTGCCTGGAGCTGGGGGAGCCGCGGTGTCCCCCGCACATCCCGCAGCGTGGGGTGTCCCGGACGGCGGGGCTGCATAAGGGCGGCGGTGTCCTGGGTTAGGCCCCTGGGCTCGGGGCGGCGCGAAGCTGAAGCGAGGTACAGGGGTGTCCCCTCCTCGTCCCGATGGGGCTCGCCCCCCTTCTCCCGTGCCTCTGGTTCCCGTCGGGACGGGACGGGGTTGACAGCCGGGAGCACAGCAGGCCCGCCGTGGAGCACCCTCGAACTTCAGCCTGTGCCCAGTCCCCGTCCCCTGCGGTCGCAGCCGGCAGCGGCAGCCCCCGGGATGCCGCGTTCCCGTGGCGTGCCCTGGTTATGCAATGCCCAGTGCATGTGAGTGACCACGCAGTCACATGCTCGGCAGAGGCTTGCAGATGTCCTCTGTGTGTGGTTCGCTTTGCTTAGGGTGTAACTTACGCTAGGTGACAACTTCGTGGAAGTAATGGTTTGTGTGGAGTGAGAGCTGCTGTTTATTCCTGTGCCAGCAGTAAGACTACATGTTTCCTTAAAATTGAGGACTAGAGTATCTTGGACTTCTTGTTGCTTTAGGAAAAAATATGGTGAAACTTTCACTCCTCTCAGTCGTGTTTTGTTATGCTATAGTGCAAGATAGGAGCGGGATACTCCACATTCCTCTGGAGAAACAAGGAGTGTCCTGTAAGCCTTAGTGGTTGGCATTCTTTCCGTCTCTACCTACTTACATTGAAAACATACTTTCTAGGTCAAGTTTTATGATCAGCCCTTTTTAAACATAGGAGTTTATCATCTCGTGTGTGTGCTGACGTTCTTCTTATATCTTCTTCCAAAAAACTTTTCAAGAGCTTGAGTATGAAACTAGGATTTCATTCTTCTTTTTACCACTGGAGAAGGTGATTGTTAGTAGTGACTCATGATCTTCAGGTGAGTAAGTAATGGTACTTCACACTGAACCAATGCACCTTTATGGAATGTTTTTTGGAGGGAGATATCATCTTGGAGCAATGAGGTGTGTCCTAGGCTGGTAAAGAAATGACAAAATGCGTTCCTTTACTTATCAAGAGGATACTGACCTAGAGGAACTTGAAACAAGTTCCCTAAATATTTAGGGAAATCCTGGTAGAGGCTTTGTGGCCCCTTGAAGTAAACATTGCAAAATTACTCTAACCATGCAGGTCTCAGTTGTATAATGTAAGAAGCCAGAATCTGGTTTTGTTGGGGATTTTTGCCACTAACTCGTACTTACAGCCTGGCATTTCACAAAAGAGAACCTTCCTATCTTTCGAAGAGAAGCTGGTCCTTTGGTTAGACTGAGCCTATATAGTGTTAGATGCTTGCAGAAGAGAAGCATTGTAAAGGTGAACCTGTTCTCTCCCTCAAGTGTACTGGTGGTGTAATGTTTTTGTGCTTTCAGTTGCGATGGTTGTAAGCCAAAGTGCTGTATGTCATGTTTTTTCCATTTCAAAGCAGTCGGTGAACTGGAGTGGCATTTCAGATCACAATCCTTCCATTACATATGTATTCACAATGAACTTGAAGTGTTCAGCCTGTATCTTTCACTCTGAATGCTGCATGGTACAAGATTTGTGCCAGCTGTCCATTACTACTTCATTTTCTTATGAATATCATAATGCACTAGATGGTATTTATGTGTTTAATGGCCACTATTGCAATTGATCTTTGTATAATTACACTAAAACACAAGTTGTTAAATCACTGGCTAATCAAGGTTGGATACGAGTTTCCTATCAGCAGCTGGGATCCCAAGCAGTAGGATATATTTGATTTTCTGAAATCCCATGGCAAAATGTGAATGACAAGTGCTGCTCTTGCCAAATGGCCTGCAGTGTGCTGTTACCTGACCTTGGACACAAAGTTCTGAAATGTCTGTGTAGAGAGCAGTTTCCTTGTCAGGGATGGCAATGTAGCTCCAGAACAAAAGAACAAGACAGTAGTAACCACTTCACCTAAATTACTTCCTGGAAAATCAGGAGTGACTTGTTCAGTCTTTCTGGATGAAAAGTGAAGAAGCTGCCTTAGAAGGGAAGAGATGACTGAAAGGAACCACTGGTAGAACTCAATAGCACTTAGCTGGGCAGTAGCCAAAACAGTTCAGGTGTTGAGCAGTATTATTATTTTTTACCTGCAGGCCATCAGAGGTATTTTGGTGCAGATGGACTTGCAGACAAGTGCTAGTTAGGGGCCCTGCACTTTCTGATCATGCATGCATCCTTGTCAACTCACATCAGCTTGTTCCCACAGATACTGTATTATTACTATTATTGCAACTTTTTCTTCCTACTTGACTTTGACTTTACTGTGACATCTGAAATGCACTTGGATAACTCCAGAACTGTGGCTTGCTTTGCCTGACCAGGAGTAGTAATGATTTTTCCACCTGAAAGGGAACAGTCTCCTGCCTACGAGCAAAGGAACAGGAGGAGCTTGGCAGATAAAGCATGGCTGTGAACTGGCTGCCTCTGAAGAAATTACTGAAGAGACAAAGAATAAGAACTAAACCTGTAAAGTTTCCTTTAGTCCATGGACCTCCTTTCCCTACAGGAAGGGTTGTGAGGTAATTTGCAACTTCTGGAGCAGATCTGTGAACTTGACCTGGTCACTTGTTTCCATAAACCAGTCTTGCCATTTATTAAGGATGATGTAGTGTTTCCTTAGAACTCTCAGCCTAGCTGGCAGGTATCAAGGGAGTGCAGGGGAAGTGTAGGCTCTTTCTTGGACTGATCTTTCTGCCCTGCAAGATCCCAGATGCATCATCCTAGATGAAGGAAGGGGAAACAGCTGTATCTGATGCTCTTGCCTTTTCCATACATTAGTAATTTTAATTTGAAGAGCCAAACAGTATTCACTTGTCATCTGGTATTTGCAGGACCACAAACAGTTGCTGTTTCTGTGTACAGCATCATCATTGTTCTTTGTCTGCTTAACAGCTATGTATTCTTTGGTGGCAGTGATGACGAATGTTGCTGGAAACATTGAAAATTATCAGTTTGTTTCAACCTGCAGTTGAAGAAACTTGGGCTGAAGTAAATGTGTTTATGATCTGTTGGAACACTAGTTCTATTATAAATAATTGTTAATGCCTGGGAACCAGAAAGGTCTAACAGAACTTTTGTAGAATGCCCATACTTGCTCATGTGCAAGTTCTTTATTAGGGCTCCTGGAGCCTTGGCCTCAGGTGAAATTTCTCTTCAAACACACTAAGTCTGGCAGAAGTAGGAATACAGTTTTCTGAACTCTGAGGATGTACTGAGGGTTAGTGTTAGTATACTGACAAATAGTTTATAAGATTTGCTAGAGGCAGGAAGGAACTGCCTTAATCTAAGGTTATGTTGCTGTTGCTTTATGAAATACTTAGGAAAGTCCCGTTTTAATATATGAAGTACTTAGTCATGTGATCTTAAAAGAAAAAAAACACATGAAAAAACCAAAACCATGAACTGAGTCCTGTGTTACTTATGGAGTATTTTAGGTATTTTGCCTTGTTTAGAAGGCAGTCGGGTTCAACATGGCATTTCTCGGTTACTTTTGGGGCTAGGCTTTCACCCACTTAAGAAACTTAATATCCAGCTGAGCAATTATCTGACCTAAAAGACTGACTCTGCAAGCAGCAGCTTTGTTAACTGTGACTTAGTTACAGCCACACTTACTCATCCCTATCTCACCCTACCCTCACAGGAGTGTTCTTCTGAAAATGGAAAGAGCAAAGTGCTTGTCTTACTCTATAACTTAATCTGGCTTTTACTAGAAGGTGTTTGGGGGGGAAGAACTATCAGCCATATCTTATCTATGGTAGTGGAATAGTTACTTGTATGCCTGAATACTGCCTCAGCCATAGGAGACCAACCCTCTCCCATATTGTGTGACTGACTCAATGGTAAGCAGGTTACTACCTTGTTAGTGTTCAAGAGCTGTGTTGTTGACTTTAGATTGTTGATGTCTAATGATTTGGTGTTTTTAGGCATATTGACTTGGTTCAACCACTGTAAATCAAGCACCCCCAAAGCTTACTGGTTCAGGGAACAAACTCACACTTTTATTAGTGAAATCCTGCTAGGTCGTGGCATAAATGTAAAATCTTAAGCTGTTTCTGAAACTGTGTTCTTGATGTTAATACTGAAACAGAGTATTCAGACTTGCAGTTCTAGGCCTAAGTGCTCTTCTAGTACTTTAAAGCAGCCGATTTGTTCAACTTTTCTTAAACAGGCTGAAAGTTTGAGTGGCCAACATTGTTTTTTCCATTGTATGTTTTGGAATACATACAATTGTGGAACTGTGGAGGACTTTAGCTTCAGATTGAAATTCTTCATCCAAATTCAAATGTAAACTAATACTAGGCCAAACCTTGTTTTGCTTTATTTTTCTTTCGTGTTTAGCTGGATACCTTTTGGTACGTGACCAAGTGTCATGTGCAAGTAAGTTGTTTTATATTCTGTCCTGAAAATGATGACAGAAAGCCTTGTAGGTAAATTTATAGACATAATACAGATTGTATTTTGTTTTGTGGCTATGTAGCTATAACCAAGGAATTACTGCCTTGAAATACAGATAATGTTTTTAAAACAGTTGAACTATCAGTCAGGCTGCTGTGGTAGCTGAAATTTACTCAAGTTTTTCTATGCAAGAGGTGCCCTGATAAGTTTTTTGTAACTGTTAACCGCATTACCAGTTTTCCCATGCTTTCCACACTGGAAAAAGCTAAGTCTTTCTCTAAAGAGTAGGTTGATGAATTTGTGTGTTTTAGAAAATAAGAAGTGTTAGATAACAAGACTTAATGAAGCACAGAAGGTGTTTTTTAGAAAGGAAGATTACAAACCATTCTAGACTAAACACAGAAGCCAGCCTGATACTGAAGAAATAACTAATCCTTTTCTCACGGGCAGTGTGAAGCAGCTCCAAATTCTTTGCCCTTTTGCAAGAATAGTAGTGAATCTGTGCTTCCTCTTGAAGAGACAATTCACTTCTGGTGCTGGTATAAACAGTAGAACCATTTTCACTGCTAGCAGATTGTTTGGCATTTAAACTGGGCCATGCAGGTGTGAGAAAGCAGAGTTGAAGATGATGACTTCTAAAGTTGCATCAAAGTAGTATTAGCTTCTTAGACTAACTTGATGCATGAACAAATGTACAATGTAGCTTTGAGAAACAGTCTACAAGTTATGGAAGTTTGACGTTTTGGCTTGTGCTGGTGTTAAGCATTCAGTGTTTATAAGTGTAGTCTTAAGGGGTGTTTTCCAACTTGTATCATAGAATGTGGTAATACTTAACAGCTGGTTGTGGGTTTAGCTAGAAAAAGTGCTGGGATAGACAAAGGAAATGGTGATCTAGATGAGTGGTACTTAAACTGACTTTTAGACCTGGCTTGCAGTGAGTAACTTTGAATTGGCCTATGTTGCCCTGGTTAGGTTAAAGAGGAAACAAGTCTTGGGTTGGGTAAATTGGTGATGGTTATTGCTCCTGGTAAACAGCCAACTACCCATGTACTTTTTGAAGAACTGTCAGCATTGCTCAGGACAAAAATGGATGTTATGGAGGCACTGTGATTCTGGATAGCTCTTGGTTATTATGAATACAGCCTTTCAGCAGTTTCTCTGGTCAGTAAACAATGCTATTCATGGTCAAGCACAAAGCACAGCAGTCTGTCCTTGCAGCATAAACATATGGTGTCTTACATATGCTAGGTCAAGGTTGTTCAGGAGATCAAAATACGTCAGTTATCTTTCAAACTGTACTAAGCAAATTCCTGATCAGAGCTGGCAGAAGTGTAGTAAATGTTTGTGTAGTCTGCTTTCTGCTTGCAGCCTACGTGGTAGGAAAACTTTGGAGTGGTCTTAAAGCTTTTGCTGTAAATAACTTGCTATTGCATTAAATGTTTTAATCTTTCAGGGTAAATACTTTGGCTTAGTATCTAGGATGTCTCAGTGTCAGTACCACTGAACAAAAATAACAGGCTTTCAAGGTGCCACTGCCCTTTTTCAATTTCTTCTATGCACATAATAAAGAGCAAATTTCTGAATTTTCATTAGTCCCTTAAATTAAAACATCTCTAAAATTAAGCTTTTTTTCTATAGCACTGTAGTCCCATTTAAATGTTCCGTGCTTAGGCTTAAAAGTGGTGATGGAGGGCATCCTTTGAGATTTGACAATATACATATAGCAAGTGTAGGGCTATGAAGTTCTCTTTCAGAATCCTCTCTATGCTGCTATTTCCTCAGTCTGTCACGGTACTAAGTTTTCAGGAAGGATCAAAAGGTGGCAGGAGGAAGTGAAATTGCACATAAGCAATGAGTTTCTCACAATGTGCACTGACTCATGTGCTCTAATGTGACAGTTTAACCCACCGATTATTTTGTTGCCTTGCATGAACAAATTATTTTCTAAATCACCTTGTACTTGAAGATGCTTTTCAGGTACTGATTTAGGTTTTTCTGAAGTAACTCTTCTACTTGATCTTAACTATAGGCAGAGCACTTCCTGTTTCTGTAATGGGCAAAGAAGGGTGGAGGGCTGAGCTGAAGATCAGTGGTGGATGTACACCATGTCAAAAACACCTGCTTTTGTTAATGGATGTTTTATGTAGTACATACTGGTGTTTTCGTTAGCAGAAGTTACCTAATCTGGACTACAAGTGGCTTTTGGAGTAGTAGCACATAAATTCTACAATAGCTATTTGGCATCTATTCCTTGCAATTAATCACTTACCTTGTTGCTTAGGTACTTCCGCAAAGGTGTGTCTGGTATGGAGAATGTGGAGTTGCTTCTGGAGACAAGAGGTACAACTGTGCTTATGATGGACCACCAATAGCACTACCAGAAGATGGCTATGACTTAATGCAGGTGAGCTTCTCTTGGAGGTCTGCTGCTAAAAAAATAATTTTCCAACACTTTAGAATTCTGTGTTGGGTTCTGTTGGACCTGTGCTAAGACCTCTCATCCTAACTGGACAAGAAAGCAGATAGATTATCTCTGATCACTCAGGTCCAACTGGGTGAAGGTAATTTACCTCAGTTCCTTTTCAGGGGCATGAGAAGTCTCCAAAACATGTGTTTAGAGGCTATCACAGACAAAACCTTAAATACAGGATTTGTTCACTTTATATTTTCCTCACTGGTTTGACTACCCTTTACTCAGATTGCTTTTTTTTAAGACTCTTCCAAAATTCAGTATATTCCACAGTTATGCCCTTCTGATCTCTAAAGGGCAAGACTAAAGGATTTTCCTTCAGATGGTCATTTCTGATCTCTCCTTAAATAGGAAGGTGCTAATTGACACTTGTTCAGATGGAGCAAATTTGGACAAAATTAACTGTACCTAGTGTGAGACTGAATTTCCTTACTTGGGCTTCAGCTGCCAAAGTGAACAAAACCACAGTCAAAATAGAGTTTATATATTTCATACCCAACATAGGATGATGTTGCCAGGCTTGCCTTCTGGCATCTGATAGTTCAAAGCTTTAAAGTATGAAATAACTACAGAGTTAAACAATGGTTTGACTGGTGACAGGAGTGACTTAATTGAATATGTAGGTGAGCAAACTACTGTTGTGTATTATTTCTGAATAATACACAGTTCTTGTATGTTACTATCAGTTATACTTGTGTTAAATGCATTTGTCTCTTCTGTAAACTGAATATGAAGTAGCTCTTCCAGATAATCAGTGATTTTGTGGTTAGTGCCTTGCCTTCTGAGACTTTAAAATCTGATACTATCCAGAAGGAGTACTAGAGGATAAGCTGCAGGAATACTTTCAAGTTGGATAAACATGTGTTGTCGTCTTACCAATAGGCTCTCAAATGCCATTATAATTCTATATATAGACCCTGGTGATTAAAGATCATCTGAAGGAGCTTTTCAAAAGGAAGTGCTGCCTTGAATAAAAGAAGTGAAAAAAGTGATTCTTCTCTCCAGTCTCTAAACAAAAATCATGTTTGCCGGACTGTTTTTCTCCTATGCATCTCCCACAGCAACAGCTGCTGGGTTCTGAAATATGCTGAAGCAGAGCCCATGATTATAATGAGTTCTGAAGTCTGAAACATGCTTTTTCTTCCTTTCCTCTTGATCTCAATGTTGTTTGTTGTTTTTATTTTTGTTAAGGAACTCTGTCCAGGTTTATTCTTTGGCAATGTTAGCACTTGCTGTGATGTTCATCAGCTTCAGACTTTGAAAAATAACTTGCAGCTGCCTCTGCAGTTTCTCTCCAGGTATGCTCATGAATAGCAAAGCAACTAGTTTTGTAACAGAATAACAAAGCACTTGTCTTCAAGTAGACTGTAGAAAAAGTGGTAATTTCATTCAAAGGATTATTGGAGCAAGCTGTTGGGCTGACTTTCTCATCCACAGCAGCAGGCTGTAATGTCACGAAACAATTACTTGCAGTCTGAATTGACTTAGCTGGTAGAATAAACATTCCCTTAGTTTGTCTCAAGCTGCTTTATCTAATGAAACCTTCAGAAGAGGGAGACATAAAGTAAGTACCATTTGGTCTTGTTCTAACTAAGACATTAACAAGTCTAAGAAGTCTTCCTGCTAGCAACAGTTAAGTTTTTCTTCAAATTGTAGTAAAAATGTTTGAATCTGCTATTTGAGGCAGCCGATTTTATTGCTGAATTATGGTGCTTGAATTTGTTCATCTGTAGTGCCAACAACAATTGTTGTATTGCTCATTAAGAGCTCACAGAACTTAAGTATTTTGTTCTGTCACTCTGAGCAGAATGTTTATGTTTGCAAGGCCTATCTGACTTGACCTACATAGCATTTTTACCTCTTAATCTGATTGCTGTTCATTGGCTTTTCTGCCCAGATGTCCCTCGTGTTTTTACAACTTGATAAACCTCTTCTGTGAACTGACTTGTAGTCCAAATCAGTCTAACTTTTTGAATGTTACGAGCACCATACCTTATTATGATCCTGTTTTAAAAGAGAACAAAAGTAGCATTACAGAGCTGCAGTACTTCATTGGAGATCGATTTGCAAATGGTGAGTAAACAGCGTGTTAATTTACCCTGTCTTTTGTCCAGGTAACAAAACCAATGCTTTTCCAGAAAGAATTAGGAGGAGGAAATATCTCTTTGACTGTCTTTTTGAAGTTTGAGTCATCACATAGGTAACAGCAGGTCCCCATTAAAACTTACAGAACACTTAAGTTCTGCCTGGGCAGAGGACATTACACTGACACTGTCAAATAAGTGTTTTTAAAGGTTCAGCTGAGGATGAACATCTATACAAATGGTTAATAGCTGATAACCCTGAGGACTTTAGCTTCAGAAGAATAAAGTTGTTGCCAAGTATTGAATGTCCAAAGCCTACCTGATACTAAAACAGTCAAGTATGATAATAAAGTTGTACACAGTGTACTACAGTGGTTCTCTAAAAGGCACTCAGTCTTGAAGTGGACTGTTCTAGTCCTTTGTCAAAATCAGACATTTTTAGAGAACAATACATTTGGGTTGTATTTTGATGTTTGTAGCAAGCTTAAAGCATTAATTCAGTCTTTTTATGCTTTTTGCAGTAACCTTTAATAAAATTGAGACACTTGAGAATCATAGTTGGAAGTACCTTAAATGCTTTTCCATAGCTTTCTGGGAAAATAGTATTAGGTAGTGTTTCCTGTCGAGCAGAAAAGTAGGTTCTATCATAATGCAGATTTGGGTGGCTTTCTCGGGGCAAGGTAGCTGTAACAGAGCATTGCAACCTTGAATACTATAAGTACAACTGAAAGCGTAGTTCACTATCCTAAGATGTTTCTGTTTGAAAGCTGTGAGTGTGTTCCTGGAACTTGGGGAGTCTGTGATGCTGGAAATACTTGAAATGCTTACTCAAATTACAACACTGGTTTAATGACTCTTGCTAGCAATGTACAATGCCTGCAAAGATGTGGAGGCTCCATCCAGCAATGTTAAAGCACTGGGGTTGCTGTGTGGGAAGGATGTCAAGGACTGCAATGCAACCAACTGGATTGAGTACATGTTTAATAAAGACAATGGACAAACTCCTTTCAGCATAATTCCAGTCTTTTCAGGTAAGAAACTGAATACTTTGAAGCTCCTGTCAAAGGCTGTGTGCTATGACTAGAACGTTGATTTTTAAACTGCTACCTATCAATGAAAGTCTACAGTCAGAGGGTTTCAAAACAGTGTAAGATTAACTTACCTTTTTTTTTTTGATTTCTGCTTGGAAACCATACTTTGTGCTTTTTTTTCTATACAGCTTCTTACTGTATAAATCTCTAAAACTCATTAATGATGGACTGAGCTTAGACAATTGGCTACTTGTATTCCTTGGAAAATGGGCAGTACCCTCATCCTTGAGGATTTCTTTATATGGAAATTATTGTTGCACATTTCATAATCTGAGCAGATAAGGGGGATGACAAATCATTGCTGGGATGACAGAAGTATGTGCTTATTACTTTTACAGGCTGAAGTGTTACAGACATGACCAGTCACTTAATTATTAGACAACTGTAAATAATGGGTACCTGCTGTGGAAAAGGCAGTCGGTTCTTCATCTGTAAGACCAAGAAATACTATTCTCTATAGCGGCTGGGGGCTTTCATAAAGGGTTAACTCACTTAACTGTGAAAGTCTGAATATTTCCTGGTAGTAAACTGGCTCTGCAACTTTTGATTTGTCATAGATGTTCCTGCCCATGGAATGAATCCTATGAATAATGCTACCAAAGGCTGTAATGAGTCTATGGATGATTCAACAGGACCATGCAGCTGTCAGGACTGTTCAATTGTTTGTGGTCCAAAACCTCAACCCCCTCCGTTGCCTCCTCCTTGGCTATTGTTTGGTTTGGATGCTGTGTATGTCATCATGTGGATCTCCTACATGGGCTTTCTACTCATATTTTTTGCACTGGTGTTTGGAGTCTGGTGTTACAGGTAAAGCATTCAAAATGCTGAGCTCTACGAGTTAATTGTTTATCCCTGAGAACTTCTTGGCCCTGGTCAGATGCTTATGTCTTTACTAATTCAGCCAGCCAGGAGTCATGTTCTGTAGCAGTTGCCACATATACTTACAGGGAGTGTTCTAACAGCTAAAACCACCTGGTAGAAAGCGATTGCAGAAGTTGATTTAGTTGATGCATAACTCACAGCATTCCTAGCTACAGAATCACATACACTGTTCTTTAACTTTCATAAGCAAGTATGCAGACATCTGGGAAAACACACATTCATAAGAAAATAGTCACTGCCCTATTGCAAATTAAGTCATGAATACTTTTTCCTCATCTAAGTGAAAGCTGAGCTTCCAGTAATTACAGCATATCACCCTTGATCACATGGCTGCAGCACTTCTGCTGTGAGTACAGTCTGAGAGAGTTGGGGCTGTTCAGCATGGAGAAAAGAAGGCTCTAGGGATTCCTTACAGCACCTTCCAGTACCAAAAGGGCACTTACAAGAGAGCTGGAGAGGGACTTTTTACAAGGGTATGTAGTGACAGGACAAGGGGCAATGGTCTTAAGCTGAGGGAGAGTGGGTGTGGATTAGATATTAAAAAATTCTCTACTATAAGGGTGATGAGGCAGTGGAAGAGGTTGCCCAGAGAGGTTGTGAACTCCCCGTTCCTGGAGATGTTCAAGGCCAGGCTCAGTGGGGCTCTGAGTAAGCTGATCTAGTGAAAGGTGTCCCAGCTCATGGCAGGTGAGTTGGAACTGGATGATCTTTAAGGTTTGTTTCCAACCCAAAGCACTTTATGATTGTATGATCATTCAGTTATTACCAGTACACTAAAATTGCTCTATAATAAGAGTTAAGTCTGTGTGGAAAAGGTTAGTGGGTATGACAATTTATAACATGTTCAGCAGCCTTACCTTACGAGGCAACATGAAATGGTAGGTGCGTTTGAGATGCCTGGTTCATATTTCTAAAGTGAGAATCTCCTGCAAGTTTCACGTAATGATCACTTTAAAGGGATTCTCTCTGTTGTTAATGCTAGTGGTCTTCTAAATGTGCATAAAGAATCTGTGCTTGATGTAAGCTGGAAGAATTTATTAAGGCAGCTGACATGGCTGGATCATAAAGCTGGAGATTTACAAATAGTAAAGATGCCTTTTTGGACAAGCAGGATAACACAGATTTTTACCTTGCAGGAGGCGGCACTTTGTGTCTGAGTACACCCCAATTGACAGCAATGTAGCCTTTTTTGTGAATTCCCACCGTGACAATGGTATGTCTTGGATAAGAGTAATAAGCTTACTAGAAATTCAACTTAAGTTCATCCCTTTCCTATGGATGGGCTGTGGAGTTTTAGCTTTGTTAGGCTAAAAGTCCGTTCCTAGAGGGCTTTCAGCCTTTTGACCAGCATTTCTCTTCTTTCAGAGTAGTACTTACCCCTATTTTACTGGATGCTGAAAGCCCTGGATACAGTTCATGGATCTAGCTAAGCTCCAAGGAAGTTCTGGAGGGCTTCGTGGCAGGGGTATAGGGAGGGCAACATGGTGCTAAAATCAGTTTGATCATGTTTTGACTCATCTGTGTATCTATTTAAAGGATGCTGTTAAAGAACTCTAGTTTGACTTGTGTAGCAACTGAGCTAGCTTGTTTTATTGCTTATAGATCTTTTACGTGCTTCTTCTTTTACTTACTATGCCTGCTGCTGTCAAAGACAATCTTACATTTCAAAGGGCAAGGTAGGTACAAGCTGTTTTCTGCCCCCGTGGCTTCAGTCAGGGATTGGTCCCAGGGTCTGACTGTCAGTGGAGACATAGCTTCTGGTGCTTCCTATCAGCAAAGCTAGAATGAAATTTCGTCTTTGAGTGGATGCCAAGAAAATGCTGCATAACTGACTTCTTAAACATTTACTGTTTACTTTGTGCTCTTGCAGGAAAAATTACCTGTGGTGAAAGGCTTGGTGAAAGGTTTGAGAATGGCCTGAGGATGACGTTCACATCATGGGGGGCTTTCTGTGTCAGAAATCCACGTCCTGTTATCCTCTTCTCTGTGGTCTTCATTGCAATGTGCTGCTCAGGCTTTGTATATATTAAAGCAACTACAAATCCTGTAGATCTCTGGTCAGCCCCTAGCAGCCAAGCTCGCAAGGAGAAGGAATACTTTGACACACACTTTGGGCCTTTCTTCCGTACTGAACAAATTATTATTCAAGCACCAAAGAGCCATCCAGACACCTACTCACCTTACCCATCAGGAGAAGATGTACCTTTTGGGCCTCCCCTTACCAAAGATATTCTCCATCAGGTAATTGGGACTTTCCAAGAGCAAAGACCTAAGCATACTTAACAGGTATAACCACATGGAGTTGGCTTCCATCTGCAATGTTATGTATCCATCAAAACAGTCACTAGATATTCATATTAAAAATCATAGCCTTACTATAAAAGCTTTTTGCTGAAAACCTTTCTGTTAAAGAGACACTTGCAAGCTAATTCCCAGTTCTTAGTATGAACACAGAAATAATGTTTTGTAATGTGCTTCTGTTGATGTGTGTATCTGTCTCTGGAAACTTGCAGGAATATAGCATGCACTTAAGTCCTGTCTTGCAAGGGAAATGCTTTCTGGTGCTGCTTTTAAACTATGGTTTGGTTTTTTTCCAAAGGTACTGGATTTGCAGGATGCTATTGTCAACATAACTGCTTCTTATGACAATGAGACTGTAATGCTGAAGGACATTTGCCTGGCTCCTCTTGCTCCCTACAACAACAACTGCACTATCCTGAGTGTACTCAACTACTTTCAGAACAGCCATTCTGTTCTGGATCACACTGTTGGGGATGAGTTCTTTGTCTATGCTGATTACCACACTCACTTCTTATACTGTGTTCGGTAAGCAGTTCAATTACATGTTTTTTAATCAAGTTGCCAGTTAAACTTGGTTTCTTGTGGATGCTGACTCTGGTTTACCTTAAACATGTTTTCAATGCTTCTGAAGAGTTCTGAACAGAAGACCAGTTTCTAAGCTTTCACTTCAGTTTGTAGTTCAGTTGGTTAGAAGGTGCTTCTTGCCTTAAAGGCTGTAAAGCAGATGCCTTTAAAGCTGTATTTAAATTGAAAGCAAATGTAGCACAAGGGCAGTGTATCACTAGCAGTCTTGCCTTGTTTCTGTCTTGATTTTCAGTTATAACACAACAGCTTTTTACTGTTTCATGCTGTGTCTCAGCTGTCAGGCAGAAGCTAACACTTATTGCTGGTGATCTCTTTAGGGCTCCAGCATCACTGAATGACACAAGCTTGCTTCACGATCCCTGCTTAGGAACATTTGGTGGACCTGTATTTCCATGGCTGGTGTTGGGGGGATACGATGGTGAGTGGCAAAACAGCATTGCAGTTTAAGTCTCAGAGTACATACTTGTGTGCTGTCCTTGGTGCTAAGGGTGCATTCTCATTTAGCACAGGTGTTTAAATGCACTCCAGAGAAACCAGAGTTTTGTTAAACTTGGAGCAAGTAAGGGTGTTTTAAGTAAGTTTTCAGTAGCTGGGATTGAAGGCAGACTACTCTGGAAGTGCAAAATGCAAGGAATCTGTAGTTGGAACATACTTGCCAACAGGATAAATGTTCAGTCTGCTTTAGGCCTGCTAAAAGATAAAGACATGAAGTAGCCCAGGTTGACATGCTGGGATATATGTGTATTTTGCTTTGAGTTAGAATAAAGTTTT
>VYZT01063272.1:350-72306 GCA_013400735.1 Pomatostomus ruficeps
AATTTATTTCAGGCTGTGGTGCTATCTCCTGGTCACCAGAATAATCCCAAATAAGATAAGGATTGCATTGTATTCAAAAAAGAACATAAAAGGGCAGCTATTTACAACTTCTTGTGATAACAGTTCAGGTATGGACTTCAAAATATCAAAGTATGTCTTTGTAGAGTACACTCGAAACAGAAACTACAGGTTTTGTACTTTGTTCTTGATTAAGAATTCTCAAACAGTGCTGAAGAGTCATCTCTTGCTACTAACAGTAAGTACATACTGGTCTGTCAGTAGGGGTCAGAAATTACCCCCAGTAGAAAGAAGGAAGGAGGGAAGGAAGGAAGTGCAACTTTTGCAAGGTGTTTCCACTGCATTAATATTAGATACGAACAGTCTTTTTTGTCAAATGTTTCAAACTAATGTAGCTTGTTTGCAGCTGGGATGTTGTCTGAAGGCTGGAATTCATGAGTTTCATAGTGGGTTTCTAACTGGAACTGTGATCCCAAGCTATGCATTAATGGCTAAAGAAGGAGACATATTAGTTATGGAAAATTCAGTTACTGATCTTTACAAACTTTTGGTTTTCATTAACCTTTCCTTTTAAGCATTACAAGCAAATCTAGGTGAACTTCATATTTTGAGACAGATACACATAAAAGATAATGTGCCCATGGGCTTAATATGGCCCTAAAGGTAGCTGACAATGGAGAGCCTCACCGGATCCCTTTCTTCATTGCTTTTTTTAGTATTCTATATTTTACTCCTCTCTGTAGGCCAGTGTTCTTACACCAGTGGTAAGGCAAAAGATACCATGGGTCCCTGTGATATCCATGGTTTGCCTTGGCCATGAGCTGTCAGTAGGACAGAGGAAGAGGTTGGACTGAAATATTTGAAGTGGTTATATTAAGAATTTCTGCTGTTTAATATTGGCATACCATGACTGGATGGAACTTAGGGGTATTTTCTCCTTGGCCTGTGTGCTTATAGTGTTCAGCAGAGTTCCTGGAGAGAGCATTGTTCAAATTCCAAGTCTGCTCTAAGGAAAGACTACATTAAAAATAAATGCACGCACCAGCTCAGTGCTATGTGCATTTGGGCTGAGCACTAAACTTAATCTCACACTGCCTTTAGCTGCTAATTCTGATTTCAGACTTTTATATCTGTACATAGCTCTTCATTCTCCTGTGCTCTAGAGTTTCTGAGGAGTATGACCACCTTTTTCCTCAGATAGAGACATATGGCTTAAGGTTTTCACTAATGAAATTGTCTACAAACTGCTGAGGGAAATTATTTTTTATTATTATTTTATATCTTTGTAGTTGATTAAATTAATAAATAGCCCATCTTTTGTAGATCAAGAGTATGTTTTCTAATTTTTGCTTGAATGTGGTTAGTTTAATTTGCTCCATTTCAAAGCAATTATGATTAGAGATTAGGAATAAGAAATCTTAATTTCTTTTGAGGTTTTACAGTGCAAATTCATACAACATGCAACATTCAAACATGAAAAGAACTTGGTATTATTGGGGCTAAATGGAGTTGTAGAATTTTTTGGCTTTAACTGTGAAATTGTATGCAGGCAAAAATATAATTCTGGGAAGGCCTAGGTCTTGGAATTATACAGGCAGTTTCCCAGCATTCAGGTCTTTTTTCCTCAGGAGTTAGTCTATTTTTGCTATGTTTTCTTCACAAAAATACTATAAAAGCGTGCCTGACCAACCTTAAGTTGGCTGTAGATGAGTGAAAACTCCAAGTTAATTGCTTCTCTCTGTCAAGGTCAGGAAAATCTTAATTTGGATCCACTGAGGGAGAAAGTTTTTCAACCAACAAGTTCAACCTATTAGAGTGTCCTCAGCTTTATATGACTGAGAGCTTTCAACAGCACACAAGGGCAAGCTGACCTCATCTTTCTTGTGAAAACTTATTGCCAATTTATACTTTTTATCATTTGAGAAGTGCATGTGCACTGCTGCATTGTGAGTCTGATTTTGTCTTTTTCCAAAGCCTGTGTTTTGAATCCCTTCCCTTCTTCAGCACAGCCAGTCATGGGTGTGCTGATCTCAGCCTGTTTAGGCACACAAAAGAGGTGCAGCAACAAACACATGTGTAGGGTTTTAAATAGGTTTTTGAAAGTCTGAAATCTGAATTGTCTTTTACATGTTTAAACCATGACCCTGTGTGATTTTTTATATTCTAAATTTTTGCTTGGAAACCAAGGATTTTAAAAAAGAAAGGTAAGGGAGGGCAGAAAACTCATAAGGGAAGTTCCAAATCTGTACTGTTAAGAGAGAGATACTGGCTTGATACAGATTTAGATATCATGCATGCATTCAATAATGGGTCTCTGCTGACACCTTCTATATGATCCAAAGGAGGCACTGAATGTCCAGTTTTGGAGGGAGTAAGAGGCAAATTTGATACCCAGAACAAGGCAGTTTACTGCAGCACAGCCTCGTGATGTGCTATTTTTCCTTACTGTTTCAACTCAGATTTTTTTTCTACAAAGCCATTTTCAAATAAATTGCATTATCAGTAAGAAAAAATTGTGACATTGTAATAAAGACAGTGACATTTATAGGGGAAATAAAGTAATCACATTCATTTTTAATTGATTGGTGTGTTCACAATTTCTTGCAGTCATTTGAGATTAAAATGGCCACTTTATTTCTAGTGTCTTCTGGGATTGTCTTTTGTCATTCTCCCTGTTGGGTTCATCAGTGTTTGATTGGAGGTGAAATGAAAAGTAGAAGTGGTAGTTTCAGTAAGAAGAGAAAGTCATTCAAGGGACAGCTTCAAGGCCCNCAATACCTGGCAGTCTCAAGGCCCTTTTCTGAAGCTACAGATCAGTCTTTTTTTAAAGGGAATATGTTTTCCTACATGTCTGCAAACTGTTATTTTAAAAATCACCTTTGTCTATATATTAATTGATGTACTTATTTTCTGGAACTTCTAAGTGACAATTTTCAACTTTCACTCACTTTTCTATTTTCTTCATACCATGTACATCAGCTAAAATGCAAATTTTGATTCATTTGCTTTGTCCAGGATGCTATGAATAAATATTTACTATCTTTGGCTAGCTTATTTTCTTTAAAAATCTTGCTTCACTTAATAGCTGATGCTATTTCATCCCTTCTTAACTTTTTTTGGTGACAGTTATGCATTCACTAGTCTCCTTTGTTTTTAAGTTAGACAGCTCTGCCAGTTCAATTTATTGATCACATTTCTTAAGAAACAGCTTGTTCTCTGATGCCAATGAACAAGCCATCCCTAATAGTTCAGAAACATCCAAAGTAGCATATAGGCATAATAAATGTCAAATTTAAAGATGCCATTTGAAATACATTTCACTTTCCTGTGTACGTGCTTTCACAATGATTTAGATGGTTTCTTCTAGTCTTG
Organism: Pomatostomus ruficeps; assembly: GCA_013400735.1. Lineage (NCBI taxonomy): Eukaryota > Metazoa > Chordata > Aves > Passeriformes > Timaliidae > Pomatostomus > Pomatostomus ruficeps. The sequence continues at coordinate 3,741 of VYZT01063272.1, forward strand.
GGATGTTTGTCTTTGCATGACACTTTTTTGAAAAATATTTCAGACAGTGCTTTACTATATGCTTCTGCAAATATTAAGCAGAAAATCAAGAGAAGAAAAATCTAGTAGAGCTGGAAATATTACCTCAGCTGTGCCTTCCACCATCACTGGTGCTATTGCTAATGGGAATACTCTATTTATTTGTCTCAGAGACCTTGCTTCACATCCGACTCAGAAGGATAAAGAAACATGGGGAAGAAGGAAACTTAATCCAGCAATCTAGTCAGTATTTTAGTTCAGCTCAGTATCCCCACAGACTGTTTGCATGGCAGAGTGGTTTTGGATTGTGCAAACTAGATTCTTCTGCATGAAGCTAGACTGAAATATTATCCCCAGAAATGTACCTGATACTCTCCAACTGCCAGTGGGATTGGTTCAACTGACCAGACTGGAGTTAAGCCAAAGGAAAACCCCTGGAATGCAGACAGAATCACTGTTGAATCCTTAGCACTGTTTTATTCTACGCTATTTTATTTATGGCTCCAGCTGTGCTGCACTGCAGTACATGATAATGTGGCTACAATGTGATTCTGTTCCCACCCTATATAAAGTTGTCCATCCATCCCTCACAAAATTGTCGTAGCAAATCCCAGTAAGGGGCAGATGAGAGACAAAATTCTCCCAAGGGAAGGAAGGTTAAAGCTACATTGAAACAACTAAAATTGCTCAGTTTGGAGGATACTCTTCGAGCTCTATTACATAGAGAAGCCAGAGAGAAAAAGAGAATAAACTGGATTCCTGTGAGAGATGAATCAGCAGCAGGAGATAGCTTTTCAGAAAAGGAGCATTTTATGTGACCAGGCCAGGGTTCAGAAACAGAATGAACAGAAAAAACATAGATGCAGGTAGAAACCAGGAACATCTTCTCTTTCTCTGATATTTTGGTTTTAGAAAGAATAAAGTTGTTAGAGGGATGAGATGGTCATAGAAGGGCACTGCTTCTTCCCCTGCATACCACTTTTCTCAGCAGCATCAATCATCAAGTATAGTTTCTTACAAATTTCCTCAATATGTGTTAAAAATAGCTTGCTGTAGAGCAAGATTTTTGAATCAAAGGTTGGGACAAAAGTGTCCCTTTTGCAGACACAGAGCTGGTCTGTGTGGTGACCTCCTAAGTCACAAATACCACATACGCTTCTACAAGTGCCAGTCCCAGAGTACCTGTACTGCACTTACTACCTCATGACAAAACTAAACACAGAAAAGTTCTCCAGGAGAGCCAAACTGCACCTTACCAGAGGGAAAAAGACCTCAGTGCTTAAAGACAGAAAATCCTGCAGATATGTAAAATCCTTCCTCTTTTCTGAAACGACGTGATGTGCAGTGGTTTTGGTAGCCCTTTCATGAGAGGATCTTTCTAAGATAAATTTACACCTATAGAATTTTCTTTATTTAGATCTAATAACTGATTTTATCAGGTCATCAACTTATGTCTCAGTTCCTTTGTCCTGTAATATTGAGGATGTCTGTTATATAAAAATAACTTTGAAACATTCTTTTCTGATGGCAGACTCAACTAAACGCAGTAGGTAGATAATAGTCAATGCACTCTAACCTGATGTTAGTGAAAAAAATAATGACATTCTAGTTTGGATTATCATAAACAAAACACATCTTCTGCAAGCAAAATTATTTTCCCTAAATGAGAATTCATCTTTTTCAGGTGCCATTTGCATATATAATATCTTATAACCCATCTTAAAGTTTGCTTTATTTTTCCTAAATTTCAGCTTCATCCTTCTTTTATATTTTGGTAGCATGCAAGTTTAGGTTGAGCTCTGCAGAGGAAAGCAGTTGCAGCTGTAGCTGTGCTCAAAATTCTACATAACCTTAAAAGTCTGAGGCGCAGATTTTAATGTCACTTAGTATTTCCTCTAAATGGATTCTCCCCCTAGTTTATGTTATTTCTCTAATGATTGAACAACAGACACTAACAGCTTCTTTATAAAGGCTTCTTATGTGAAATAAATCACAAAAGAGTAAACTGGTATTACAGCACTTTAAAGTAATTCAGTTAAACTTGTGAGCCATTAAAAACTTTCCCATGATTCACTTTATCAGGGCTTAATTTTAAAAGTTAGTAAGGAAGTTAACTCTCAAAGTCACCCTTGCACTACCCACACTGTTACTTTGAAGCTTCTGCTATCCAACACTGTACATGTTCTCATGCATTCCCAGCTGTCCTATTCATCTTTTTATATTTCTTTTTGATGATGTGGAAATTTCTGATGGATGCAACATCAACCTCCGATTTCTATTTAAATACATTTTTTCTCTTTGTTGTTATTCTTTATTGCATGATGAACAGATGTATGATGTTACAAAAGCCCTTTGTGATGTAGAAAATACAGAAGTACTCAGCTTTCTTGAATTATCCAGAAACTGGGCATTGAACATTTAGTGCAAGGAAATGAAGAAATACAAGTATTGGATTCACAGAAAATTCTGTAATTTGGTATAACTGTGCTTAAAATCCACTGTTTGTAAGAACTTTGCCTTTGTGATGGCACTTAATGGCCGATTTTCTAATTTTCACACCATTTATCTGAAAGCTGATGGGCTTCTATTGATTTCTTTTTAACTTTTTATGTAACCAAACCTAATGTTGACCCCTTTCAAAAGTCTTTAAAAAGAGAATAGTGAAATCTTATAAAGAATCTTCATCTTTTTGATGAAGGCAAGGAATATTTTATTTGTGGTCAAGGATTCAAACAAGAATTCTATAGTGAAGACAGCTTTGAAGTCCATGCATGACCTTGGTGTAGGTGCTGTACAGTTCAAACATGTTCCAGGATGCTACTCCAACCATCTTATAATTCTGGGGATGAAGTTAATGTCACCTCTTAGCTTTTCTAATATCATGGGAATAGTTCTGAAATTTCTGTTATTGGGAATTGCTAAATTACCACATAAGAAATGTGTTCAGTATCATACTGTCTTGCAAAATGAAATTCTGGATGACTTCTTTCAAGGCTGCCTGAAAAGTTTCTTGGAGACCATCCAGACACTGCAAAAGCATTTCCAGGATTATCAGAGAGTGAGGCATTTCTCAAATGTTCAGAAAGGCAAAAGTCCCAGGAATGTTTAAATGCTTCCTGTTTGTGGCACAAGCACACACATCCCACACAGTGTTCTCAGTGCCAGCTAAAAATAAAACAAGGTCTGCCTTTGGGTCTCAGGAGTAGGTACCAGCACAGATTTTCCTGATGTCTAAAAAGGCAGAAACATGTAAATTAGCCTTTTTTTGAAGTAGAACCATTAATAGAGTTCCTTCCCACTGTGTCAAGTTACTTCACATATTACAGGAATGTAGTGCTTTCGTGACTTAAAAGTCACTGAGATGGGGAACAGCTAGGCAGACTGACGAGTAAATTTAGGGTGATTGCCTAATTATTATTTTTTCCCTTAGAGATACAAGTTAAAATGCAGATGGAGTAACAGTTGATAAAGGCCTAGCAAATATTTCATATATCTCTGTCCCCCGCCACGTCTCTGTATGTATTATAGTCAAAATTTATCTACTATAAAATATTTTTCTGCATAAGCTCACAGAGCTGTCTTGTAGTGTCCAAGTCCCACATATCTTCAGAAATTTATGTGCTGCAAGCAGGTTTGGATCATCCACTCTAGAAACACTAACTGGAAAGTTCTGGTTATTTCAGCATGCATCCAGTGAAAATGGCCTCATCTGCTGCTTTCTGAACCACATACTTGTGACACAAACAGGAGTATTCCTTTTAGGTGGAACCAGTGTTCAGAGTCCTTTGGTTACAGCTTGGAGTGCTTTTGAAGGGCAGCAGAGATGAATCATAATTCTTTTCATTCTCGTGAAATAATTGAAAAACACACTTGTTAACCTGGTGGGTGTTTGGCATAAGAGTGTGACTGTTTTAATGGTAAAACCAAAATGTCCAGTTTGTACTTTTCAGTGTCTGAATGCTTATTTATTTGAGTGCTGTAACTGTTTATGTTGCTGACAGGCCACGCATTCATGCAGGTTTTGTCAATAGGATTATGTTGCAGCAATTGATTTTCTTTCAATGAGTAAATAACAAAATAATCTTGCTTTGCCTAGGCCTTAGTCAAATATAGGTCCTATGTTTTTCTGTGAGAGGCTGCATGTTCTTATCTTTCAATAAGTTATGTGTGCACTGATGAACTGTTTCTGCAAGTAGCACAGTCCTTCAAAAGTCACTTGTTCCTACTTATGTTTCCCCCATATACAATGTCAACAAACACTATTTTTCCAGGGAGGTGCTATTTTCATGGTGCCAGCCTGATTCGTTTGTGTTATATCAGGTACTGCTCATTGTTAAAGACCTTAAAAATAGGTTTTTCTCTGCTGTAGTAGGTTAAAAAAGTAGATTACTTTCCATTTTAAGAATAGGAAATGGTATTTATTTGAAAGAAATAGCACCTAATTTTTCAATTTTTTTTTGCAGTTTGTATGCAGACTCATTTCATTCTAAATAAATTCGTTTTTAAAAATCTTTACAATCAACAAGAAGTTAACATAATTTCATGATTTCAGTGGAAATGCATCAGTTTCCAAACAAGTTAGGATCTTTTCTTTACATTGCCATATCACAACACTAAAGTGCTCGTATTCTCAACACAGTATAGATTTTATCATCAGGGTCAGACCTAGTGATGTTGGGGGGAAGTAAAATGTAAGTACCAGTGTAGTGATTTCTGGAGGAGTTTTTGTTTGGAGTTTTAGGGGTTTTTTTAAGAGATACTAGAAACTAGATGAAAAATCATTAAAAAATAGAAAATATCCTGTTTGATCTTTGAAAATTAATGCTGAACACTGTTTCAGTAAACAGTGTGAAACAAAAATAGTGTCTGAGTTTTAGCTAAAAAAAGCTTTTCTCAAATGTCTTTGTGTCATTTCCTCTGAGAAGCCAATTAAGCCTCTGCTGGACCAAACTTCTTCTGCAAAGGGTGGAAAAAAGAGGTGATAATGTGTGTAATCCTATTTAAAATAAAGGGATTGAGTGGGTGCCCTTCAATATGCTGAGGAGGACAACTGGCAAAGATATGGAGATATCAAAAGGCTCTGTGATTCTACAGCTGAAGTTGCATTTCAGAATAGACTTTCTGTGAAACACAAATCTAGTTCTTGAAAAACCTTTATTGTAAATTTTGATACAGAATTATGGCATTGGATAAAATTAGCAGAACAGCATTTTATATACTTCACAGAGACTTTGGATGCAATTCTCGTTAGTCCATATATCTCCACATCATTATTGTTCTTTCCTCCCAAGCTGCTCACATCTTTATCCATCCTCATCAGTAGGTCTGAAGTCTTTATCAAGCATTAAAAATTTTTAAAAATGTATATATGAAAAACTGTACTTTGAAGCTTTCAAAATTACTCACAGAACCTACTTGCAGGGCAGTACTGCCAGAGTCTCATAACAGAGTTTTCTTCACACACACCAAAACAGTCTTATTAAGACCATTAAACTTTTGTGGTTTCCTCTCCCATTCAGTCTTCTCCCAGATCAACACGCTTCTGTGCCAGATTCCTCAGCAGCTGATAAGAACAGCTTGCTCAGGATACACCGATGAGAAGGCTGAGCAAGAAGAAATAAAAGTACACGTATTTACTATTTTCTAACATGTTGTGGTCAGAAGAACGAATGTGTTTTAACCAGGTGGTTTAACTTCATTGCTTTGCTTTTGCAAGACTGAATAAATTGTGTCAACTATAAACTTCCCAATAATCTGCAAGTTAATAAAATTCTTTCATATAAAACCTCTCCTATGATTTTTAACACTAGCCTTGCCATAAGGGAAGAACACTGACCTAGTGCTTTTATCAAAGTGAAAGTAGGAGCTGAGCTTCAGTAGTTCTGCATTTTGCAAGAATTCCCTCAAAGTAGTGAAGATTACAATCAGCATTGTTTGGCTTCTCCTCCTGTACCTAACATCCTGGGAGCAACAAGGAAGTTTTTATTAGACATTTTAAAGGTGAGTGAAACCACAGCTTGAGCAAGCAGCAGGGCAGTTGTAAGAAGGACTGGCATCCCATGGAGAGATGTTATTCAGCAGCCCTCCGTTCTGAAAGGTAGCAAGAAAAAACTGAGGCTAGACCAAAGAATATATGGATTTTTGGGGGGTGAAGAGGTTAGAGAAGTTGCAGTGCCCAAGACAGAAAAATCATCAGTTGCAAAAAAAGTTTATACTTGCTACCTACACCTTTTATCCGTTATTTGTTCTCCTATGAATTAAGGATTATATTCTAAGTGAAGCTGACAGCTGCTGTGAGGTGTTATTACCTGAAGTACATAGACTGACAAAATGAAACATTCATTTGCCCTTAACAATCCCACAGTAAATGCATGGAAAGTTCATTAAATTTATCTGTTTCCTGTCAAACCTACAATGGAAATTCCCTGAGTGAGGTGAACTAAATAAATATGTTTGCATAAGTCAGACCAGGGTTTTCTGTGATTTTCATGTGATGTTTATTCAGCAAACAAGCCCAGTATCTTTGCTGCATTATCAGTGGCTGAGATGCATTCAGTCTGTGAAGTTCGCTTTTAAATCTTTCATCAGTATGCAGTGTTCCAGGTTTCTTTGACAGGTGACAGGGGACTTCAGACAGATTTTTATCTTGATTTTAATTCCTTTGTTTTTGTGATAGTTTATTTTGATACTGGTTGGTGCTGCTAATTTGCTATTTTGGGTTTTCCATCTTTTCTTTATTTAATCAATGAGGTCATTGGATTCCAAGTCTGTGTGAGAAATTAAGATCCTCAGATAGGCACAGTGGTAATGGATTTGAATTAAAGGAATTGAATTATAGGTTGTCTAACTGGGTGGGAGTAAAAAAGAATGTGAACAGAACTACAATAGTCAGAAAACTGGAATAACTGCTGATCGGGGGGCCTGCCCAGCACTTGCCTAAGGTAAGGATATCCAATGCAGCTTTGAAAGTCCAGGGCATAGTAAGTACCTAAGTGGAAGAAAGAAAATCACTCAAAATTTTATTTCTTAATGTCTTCTTTGAATTTCTTTTTTTTTCCACAGAAAACATTCATTTTTTGAACTTCCTGGTTATAACCAGAGAACACATGTAATAAAGAATTATCTCCTTAATTTTATCAACAAATTCTGGGAAATGAAGAAATGTATATTCTAATGATCCATGCTAATAATAGCATGATTTATTGTATAGACGATATCCTCTCCTTTCTATGTATAATAACAATCAAACCACTGAGCCCCAAACAACATTTGGCTCTGGTTCATGTGAACCCTTCACTTCCTTAATATAATTTAAATTGCACGATCAGTCTAAGAAATGTGAGAATCAAAACTAGAAACTTCATTTTGACAAACAATCATGTCTATTTTCTTTTAATGGAATATAAAATGGCTTTCTACAGGGTGTAAGAAAACTTGGAAGGCATCCTATTTACATTACCATATATATTACCCCATTTTCAGAAAAGTTTGTGTTGCATTTTCATTCAGAAAACAAGCATGAAAATCTTCTACTCTTTGTAGAAATTAATGTAAAAACAATATAAATCCCTTTTATTTGCTAATAACCCAGTTAATTATGATTTTGGAAAAAGTCCCATTTTTTGACCAGAAAAGATTTTTTTGTGGTGGAATGAAATACAACAGCAAACTCATGAAGAGCCTGCTGTTCAAGTGGTCTGCTGCATAGCTCACAAGCAAATGGCATTGCTCACAAATATTTCAAATAAATTGTGTTTGCTTTCCGGCACCTGCTTCTGCACTTCCACACAGGATTTCTTGTAACTTCAGAGAAACCCCGAGGGGAGCAGTCTGCCAAAGAAACCCTAGAAATAAGAAATTCATAATAATGGTACTGCCAGGGTCTGGAGGTGAAGCCGTGTGAGGAGCAGCTGAGGGTACTGGGTCTGTGGCCTCCTGGAGGAGACTGAGGGGAGACCTCACTGCAGTTACACCTTCCTGAGAGGGGAAGAGGAGGGGCAGGCACTGATCTCTGCTCTGTGGTGACAGTGACAGGACCCGAGGGAACGGTCTGAAATTGTGTCAGGGCAGGTTTAGGTTGGACATCAGGAAAAGGTTCTGCCCCCAGAGGGTGGTTGGGCACTGGAACAGCTCCCCAGGGCAGTGGTCACAGCACCAGCCTGACAGAGTTCAAGAAGTGTTTGGGCAATGCTCTCAGGCACATGGGATGACTCTTAGGGATGGTGCTCTGCAGGGCCAGGAGCTAAACTTGATTCTAGTGGGTCCCTTCCAACTCAGGATATTCTATGATTCTATTTCTATATTTATGGGAGATACAAGAAGAAGAAAATACAAAAGGTAGAGTCTAAAGGAATTTTTAAAAAAATGGTTGAAGCTTGTTTCTGTTTTCAATTTACTTGTTAAAAACCCTAAGCAAAACTGTCAAAAGATACTGGAGGTATTTGAGTGAAAATTGTAAAGATACTGAAAGAGAAAATGATAGTATTCCTTTTTCATGTATACAACTTATTGTTCTTTCCCAGTCAAGTACATGGGAAGAAAAGTATTCCCTGTGATTAAAGGAAACTTTTCAGTGAGGTTTTTAGTCTCACCTGAAACTCCTGCACTGATTTAACAGTGGGATCCATGCTGGGTCAAACTCTTCCCGTAGCTGTGAGATTTTCTGGAGCTTTCCAAAGATATTGCATATTGCATACCCGTGCCAAGAAAAGGATAAAAGATGTTGTTGTGAAGTCTTTTTCTGGTTTTAGTTCACAAACATAGTTTTGAAGGCCTTCATTATCTATTTTGCTAGTACAGTGTTTGAATGAATTATGACTGAAAGTGCTATCTATAAAGAATTTCTGTTCTCAAAGCAAAGATGATACAACAGAAAAAGATCCGATTTATTCTCAAAGGGTTGTAAGAAGTCAGAGCTTCATTTTGTAAAGATCTGACAGTCAGATTATATCTTCCTATTATATTACTGCTCATCACCTGTGTCAGTGTTGCTGTGTGATGCCCTTCCTTTATTCAAGGCAAACCTTTGATACTTAGGCTGAGTAGTACAACGGGGATGAGCTCACACCTCATGAGATGAAATTCATCTCAAACCAAAGGCAGATTTAATCAAAGTAATTTAGGCTCCCTTCAGAGAGTGAGTGCAGGGACAGAGGCACCCTTTGCCATCATTCATCTCATTCTACACTGCTGTCCTAGGGTAAGAATGATGAACTCAGTCTGGAAAATTTCCTGTTGGGTTACTGTAAGTTATTCATGGGCCTGAGCCCTGAAGCAGTTCTTCAAACTGGTCTGCAGCCTGAAGGATGGATAAATTCCACCAGAAGAACTGTCAAACAACAGGTCTAATGCTCTAGTCACCAACTGTCCCTTCAGTATCGTATTGAAGTGGACAGAGGTGGCTTAATACATTATTTCTGGCATATGAAGTTACTTCCTTATGTCTTCTACCCTGTTCTGTGTCCAAAATGCCTTCATTTCTGTCATAAGGCAGATGCAGCCAGACATTTGAGATGGGGTGTCCATCTGCCCAATAAACATGCACTGTCTCATCATGTATTGAAATTCTGTCTTTGAACTCATCTGTTCTCCTTTGTCCATCTACAATAAAGAAAACAATGTTTTGCCTGTTCACCTTATGCCCAAAGTATTTAATCTTTGCTTGTGGACATTCTTTTTTCCGAATATATTAGCAGGACCATTCTATAAATGTCTCAGGACAAGTTCTGATATTTATCAACTTCCCTTTTAAAGAGAAGGTTCACATAGGAAGAAAAGGTGACACATTAGAGAAGTTAACTAGAAAAAAACTCTTCACTCTATAACACATCTCTACAGTGAGAGATTTAAAGCTTAATGAAGATGCTGCAATCAGTAGAAAATATTTTACGTTGTGCAGCAGTTCAAACCACGTGATCATTGTGTTCCCCTCAGGTCTCAAAATCTTATGTCTTTAGTCTGCCTGTTCTTCTCTATTGGAATTTTATTTCTCTAGAAGTGATTAAGATGCCAAACTAATTGAGGTTTAGGATAATCAAGGAGTTTTAGTTGTTATGGAAATAAAAGTAGCCTATATTAGATAGAAGTGATTGCAGCAGCTTGAAAGAATTTACTCTCAGAAGGAAGGAGAAATAAAAAACAGCGAGCCACCAGGCATATGCAAAAGTGAGAGAAGAGAAGCCTGACAAGAAAGAGAACTAGAAAAATGAGAACAGATATTTACTTAACTGTGTTGCAGACCTTTCCGTGTCAATCACACAATCATGGCTGCACAAGCGTAGAGGAAATTAATGTTGTGAGTGCTGGATTATTATTTGGATTGTAATTGTTATTTATTATTTCTATAATTATTATAGTCCTAATCTTTAGGAAAGGAAGATAGACTTTTTAAAACATGGAATTAGAGACTTTTAGCTTCATATATTTTGTTTAAGTTTCTAAAGATCCAGAAGTCAAATAGTAAGAAAATAAATTAATCTAATCTCTGAATTGAGCTCTGATTCCCTGTGAAGAAGGTCAGAAATATCTGCTAATATTTGCTAAGTGTGTGTTTAATTTCTTTCTGTCACACTGATAGCAAGAGCTAGATTAGCCATGAGAAGCAGATTTGTGCATCTTTAAGTCAGTAATTGGCTAATGATTGTCTGAACACTGACACTGAGGTGCACAGGGGTGCCAAGAACCAGTCTCATATTGTCCATTTGCAAAGGGAACACATCCCCACACTTCTGCAAGGCCAGGGCAATCATCTGGGCATGGGCCAGCACCCCACCTGGTGAGGTTCTCAGCAATGTCCAGCCTCAGCTTCAGGGTGAGGGCACCTAGAAACCATCCTTCCTTATCTTCCACACACAAGTATTTTATGCCCTTGCACATGTGTCTCTCAGGTATATTCTCTCTATTTGTCTGTCGCCTCTTTATTCCATCCTAACAAACTTGTAGAAAATAAGTTTCTACTGTGCACTGAACCAACAAAAATAAAAGACCTATCCAGCCTGTTATCATTTTTTTTTTTCCATAGCTGGGATCTCAGAGCAGCACAGGATTTAAGAATATGTCTGAAGGATGGACCTCAACTTCTACCATCTTCTCTAATAGAAGAACTGAAATATTGATGAAGAGTATAAACCATTTAAGGTTAAAATGTGTACTATAAATCAGACACCAACAGATGACCCCAAACTGGATATGCAGCTGAATTAATTTTGGTTTCATGTGACGTCAATGTTGCCCATTGGGTGAGTTACAACCTTGCATTCACTCTGGGACTATCTATTATCTAACACGTCTTACTTGATTCTCAGTTTCAGGCAGGCAAATTGACCATGTATACTTGCTTGTGTCAGTAGCTAATTTTAGGTAGCTAGTCTAATTGAAGATGTTATGCTCCTTTAGCTTGTCAAATAGAAATTCACATTTTCTGATTAATGTGATTCATTTATATTAGATTTGACTTGACAGGATGACAATGTGCAATATAGAACACAAAGATGACAGGGTTCTCCATCTCACCATCACATTTCATTATGAATTTTCTAGTCAAGGCTGCGGTCTACAGTGTCTTACCTGAGATATGATAAAATTTGAGCAGTACTGCAGCCATATATGGCCGACACAGCCTGTTCCCACAGGTGGGGATGTGCTTTCAGAAGGGTGACAAACTAAACTCTTTTCTGACATTTGTAACCATTATACGTAACTGGCATTGTGACATTTGGATGTGATTGAAAAATTACTGAGAAAAACTTGAAGAAAAAAAGAAAATCCTTGAAAGAAAGCTTTAAAAGCTTTAAATGAAACAAAATAGCAAAACTATTTTGGAGGGGGGAAGGATACAAGGAAAGCTATTGCTAACTAACACATCAGCTGGTGGAAGGGAGAATGTGTTAGATGGGGAAGGTTGAAGCGTATCCAAAACCTGAAAAACATGTCAAGAAATAAAAACATGGCAGCAAATCAAATAATACCAATAGTTCCATCACAGATAAAAAAGAGGAAAAAGAAGTAATAATAGAAGAATGGTCCACAGCTGTGTCCATGGAGAAGGAAAATACATAAGCCCATCCAACCAAGGGGCTGCGTATCAGAGATGCAGAGGGTGGTCAGTCAGTCCAGAGCCTCTCAGACTCAGGGAGAGAGGAAGCAAAGCACAGAATCTCACCTAGATCACAGATGATATAAAATATGTGGGATTAAGTGAAAAATTGTGTAACCGTTGCCTCTATAGGTCAAATGCCTTTTGTACATACAGTATATCTTGAATACTCAATTTCCTGTGCCACAACAGCGTCCTTTCTAACAATGCTGGTAATCTCATTGCCTTCCTGATACTTGTGATAAGGACAGGACTTCACCTGCTGGAGCACATCGAGGTGCACAGCCAGAGATCCACAGCCTTTGAAATGTCCAGGCTAAATCTCCTATCTTCTATTGTAAGAATTCACTTCAAGGCCTTCCCTAAGCCCTGCAAAACTGGATGTGCTTCCCCATGTTAACCCAAACTTCCTTCTCATACTAGGAACTTGTATTTCTTGTTCTGCTGTCCATTCCCTTATTCCCTAAGTCCTTTTGTGCTCTACTTTTCAGGCCTGTGTCTGAGGAGGACGTGATGGCCAGGGGAGCAGGGTCTGTGGTTTCAGGGAGGTGACCTTGCTGGTGTAGTTGCTAATGCAGTTCCAGCCTCACTCATGCAACTCTCAGCTGACTGGCAGGGACAGGGCATGACCAATTGCTCCACGTGTCCCACCAAAAAGAGATTTTTCCAGTGCAGCAATTTACTAAATGTTCTTATAGTCCAACATAGACTGTAATTGTTTTTAAAAACAGGCAAAAGAGGCTTTTTTTTTTTTTTCGGTAGAGATTCATAGAACCTCTTGTGAAAATGGTTTTTACTAAACTGTCTTATGATCGAGCACCTGGGGCAACACCTTCTCTCAGTGTGGGATCCCCAGGAGGCTTTGCACAAACTCAATTTGCTGAAGACACTAACAGGTGCTGAAGACTGGCATCTTTAGGGATTTAGTGATCATCTTATTAAATCTCCAAAGACAGAATAAATTTCTGGTCAGTACATATATTTTTGCACTGACTGAGACTTTGGTGATCATCTTGTATTCAGAGAGAAGTTACTGCTTACATTGAGTTGTTTCACTTTGACATGTAATGATTGATAGAACAAAATGGATCTGTCTTCTTCCTTGCTTGTTTTTAAGACCCTCAGTACAGAATCCTAACATATGGAGAATAACAGAATAATTGGCATAGGCTTGAGGCTTTTTTAAAATAAAACTCTTAGACATTTTAGAAGGTCAAATAAGAAAGTCCTGTTCCCAGTCCCTCCTCTCTATGTTGAAAGGTGAGTGAGACTGCTGAGTGAAGCTTTTAAACATTTTAAAATGTTTGATGGAGTGAATGTAACTTTTAAATGGAAGTTTTAGACATTTCAATATCTTTAAATGTTCAAAATCACTCTTGGGCATTCAAGCTTTTGCAGTGATCTGCAGTTGCGTACGCCTATAGCTGGGTTATGCTTGTCTCATAAAAGAACACTGTACCAAACTCTACCAGACTTCAAGCTTCAGCCTTTGTACATCCAGGTGCCGGGTGTCTCAAAGATAAGGAAAAATATATAGATGCTTTAGCAAGATGAGCATTAGAAATATACTGGTACAGTAAAAGAGTGAGAATAGGAAAATCAGGAATGAAATGAAGCTCAGTCAAGGTGAAGGCTATATTCAAAAAGTAGTGGCACTGCTACAGCCATAATGGATAAAAGCAAGGCATAATTTTTTACTAAAACCAACTGGGATGTCAGGGAAAATAAATAAGCATTTAGATATAATTTTTTTGCCACTCAGTATATCATAAATATAAAATATGTCCTTCAAAAATCAGATACTTTTTTGAGAGTCCTTGTTCTTTAAGCATATTCTTGTACTTCCATTTTGCAATTCTGCAGCTGCAATGTTGTTGTAGCTATAATGATCTAAGAAAATTTTCTGCAGTTACATTACATTAGAGAACTGTATTTTTGAAACACAGGAGAGAATTCTGGTGTTTTGTAGCCAGGGAAAATATAAATAATAACTGAAAAAAGCCTAAGGAGGACACCTAAAACAGGGAGGGACACCTACACCACATGCTCCATGTAGTATGGAGATTGCAGAAGACGTAAGAGGAGGCTGGTGGGGATCTATTTTTTTTTTAAAGAAATTAAATCCTTTTTTGTCTTCTCTTTTTTTCCAAATAGTAAAATTTACTACCCATTCTCCCCATGCTTCATTCCTAAAGAGAATTTAAAGAAAAGATGAAAAATATGTAGACACATTTTAAAATAATTATTTTATATTTTATGAAAGTCATTTTTTAAAAAAAGTTCATATTTTACACAGATATTTCAGTTATATATTATATGTGCTAATATTTGTGAATGGTAATAAAGATCTACAGCTCACTTAAATGAAATTGGCAACAAACTTGAGCTCTGTTTCTGTTTCTTCATAAATACAGCAAAATGTTGCTGCTGCCTTTTATGAGTAATTTATGTGACAGTACACATAGAACTATAAATATGAATACAAGAATAATGCAAGGAGCATGGAAAAACTCAGAGCTGTGTTTTGATGGGTCAAGTATAAGTTGAATCCACTGTTCAGGAATCCATAGAGGAGGATCAGGATAAGTTTGACATTGTGTTCCACTGATGCCAAACAAAAGGTGCTCCTATTTACAAATCCTTCTTTAAAGGCCTTTTTCCAAAGAGCTATGATTCAGCCTGATCTTAAGAGCACTTCTCCTGTTACCTGCTCTCAGCTTCTCTAATCAGGGTCCTTCTAGCTTGAATGGCAAGGCCAGTTCAATTTAATTCCTCCATAAAGATATAGTACAGGTAGAATCATCCCAATTTCCTCCTGGATGTTACCCTTTCATCAATTTCTGGTACTTGTTTCTTTTTTAACCATTAAATAAAGTCTGGCACATCAGCATATATTGTAAGTTTAGCACAGATTGTTTTTATTTCAGAATTCCTGAGATAATCACGTGTGCAATGATCATATTCCTTCCATAGATACCACTGTGGCAGTTGATACAGGTTTGGAGGTGAAGACAATGGAACCAGAAAGTTTATGGTAATAATAGGTCTCTTTCTCTTCATTACACGAGGCATTCTAATTCATGTAATGTTCTTTCTCCAGTGGAGGACTGCAGCAGATTGCACATTTTTGAGCTCAGTATTAATTATGCTTACTAGAGATTCTGTAGTTGAAGGTCCCATGATAAACTCCTATTTTATTTTTAGGGATTCATAAGTCATTTTTAAAAGCCCACTTTGGACTGAAATATGTCACCACCATCTAACACTGACTTATCTGACCCAGCAGTAATATATGATAGATATGGAAGGAAGAAGCTGCACTTTGAATAATTCAAGGTGATTATCTCATGTGCAAAATCATTCTTTTCATGTGCATGTCATCAGAATGGCCATATAAGTATGCACCTGGCATTGACAGGCTGTATCTCATCACAGCACTGTGTCAATAAACACAGGCTGGTCCTCTAACCTACTTTTCCTTCCTGATACAATTTGCATCACAAGAACTGAATTAGGTATTTTTTTAAAGTCAATAAAAAATGTGGAAAAAAGCTAAATTTAACAGCCTTTGGACATTCCCAGTGCTACGATACATGGTAGCATGATTTTTAATAGGATACCTTAATTTGTATGTCACCAAAGGAGAAATCATCTTCTTCAATTCTTGTATTAGTGACTTTTTGTGGATTATCCAGTTATTTGATTTCAGAGCAGAGTTACAGCTTTAGAGGACAGGTGTGTGCATCACAAGGCCTGACACTAATGAATCTTGATCTGAACAAAATCATCAGACTTAGTACTCTTTTTCCAAACTATAGACTCAGCTCAAAACTGAGTATCAACTTCTTTCTGCCAAATACAAGTAAATTATAAATCAATGGAGCATGTACCTGTCAAAGCAGAGCCATCAGAATAATGATTAAGGTGCCCTTTGTATAAAGGAAATTAAGCTCCTACTTAATCTGTCTCCATCCCAAGGGATTATGAAATAATGCCCTCTGCTTTTCTTCCCCCAAACCCGGCAGTAACAGGGAGCAGACCAGGTGCTCACTGAGAGTTGGGAGCCATCAACTCCACATAAAATCTACCATGTAACAGACTCCCCACATTTTATTTCCATATTCCTCTGTGCTTATCTGCTAGCCTTCCCAAAAATTTATATTGTACACCAGGAAACTCCTCCAAAAACACAAGAATGGCAATATGTATGCTGTTATAACAGTGCAAATAACCATGCTACAGAGAAGCAGAGATCTTTTCTCCTGTAGAAATTGTCATAATGTATTTTTAGCTCTCCACTTCCTAGCTTTTATTTCACTGATAATAAGGCAATGTTTTAGTATCATTTAAATTTCAGTACTAAAGTAGTTGCAAACACTGCTGCAATATCCATCTCTCCCACCTTTTCCTATGATAATCTTCACTTCCATCATGTTTTTAATATTAGTGTACAGAAATACTTCAGTGAAAAATGGTAGTTTATGTATTTGCTGACCATTTGACATTGATCCCCCCTTTTAAAGTGCCCCACGAATTTTGCTCACTCCAGAGCGTGGCTGTTGGCACCTTCCTTTAATCTGTACATACTGCATATCCTTCCTGGGTAATTTGTTTTTCAGATATTCTTTGCTCTGATGAACTAGACCATCAACAATTCTGGATTTTTCATATGGGTATAGACTTACAGGATAGCTCCACAACTGAGACATGGAACAGCACACTGCACTTCCAAAGCTCTCTGTACCATAACTATTGGGACCAGAGCACCAACATTTTAAATGTGTTCCTGTAGTAACAGCTTTCAAATAGATGTATTATGATGAGGATCTCCCAAAGAAACCATGATGGTAGAAATTTTCTGACTACGAAGAAACACAAAGGAAGGCAGTAAATATCCAGGCACTGTATTTTTAAAATATGTGGACAAAAACTATCTTAAAAGGAGATTCCTCAGGATTCTGCAGTCTGTTGGAGTCATATTCATTACTTAGTATTCTGTGGCTTCTACTTGAGCCTCATAAAATTTCATTTAGAATTTAACTTGAAATGGTTCTAGAGTATTGAAGAATATTTAAAGAAAAGAAGTTTTAGTTGTATGGAACTGGGGATTAAAGATTCTTATTTATTGTGAGATAATTATGTATTGTCATTAAAATATGTTTGATTTTTCATATATGTTTTCATTTAATAAATAATTCCTAACTGGTGTTCAAAATGTAAATGCAAGAGCATACAGATTAGTATACTCTAATAACATTTTCCTGAAATTACATAATTATCTCTCTTTGTAAAGTTCAGATTTAAATTACTTAGTTATTCCCTGCTGTTATTGGATGATATATAGAATACAGTTTCAAAAGCTGACAACAAAATGTACTTAATAGTCTGAAATGGTACATTTTTCTCATTAATATAAATAGTATAAATTCCTTAGTAATAAAAATAGTGGAAATAATTACTATCATGTTCAAAACTATCAGTGCAAATTACAGTCAAAACATATTTAAAAATGTTTAAAATTATTCCAGGATCCTGAGTAAACCTAAGAATCACAAGTTAATTAACATTTTAAGCCTCCATCCACCTCCCAAATCTGAAAGCTGTGCCTCATTTACTTATTCTCAAAAGTGTGAATTTATATTTCTGAAAAAAAGAATTTTCAGAAACACTGATCTGTGTTGAAAAATTCTCTTCAAGAGAGAGCCCACCATCTCTCTTTGAAACAGCACTGCAAACTCGTGTATCTTTTGAAGCTGATTTGTGCTTTTTAAAGATGGACTAAATGTATGAAAAGTCACTGCTAAAATTCAGCTTGATGTAAAATGAACAGATGTGTTGTGACTTTTATAAGAAACTGTTCATAGGGTTGCTCTTGCTACTATACAGTCCTCTGATGCTGTCTCTTTTTCTGTTAGGTGAATACTACATAAAAAAATAGCAATAGCAAGGAAACCCACAACTGCTCTCATGAGACAGCTCTGGTTTCCTCAGCAGTCCCATACACAGAATGAAGAATCCCTGCCTGGGTGCAGTGGATATTCTGGCCTAATGAAGCTGATCAGGGGAAAGCACTCAAAGGCAAAGAAGTTCAGTGAATTAAGAAGCTTCCTTCAGCAGTGCTTGTTCTGGCTGTCTGCGTCTCTTACATGTTTTGCTTTTAGAGAAATTGTCCACACCTAATGTTGTTCAATGTCATTTTATCACAGCCCTTGTTTGAGGACTTGTTGAGGAAATTCGAAGTGATGAAGTAGCCCAAGGAGGTAATGCCAGAGCGCACAGGAGATTCTGATGTGAAGCCCTGGCTTCCTAATTGCTATTATGCTTACAAGGACACCCTTAAAAGAAAAATGAATGCCTTGTTTCACACTGGCTGTAAAAGGTGCTGCAACTCTGGAGCTTGCTTAAATCATTCTTCCTGCAACAAACTACAGAATGAAACTCAGGCCATTTAATTTCCAAATACTAGTAATTAAAATGAGTCACATCATCAGACTTTGGCAGGGCTACAGCTTCCTTTTATTTTTTCATTTTCACATAAATTTCAGCGAAGGTCGGATTTGTTGGGGGAGGAGAAGAACCTGCCTGCTTTTGTGCTCGCAGGAGGTTAAAATATGACTTGTTCACAGTGTCCCTCATAGTTCAGGACTTAATGGTCCTTGACGGGGATAACCTAGAAGTTAATTTTACTTTGTGTCCCAAAAGCAGTCATTGTCACTGTAATCCTTCTTGCAGGCTGAAGGGTATCTTCACCACCTGATCAGACTTTCAATAGCAATTGATGAGCAATATCATCAGACAAGAACCACTTTCCTAGCGTTTTCTGACAAAAGACAAAAAGAAAAAGAAAGAATTGTGCTAGCTCACCTTCTCATAAATGTAATGCTTTTCAGTGCTCCTTACTTTAAATGTGAGAATTTGCTGTCTATAAAAATCAAAGTCAGGTACTTCAAAATAAGAAACTGCTTCCTCTTTGCTTTCCTCCATATTGCTCAAGTCCTGCCTGGGAGAAGGATGAGCGCATAATGGAGATATTCACCCTCTTTCCAATTTTTTTATCCAGAGACTTGAAGTCAATCACCAGGAGTATCAGGAAGACCTGTGCTCTAACCTCTGGACAGCAAAGTGTCCCATGTACCAAGAAACCTCAAAATAAATTGATTTCCTGACTGATAATCTGTAACTAAGCCAGTTTGGATAACACAGCTTTGAAACACACACACATGTGATTTCTTATTTGTTTAAACTTTTCCAGATTCAGGAATGCCATGCATGGTAGGCAGAGCTTTGGTAGCAGAGCTGCCCTCCAGCCCTGTTTAAAGTCACTCTTCTAAGACCCAAGCAATAAATCCTCTCAAGTAAACAGTTGTAAAGTTGTTTTAATATAGGCATAACAGATTTTTTTTTTCTTCCCAGACTTCTGTATTAAAACTGAAAAATCTAATGTTTAATTCTAGACTCAGAATTTTATGCTATAAAGTTTATCCTCAGTTGGAATCAACTACAGAAGTACTGGCTTTAGGACAGCTCTGGCACTGCAGCAGCAGGGCATTTGTCTCTACAAAACTGCACTAAATGATGTCAAGTTATGGAAACAGGTGCAAATAAAACTTTGCTGTGGGGTGGATTTTGTATATGATTCTGTTAAATTCTGAGGCGATTAGGCAGAAGCATTTAAATTGAGTTATTAAAAAAACCCCTACATTCAAATTTCTCTAATTGTGAAAATATTGCTCCAATTACAACTATGATTCTAATCTTATTTTTCAAAAAATATGTCTTTGATTTTTTTTGATCCTAGTGAAGATGTTTACATGATAATTATATTTATTCCTGTGAATGCTACCTTCTGTTGGGAAGATTTACACGGTACTCTGATGGGTTTAATCATTCTAATGGTTTTTCAAGGGCGTGCGGCTCCAGAAGTATCTCTGTGAGCAAGGTAAGACATTTATTGGAATTGTCAAAATAAAAAATTATGTTGAAAATTATTTCAACTCTACTGCTGGAGAAGTCAAATCTGACTTATTTTCCCTAGAAGAGCCAGTCTTGCCTGTTTAAACAGGCTGCTAAGACTGACTTTGGGATTTCAGCAGAGCCCCTGCAGACAGCAGATCATCTGCACAAAGGGTAGATTGGTGCTGTGGCTGACAGCTCTACCCTACCCATTTGTAGGGGCTGCCAGACCAATACTAAACGTTCCTTGGCATTTGAGGAGGGGCCCACCTGGCAAATTTTGCACTATAGGAATTGAATGAACATGAGAATTATGTGTTTTTAAAAGACACTTTATGTTAAATAAAAATCAATTACAAATACGCATAAAAATGGGTGGAATAGTTTTAAAAACACTGTACATTAAAGTTTTTATCACAGCTGATGTCATTAGAATTAAAGCTGTATTGTTTTGTATAACTAATAGTAAACATTCCAAAAGGATTCAGATTGTTTTCTGCTACTGCAGAAAGTTTGGGTTAACGTAACATTGTCTCCTAACTATGATAAAACCTTCTAGCCTTGAAAGATAAGAAAATATGTTTCTTGATCCATGTTACCTTAGTAACTGATAACATCACCTTATGAGTATTAGTGACTGGAAAGGTGAAAGCAGTTTGTGTGTTTCAAGGGGAAATAGGCAATTTTTTTCCAACTATATGAAAATGGAATCTTCTTTACTCTGATCAGCTGGTATTGTGGGCATCATCCTCTCTCAGTAAGCATCAAGTTACTTATCAACCAGCACATGCAGCTAGAACTGATTTTGTATGAAGAAGACAAAGCAAACAAAATAATTTCTCTTTATACAAAGCAAATAGTACTTGAATAGTCAGCCATGAGGAAAATTCTGTTCCCTGACACTGCTCACATGAGTGAGGATTATTCAGTTTCCCTGTCATTGAATTATTTTTCATTGAAGTCGTCTCTTGTAGGAGATTAACACAAAGAAACATTTAGCAGTACTAGGAATGATCAAGCATATTCCCTAAGATGAAACATCATAGTAGTGATAATAACAGACTAAAGGTGAAAAGAAGAAAAAAGTGAAAATATTCCCTAAGGATGCATATAAGTAACACAGAGACCATTATCATCTTCTTTGACCTCCCCTACTATTTCCAGTTTGGCTGCAGTTGAACGATACACATTTCCAATTCAAACACTATTTCCTCTCCTGAACACACAAAATAGAGTTAATATCATTATTACAGGATTAACAGGATAGATTATATTGAGCGTGAAAATGTAAATGTGACCTGGTTTGATCTGAAATAAGTATATGCTTGTGAGGCAGCGCTCATGTCTAGGGTTTAACACCTCCTAACACACACAAACACTCCCTGATCCCATAGCTCAGCGCTCCTGCCCCCTGGCACTGCCCCCACTGCAGCTGGGGGGTTTTGTATGGCTGTGAGTAAGTTCCTGGCTCTGGCAGTGACACAGAGCACACCCAGCAGCAGGAACAGCACCAAGGGCAACTGTAGGACTGTAAATTCCTCACGGCTTCATCGCTCCTGTGCCAGGCTGCAGAGACACCTGACAGCTGCTCTGGGCTCACTTTCTGCTACACACAAGGAGGCAGGTTGGCCCTGTGGGGCTCCCACAGCTGGGTCGTCTTGTAAGATTGAAGGAATTCACAAGGAACAGGATGATAGATGGGTTTAGCCCCTTCCTGCACAAAATTTCAAAAGCTACTTAAAGTGAAGAAGAGGGAAAATGCAAGGATTTTGCCAGCACATGCTGACAGCTCCTCAATTTCTCCTCTTTTCTCCATTAGGCCCCCCCATTAAAACAGGTGCTTCCATGATGTCCTGGTAGCTGTCTGCCAGTGGGCATCAGAGCTCCTCTGAAGGAGACTCCCCAGGAGCACCCTCATGTTGCTTCTCTGATGTCTGCTAAAGTGAGGTCACATTGCTATCTTCGCTTAACACTTCTTCAAAAGTTATTTATAGGAAACTAATTGTCTTTGAGATGTCTGTCCCCTCACAAATTTAGATAAAATTGGCCAATGAATTGAACATCATTATAAATTGACATATGAGGGTATACGGACATCTACAAAGAAAGTGTATCACATGCAAGCCTTAGGAAATTAAACTAAAAAAAAAAATTAAAAAATGAGACTACAGAATGATGAACAGAAATGAAGGGAGCATGTTTTCCCATTTAAAACAAGACTTTAAAAAAAAAAAAAGGTATGTGGCAGTTATACAACAGAATGAGGAAAAGAGAGGGGGCCAATCAAGCCTTCCTTCTTTGAAGGACAAGAGGGCCCTTTATGGAAAACACAAGGTAATAAACCCAAAATAGGATGTACTTGAAGTAAATGACTTAGATTTTTAAAATGCTCCAAGATACAAAGGACAGCATCTGCAATTGCCATAGCTGAGAGGGCAACTACAGTAACTGTTCATCTCAATAATTTGGAGAATAAAGCAAGTGCCATGATCCAAAAAGTCACCATGATATATTATGAGCTCATATTAGTCACGTTACAGAACAGAGCACTGGACCTTCCCCTGCAGCTCGCTGTGGACTGGGCCAACACACAGGTGAGGATGGGAGAGCTGTGCCCTGTCCTGCTTTGCAGTTCCTCTCCCGTCCTACAGGACAGCAGTACACAATAGTAAATTTTAGCAAACACCATCTCCTTTCTTATTTTCCTTGTTAGCAACAGTAGGCACATCCTGCTACTTTATCATTAGCTGCATTGCTTAGTAAAGAATTCGAATGGTTTGAAATAAAAAGCACTTCTCCTTTTGCAAAAAAGAACCGGTTTGATTGCTGAAACCATAAATATTGATTATTCTTGGAACTACAACTTCTTCATTTTATTATGGGTAATTTTGGAGGTTTATTATGGATCACATACTTCTGAAGACAGCAGAGAAATACCATTCAAACATCCTACAGGAGAAGCGCGTTTTGGAAAAGTCATCGTAGTATTTTGGCTAGCCTCTAAAGTGTTCTCATATTTACACTAGGATTTGTATTATCTGATTTCATGCTTTGGTTTGACCTTGTTCACCTAGATACCATGAGAACAAGCTTATTATTTCTTCCCCCTGACAAATATGCTGAGGCCATTACTGAATTAATTACAAGTACAAACAGGCCTTCTTCAAAGGAAATTGTCTCTAAAACAAATTGTGATTCTTCAGTATATTGTGTCATTTGTTTCATGCTTCCGCACTGAGCTCTCAGTTTTATGCAATCTGCTGTTTGTTAGTCTTCTGTGATCTTCCAAACTTTGCTGTTTAGTGCTTGAAGGAACAAATAAGCTGACCTTTGTATTCCAATCTTCAAATTCATCCAACCCAGGGTGTACCTGGACACGAGTCTAAATACATTTTAAATTACTTGAGGAGTTACAGAAAAACTTGCTTGAGAAATCTGAAATTGTTTTAAGCACCTTGAAAATCTTGATAATTATTTTTACATTGCAATAAAGCCCTCTTTCACATTTTATATGAACAAGGTGGGGGGGAAGGTTATTTTTCTACAGGTTTGAAAACTTTTAAATGTTATGTTTTTATGTAATTTTTGCTCCCAATTTCTTTACAAGAACTTAAAACTGTAACACTGAGGGTTTCTGAAGTAATCCCTTCAGTGCTTTCAAAAGAGTTAATTTACTCCTTAGAAAAATATATAAATTCACCTGCTGGTTTACCTTTATTACCCATCTAATCCCCATCAATATGAAGTATCTCAAAATACTTAATGTATTAATTCTCACAACATTCTGTGAGCTACAGGGTGCTATTATTTTCATTTTACAAGAGCCTCAGGTCATAGAAGTGTGTTGCAAAGCAAGCAACTGAATGAGCCTCCAAATCATAGGCTAGCTCCATGCCTTAAATATTTGTGTCTGTGTGAATTTTTGTCCTCTTTTAAGATGAATAAAAATTGTGAAGCAGAGCAAACAAAAAATCAGTGGATTAACACTGTTATCTATTCAGCTTTGGTATTTCCATTAATTGTTTTCTGGTTAATCTTGTAAGAAGCAGGAGAGAATGAAAACTGAAAATCTTAGCGTAAGTGGTTGAATAGGCTAATAGTGCATTAACCTTTGACATTTTGCTCACAGTTTAAACAAACACAAATGTTATACTGAAGGAATTTCAAGATAAATAAATAAATAATTTCTTTAAGAAAAGGAAAGACAATCTAACTTCAGAGTCATGTCTCTTCCAGTACTAAGACACTCAGAAGCTGCCATTAAACCACCATAAGATGCATAACTTGACATGAAGAACACCAATGGTCTGTGTGTTTCTCTGTTCAGCTTCTTTCAGCTGAATGGTAAGGCTAAGATTTCTTTGCAGCTCACAAAATCACAGTTGGACTTCAGTTTAATAACAGACAAGAAACTAAAGAAACATGTGGTGTAAATAGCCAAGTAGTATCTTTCTGTTTGAAACTTCTACTCATGGAAAATGTAAGAAAAATACAAACAGACAAATGTGAATCTGGACTTCAAGTCACAGTCTGATGGATTTCAGCATGGGATCAGGGCCCTCAGATACCAGAAGGCAGCTTGTCTCACCCTAACTCCAACCCTTCCAACATCAGTAGTGTGCACGGTTCCAGTTAAAGGACTTCATTTATTTTATTTTTGGATGATTTGAATTGTTCATCATTCTTGGGTACAGCTCTGATTTTAAACATGCACAAAATTCAGGAGTGTTGGACCTTGGAAAAAGGGAAGGAGTTTCAGTTCTGCCTTTGACTGTACCTCCCAAAAAAAGACATAATTAGACAAGCAAAAGAAGGAAAAAACCTACCAAACAAACAAAACAAAAAACCCCTCAATTAAAAAAGAAAAACAAAAAACCAAAAACAGACAAAAAAATCCCCAACTTTGATTCATCACCATATTTCTGTCACCAGAGCAAGACTGGGCACACTGAAAAGTTAGCAAGCACACTTTGTTACTCTCTAACTACACACTTATCCTCCCACCTGGCCGTACTGGCCAGCAGGGCAGTCAGGGTGAGGAAGGATGAGACAGGACATTGCAGAGAGTGTCCCAGAGGGGACAGCACCCGTCTGGGAGGGTGCAGCAGTGCACCGTGACCCACTGTGGGTTATCTTGGACAAACGCATCCCACGGACACAGGCACCTCACGGGCACCTTCAGCACCTTTGGGAATGTGCGCGGATCCTCCGCCCTTTGCCTTGGTGTGCTGCAAGGAAGGACACAGTTATCAAAGGAAGGACACAGATACCAAAATGTGCCTCAGCCTGGGTAGCTGGGTTCTTTCTTTGTTTCTGTTGTATATGCCTTGAAATCAGGGAGTCACTTCACAGACTTTTCCAGAAGGCTGCAGGAAGGACCTTCAAATCCAGAACTGCATTGAAGCACATTAAAGATTTCCATGGGAGGCAAAAGGGATGAAGTTAAACAACTTCGAGTTGGTTCAGCTTGTCAGATTCCAAAAAATAAAGGGCCAAAGTCAGAAGGTGTACATGGGTAGTATATCTAATTCATCATTAAAAAAAGATTTCTAAATACCTTACACAAAGTTAAAGAACCTATATAATATCTTAAGCACTTGATAGAATGAAAGAACACAGGTTTTTAATTTCATAACTTGCTGTGGAGGCTCATCTGAATAGTGCACTTCCAAGCTCTGCTCCTACAAAACTGAGATGATGTGAAATGATATTGCCCTGTTCCTTTATATCCCTGAAGAGAAAAAGAAGTCATTCCTAACGCCAGCAGTCAAGCCTGCTGCCAAATCCCCTCAAGAAATCTTTCCCAAGCAAATGACTCACAAGAAAACCAGAAGAAAAGTAATAATGAAATGCCAAAAATGCTTCAAATCAGCACTGGTAAGGAAAATGTTCTTGGGACAGGATGACCCATCAACTATGTTTATTTATAACTGCATAAATTAGGTTAAATTATGATTATTTGTACTGCCTATTGCTAGGCTCTGCAAACACTGGACTCCAAGGGAGTTTTGATCCCAAAGAGTTTTCAGGCAAAGAACAATTTATTTCTAAAAACAAAAACAAAACAAACAAGCAAACAAAAAAAACCCCACACCACTGGATGATTGAGTCAAACCTAAGATACTGCTATAATTAAATTCATAATTCTCACAAAGGCACACCTCTTTTATAGGTAATTACTTAAGGAGTTTAAAATTCTCATTAAAACACTGATTTTTTCTAAGTGATAATGTTCATTAAATTATTTTCTCCTTAATTTTCTTATTTTCTACATTTTTTGTATTCTGTAATAGCACTAAGCAAAACAATCTGGACTACCGAGATTTATTTTGGTTTTCCTGAGGACTT
Source organism: Pomatostomus ruficeps (assembly GCA_013400735.1). Lineage (NCBI taxonomy): Eukaryota > Metazoa > Chordata > Aves > Passeriformes > Timaliidae > Pomatostomus > Pomatostomus ruficeps. The sequence goes on from VYZT01063272.1 coordinate 30,154, forward strand.
GAGTTGTAATAAGATGGGAGAGTAATGGGTGGAATAAAAACTCTTTTTTTCCCTGAGGTTTAAATTAAGATTTTTGTTTTGTTCATTTCACAAAAGTCTATTTATGTTCAGCAGAGCAAACACGTTACTCAAGAGAGTCAGGCACACACAAGATAGAGCTGTGAGTCTACCACCCTAACAGAACATTAATCCTACACATATAAGGGATTTGTGGTTTTTCCCACATAATAGTCTGAAAAAAATATTATTACTGGAGGTTTTTCATTATTATTTTCATGCCCAGAGGACCAAGCTGTCAAGGGTTTTACAAAAATGTATTTTGAGAGAGTTCCTTTCTTGTAAAGATTACAATTTAAGTAGAAAAGAGAGAAATTAGAAGGGGAGGTCTGACAACAGAGACATTACCCAGAGTTTTGCAGAATTTTTTCTAGTGTTGAATTATTATATTTATTGGTACCTAATCCCAACAGCAGCTCTGTTCTAAAACCAGGAAAAATAATGACTAAATCTTGTATTTGAGATTTCATTGAACACCGAGAAACAACTAAAGTTTTTGTGCATGTGTGTGCATGAAATGTATAAAAACGGGCTGAGAGTCTTAGAGAATGGCACGTGGGACTTGTTGGGGGTGTTTTGGGAATGTCATATGTCATGGAATTTCTGCTCTTGCATTTCTTGGCCCAGGAGGCACATCCTACATGAGACCAATCAGAAATAATAGCTTGGAATTATAATATACGTGGGCCATAGACATAACCACAACATCTCTGAGGCCATGACATGTCTATCACTGTTACTGGAATTGTCCAACACTTAAAAATTCTTTAAGGAGGACTAACAGACAGATGGCAAATTCACAAAAGCTATGTTTTGCTAGGAAACTATGCTGAAGAATTTAAAAATGTACCAAACTCTAGCGTCATGAAGGATGGTTACATTTCCTTTGGTTTATGTTTTGAATTAAGACACGTCAGGAGCTGAGATCTCACCTGAGTCTGTCAGATTAGTCCTAACCAGTTTATAAATCCTGCATGTGTTGAGTCCACATGTTGTGTGGTTATCCCAGTTGAGATTATGCTGGGCTCTACAGTACAGGCATGAAGATGTTACATTTTCTGATCAGGTTATGGCATGTCATCTATGTCCAGCCACAAATTACTCAGTTGTCATCCTTCAAAAACTTTTTTTAAAATATTATTTTAAAATCATTTTTACATTCAGAGCCATGTGCCTTTTGGCTGATAGGCATGAACTTCAAATGAAGCACCAGCTCATCTTAACAATATTGCATGGTGTGGATTTGTCCATGGAAATTTTAGCAGTAGACTTGAAATTCCTACAGAGTATTCTATATATAATTGCAGTAGGCCAGGAGGCTTGTAGAGCTTGCACAGGAAAGTGATTCACTCCCAGATATCCTTACCATGCTACACACCCTTGATAAATCAGGCACAAAAGTATTTGTGATTCAAATTAAAACTTCTTTCAAGTACAAGAAACATTTTATCATTGCTGAGTCCTGAAGAATGGTAGTTTAGCTGTGACAAGTCTGCCAGACTTTGTTGTGAAACATATGTAATAGTATTAAATAAATGATAGACTCATGCATTCCTGGTTCCATAATGGAAGGAAAGCAGGGGAGAGGTTCACATTTAACAGGCACATACTGCCTCCTGCAAAGCAGAATGCACACCAGCATGCTCCCAGGATAGAAAAGGCTAAGAAATTCAAGTGCACCTAATCAAACAGCAAAGGAAAACATCTACTGTCAAAGAGATCTCCTCTCCTTGCACCTCCCAGGTGAACAGGGAGCAGGTAGGAGGATGGGCTGTCAGTAAGATGGATGGACCACCAGGATTCACTGTAGATTCCCTGCTCACTTACACAACGGGACCACAGCCTCGACACTGGGAAAAAGTCTTCTTGCCCAATAGCCTGGCCATTTAGTTTTGATTTAAATTTAATTTTCATTCAAATAGAAGGATTATGTAGCTATAACTGTCCTTTACTAATCCTCATCTACAAAACAACCACTGTAATAAGTACAGTGTGTAAGGAAACTCCAGTCTGGGGTATTTCATAAGGCCCTGTGGGCTGAAAAGGACCACTAGAGGCCAGCTGGCCTAACCTGCTGCTTGAAGGAGGTCTGGTTAAAGCAGGTGGCTCTGGGCTGTGTCCTGTTTTGCTTTTAAATCTTTCCAAGGATGGAGATTCTGGACCTCAAGGGTCACAGCTACTACCCTGCTATTGGTTGGACATTGTTCTGCTGAACATCCCTGGTTTAGCCCAACAGTCCAGACAATTTGTAACTCACCATCCAATCTATAACTCACCAGTTTAAGGATACTCTAGGACACCCTGACAAAGGTCTTGGTAAAGGCAAGGTAAACGTCCACTCCTCATCCATGCTGTCAGTCAGCTCCCCAGAGAAATCAGGTTAATCAGGCACAATCTGCCCTTAGCAAACCCACCTTTATGTTCCATGTGACTGGAAGTGACTTCCAAAAATATTGGTCCCCCAAGGATTGAGGTCAGGCTGAGCAGCCTGTAGTTCCCTGGATCTTCCTTTTTGCCCATCATCTTTCCAAGAAATTCTTTGTTTTAATGGATGCATGGAGACCAAAATTCTGCTAAGTAACCACATGCAAAGTTCATGCCTTCAAAATTCCTGCCTGCTTTCAACTCACCTCTGTTAACACCTGAACCGACAAGCTTTCCTGAATACTTATTCACTGGAACATAGAAGCTACTCCAGGGTGTGCTAAAAAAACCTGAGGTTGGACAGTGTCTAGTTGAAAACTGCAAATCACTTCAGCAAAGTCCCAGCTGCCTCCCTTTCCAGACTCAGCTGAGCATATGAAGCAGACTTCACAAAACATGACTTGTTCCTTTCACCTGGAAGTTTGTTGAGTAAAACTCTTAGGCAAAATGGGAATTACACAGATTTACTCTTCTGCCTGAGCTGAATATATCATTTCCACCAGAGCTGTGTCTATCTTGCTCTGAAAAACCTACATGGACAGAATTCCCTTAACTTCCCAAAACAATTTGCTTTATTGGTACACAATTCTCCATCCTGTCTTTTCATTGTTTTTTAATGCAAATTTAAGCTAGTGACTTGTTTCCAGAATGGAGAATAATACACACACTCGCTGTGGTTTTTCTATACCAAGAATGTAAGAATCACTTTGATCATCCTGTTACCCTTTTGTGCACACTGTCTATTCTTTGAGTGCAATGTCCAGAGTAGGATACAGCCAAGTCTCCACTATGCTGAGCAAAGATGGAACAGTCTTTGACAAGCCTTAAAAACAACAGCCTTGTTTATGCATCCTAATTCGTAATGTGCCTTTTTCACAACATGACATTCCTGACTCACACTGAATTTGTCCCCCACTGTTGTTTTGAGAACATTTTTGATGGTCAAAAGGTGTTCCCCATGTTTAAACATGGCCTGTTCTCTCATTCTCCCTCTTTCTCTCTATTTTGTAGAGTTTGGGTTTTTTGTCCTTTGGGGTTTTGGGTTAGCTTTTTGGTTGGGTTTTTTTGGGGGGGGGAGGAAGGGGCTGGTGTGGGGACATGTCTCAGGGGCTGTAGGGGATGCCACAGTGTTTGATTTGAAAGGTTAGAAGTGCAGTTCTTCAAGAGGGATTTCAGGCTGTGGAACCCAGAAGACTGAGATGTCTCTGTACGCCACAGTCGTGAATTAGTCACCTGGATCTCTGTTACTGAAATGCTTCTCTCACAACAGTGTTTTGAAAATAAAATCCTCAAAGGATCTGGATACTCAAAGGCTCTGCTGAGGCATCTGGTGCCCTTTGTGTAGATCACTGTTTCCTGGACCTCGTTACCTACGCGTACAGGGATAAGACATTTTAGTGAAGTCCCCATGTGAGTTGTTTCCAGCTCTGTTCACTGAAACTTTACTGGCACAAAGAAAATTGCCAAGAGTGAAGTCCTGATGAAAATCAACATTTAGAAGAAAAATACAGACAAAAAACCTTCTGGATCCTCTGACATTTCCCTTTGAAAGAGTCACTCAAAGTGACTCAACACAAGAGTTTGACTCTCTATGAATTCTGGTAACATATGCTTTGTTGTAATGAACAATGCATGCCCCGTTTATATCGGACCTGAAAGTAAAACTGATTTTGAAGTGCTAGGAAGCAAGCAACATCAAACATCCTCAGTTAAATACCTTACTGCAGTGGCCTGAAATGCATGTTACCCAGCTAGGCTTTGTCTGGAGCCAGGGATTTTTTTGAAATTATAAAGCTGTTCTTGTCCATGGTACGCACACATTATTTTGCTACCCCAAAAAAGCAGTCTGGAAGTGCCTTCATTAGCATTTTACGGTAGGTATTTTCTTCTACTAACTGGAGAAGCTTTTGTCCTAACAAGGGGCATACCTGGATGAGGACATGAACTGTTTCAGAGTTTCAGCTGCCTCTTTCTCAGGTGAGGGAAGAGAAGGGGATGGGCAGGAATCCACCGTCCTTTCTCTTGGCTTCTCTCCACCTTTGGCCTCCAACACTGGCTCCACACAACAGAGGAGAGTAAAGGATGTTGAGTACCCCAGTCTGCCTCTGGTTTTGAAGGCAATTGAGTGTTCTAATTTGGTAAATCTCTGGTGGGTGTGAGTTGGGATGCTGTGACAGCAGCTCTGAGGTGCATTGGCACACACAGAGAGCTGCAGGCAGCAGGGCTGTTCAACACTCCAGTCCCTCCCAGGTTACATCTTCTGATGTGGGTACCCCACTGAAATAAAACATCAGGGGTTCTTTATTGGGTTGGTTTGGGGTTTTTTGTCCTAAGTGAAGCCAAGAGCTACAGTGACATGAGAGACTGAGTGGGGTCTGAGGCACAATTGAATTAAAAGGGTGAGGAACACATGGTACATGCAAAGACTTCAGCAGCCACATGATGAAACTGAGGCAGCATCCCCTGGAAAAAGCATTTACAAAAGGCACAGGGATCATTTAGAAAATGAGGGCAGTGAGGAAACCTGCTAGTAACATGGGCAATCAGCACATGTATAAGGGAGTGACAGGAGGAGCTGAGGAGCACTCCGGGCTGGGCAGGCACTGCAAGGGCGAGTGGCAGCCACAGGAGGAGGAGCAAGAACAGGGGGAGCAGGAGGAGGGCACAGTGCTGGAGCACTGCTGAAGACACACACTTTTATGGGAGAAGCTGCTGGGGCCTGGCACAGTGCTCTCACCTGCTAAAGCACTGCTGGAGGAGATGGTTCACACACAGTCTGAGTTACAGGCCTGTTGGCCCTGGTCAGCACCATGTTTTCACACAGGCAGCAGTAACCTGGGTATGTTATAGCTGAGATCATGTCTGAATACAATTTCTGAATGATCCTGTCCAGAAGCAGGATGCTGACCACAACTTAATTGTAACTGGAGAACTGAGCAGAGTGAGTTTTCTTATTATTCTGTCATTCAAAGTTCAAAGAAACACCTCAGAGTTTAGCATTTACAGGTGTTGAATAAAACCTCTAAAATTTTTCAAGGGATCCACTGGTGTGTTCAACTAATCACTAGTTATTGGCAGGAGTGTAAACAGTAACATTAGCTGCTCAAAAGTTGCTGGGAGCAGGAAGGAGAAGGAAAAAGAGCCTCAAAGTTTTCCATGATGTCTTATGTACCTTCACACATACCATTCCAGAAAAAAATGGAATACTGAACTGTGCTGTAAATCCTGCAGCAGCCACATGTGGTAGTCCCATTACTTCCATTTTACCAACTGATACTGTAGAAGGAGCTAATATTTTTTCTGCTTCTCAAAGTATCCTGACAGTACAAAAGTGATTAGAATTGCCAGCCAACTGGCATGATGCTAATGCGAGTTCTCCAACTGTGCAGCTGCTGCCCTGGCACCCTCTGTTCTTTAGATAGCAACAGTTGCATATATTAATTATGGCAGCAGAGAGAAAGCAAATTTATGACAGTACTTAGAGGCAAGCTGAATGCACCTGGCATTTACACAGAAGAGCAGAAAAGAGAGCATGCGATGATCTTACCTTTTTACTGGTAATTTAAAGAGTTATAACTTGGGCTCTCTGGCATAGGTTGAGGTGAGGGAAAATGTATTTTTAAGCTGATGCATAGATTTGATCCCTTAAAATGCTTTTAATTGCCTGTCTTCCAAGGTCTTTGGCCTGTGTCAGCTTGGATAACTCATGCCTGCAGTGTCCTGCTTGCTTGCATCCCTGCTATGGTGCAAGGATGTTTTGCAGATTCCCGGAGGTGAATCCTGGGCTGTCAGGACCCTCAGGCGCTGCCCCGAGCACCCGGAGCCCGAGGCTGATCATCGCTGACCGCAGGCGGAGCTCCCGCTGCCGCAGAGACCTTGGCAGCTCCCTGACCCCGTCCCCAGCCCGCTCCCTCCTCCCTGCTCCCTCCATCCTGCCGCTCGAACAAAGCATCACTCCTGCATTGTTTGCAGCAGGAACTCAGCCAAGGAAGTCATCGCAAGACAATAGACATATCATCTGATAACCTTGTTAACTTGGTTGAATCAGAGCTCCTAACAAGTGGAAGAGTTTAGTAAAACAGAATAAAAATATTGCAAATATTTGTTGTCAATGGCTTTTCAGCTGCGTCTTTGAAAACGTAGCATTTCTTGTGCTTTTATTTAAGATTAAAGCTAAGCTCAAGGACACTAAACAACATTAACAAGGTCAGAAATGACTTTTAAAAACCCCTACTACAACTGCTAACTAGAGCAGACAGACAGACTTCTTCATTGTGTTCAAATATGAGCAAGTAAAATAAGATATGGATGCGCTATTCCAAAAATCTCTGTGCAGCAGCAGTCTACAATGCACTGTTTCATATTTTATTAGGACTAGTCAGTGACAGTGCCAGAAATTCTAAATGAAGGGCAATGAGTATTAACACTGTCACATTAGCAAGGGAAGTGCAAATCGGTGATCCCAACCATATCAATCACCCACTGCTGCTCTCAGAACGCAGCCTGAGCTTCCCTCCCCACAGCAGTTTCCCTGATCTGACTGGTTGCCAGAGCAGGAAATAAGGCAGAAGGCAGCACATCCCACCCCACTGCTCCTCCCGGGCCGTCCTTCCTGAGAGAGTGTGCACACATTTGTTCTAGTTAATTAACAACCAACAATCCATAAATCCCACTTTTCTTCTTCTGTGGTTGTTAGTTTTTTCTCCATTACCTAACCATAGTAATCAAACCTTTCATTTTAAAGCATTCTGCCTTAAAGTTCACTGAAGAGGTTTATAAATACTCGAACAAAAAGTTGTATGCAGTGCTAAATAATGTCTATAAAAACTAGAAAGAGAGAACGTGTTATCCGTAGTCTCGATTTTCTTTCCTTGGAGGAATCATATATCACATGGGATAGGAGTGTCATTTTGCTTGTACCATTTCCCAGAGGCTAGTGAAGAGTTATAATGCGAGATGCTGTTTAAGAAAGGGTTTGGTGGGGTTTTTTTTTTTAATTTAGGGAATTAAAATTAATTAAATTGGTAGCATTTGTTCTATTTTTAGGCAAGATGAGAAGAAAAAAAAATTACAATATGCAAATAGTTGGAGGAAACCCTTCGACCCAGATTTGTCTGTCTTTCAGTGTTTCTAAAAGTGGCATTAGTGACTAAAAAGTAAACTGTTTTCTGGGAATCTGCCAAGTGTTAAGCACTCATGAAAATCAGATCAGTTGTCTACATGCCAGAAAATAGATTGAGAGATCTAACTTCAGGCAGCCAGACTTGAAAGTGCAAGGAAGAATCAGTCTTGAGGAATCTTACTGCTCCATCTGTACATCAGTGTAATTTTTGGTGTAGGCACTATTTTTGCTGAAGAAATTGTCTTGTTTATCTTAAAGAAGTTATTTTGGGGTCTGCTGTCCCTGGCAGAAGGCAGTTGCAGTTGTATTGGTAGGTCCGTGGCTTCTTTTTGTTAGAAAAGCAGCAGAGTAAAGCCCTGAATTCTGAGGAAAAGTAGCTTTATTTTTAAAATGCATTTTTGACAGTAGAAGTGCAACTTCCTGGGATGTCCTGCTGACACAACTGCCTTGGAAATTGCAATTTTTACCTCTTCAAACTGTGCTACCTAAGCTGGCAAGAATGTGTCTGTGTGTGATGGCAGGACAGGGTCCTCACTGTACGGGATGGGAAGAGGAGGGGGAGCTCCAAATCTCTGTTTCCGTGCCCAGGGAAGATATCCTGAATGGAGCTGTTAGGGAGAGAGAAGTGGACTCAGACTTCTCTGATCCTTTGAGGCAAGGGGATATGAATTTTCTGAGAGTCCTCTTCAGACACAGACTGGGGTTATGGTTGGAGGGGCCAAGTGGTCACTCCTTTCTCTGGAGCCTCTGGTGGGCAGGTGCCCAGGGACATGGTGGGTGAACAAGGCCTGGGCATCAAAACCATAAATAAATAAAATAACATCAAGGTAATAATATAATATTAAATAATATAAGAATAAAATTACATAAGAATAAAATAGCATATTATAATATTATAAAATAACATCAAAATCAGTCTGCTTTAATCAGGAGCCTGGGCCAGGTGGTCTTCAGAGGTCCCTTGCATCTTAGTTTATTTTCGGATTGTGCAGTGAGACAGTTCTAGAGAAAGGAAGGAACCAGCTAGTTCCTTCTCCTTCTTCTCTCCTCTGTCATGAGCAGAGTGATGTGCAAGAAATTATCTAAGAGTCAGGAGATTATTCCAGCTATAAAAAGTCAGGTACATACTAAGGATTTTCCTTCACAAGTTTCTCCTCAGCCTCATAAACAGGGCCTGAATGCCCTCTGTATCTTTAAAAATTGAATTGTTTAACAAGAATCTTTTAGTTCTTTTATTAATATCCAGTGGAATACTCAGAATTTTCTGTGCTTAGTACATTATTGAAGCCCTATTTCAAATCACAGCAACTGGGCCTACCAAGAAAAAGGCTCTTGGGGAAACTTTCTTGATTTTTTTTGTTTGTTCAAAGATCACAAAATAATTTAACAGCATTTTTTAAAAAATAAATATAGCTGCTACAAAGTCAATTATATTTCACTGAATCTCCATGTGCCTCTGAAAAATAATCTTTTGCTGAAAGTCAAGAACCCCAGTGACAGTCTTGAGCCAGCAAACAATATAAGTATGGGTTTAAAGTGAGTGTGATCCACTTCACCAGAAAGGGTGAAATTTCTGTTCTAGCAAGCAACCTTTTGAATAATAGAGATGGGATCTATCTGAAACCATGCAACCAGCTGCTTAATTTCTGCTCCTGGGAGGTGTGCTCTGGGTATTTCAGAGCTGTGCTCCAAAACCTTGTAGAATATGAGAATTTTTAGTTCTGCTAATGATGCATCATATGAAAGATTAATGTTTGGATAGCTTTAAATCCCCTGAAACTTCTATTAAGAGAGAATAACTTTTCACTGAACTGTATTAAATAGTATCAAAATACTTTCACTTTTTAGAAAAATCCCATAGAATTAAAAGGAAAGACATTTTTATTTCCAAAAAAATTCTTTTTTAGAACTACAATGTTTAATGACTTCATAGTGGATAATTTTAAGATTACAGAGAGAATTATTTGCTATCCAATTCAATATTATTTGTCATCTGTCTTCATTTAACACTAGAAGAGAAAACAGGACTCTTCATTTCTACCTTCTTTTTTCCAGTTAAGGGGACTTGCTGAAACAGTATACCTGCATGATTTTCACAAATTCCCTCTTATTATATGTTTCAATACTTGCAAGACCTGTGTGATTTGAGGAGATTGTTGCTTTTCTCCAAGGTCAAACTTTGAATAAAATAGCATTTGCTCTATCCTTGTTTAATGTTTCCTGTTTGTTTTACTATTTATCGCCTTAATGAATTTCAGATTTAAAAAAACAAAGTTCTTTTCAGCCTTGAATATTAAGCCTGTAAAAGCAGATTTTGGAAAGCATTTTAGAGTTACTTTACATATTTGTATTTAATCGCCAGAAGTCTGCTGCACATTGAAATATCCCCTCTGGATCTCAGAAGGTGCTGAGCACTCACATCTTATGAGTCTAAAGAGGAACTGGACATAATTTGCACAATCTCGTCCTTGATGGCTCAAGTCATGCAGGCTGACTTTGTTACCACCTTCTCAGGATGCATGTAAAGAAAATCCTTGCACAGAGTAGCCATTTGCCTCATTAAACATACTCAGAGGAAGCTGATATTTTGTAGTTTCTGCTCTGAATTTCTTTACATTATTTTGGTTGAAGATAAAAAGAAATAAAAACTTTAAAAGGCAGTCAGAATTAGCTCAGATTTCATACAGGAATCTCCCAAGGTTTATAAGAAGATAGATGCTACTCTTGGCACTACCAGAGAACTTTCTGGTGGTGCCTATGTGCAGTCTTTGGACACAGCTAGAAAACAGCGCAGGTCCTTCTGTCCCGCTGGTAGCAATGCTGCTGATTCCCTATGCAGGAATCTTGACTTTTCCCTTTGTTTAGGATTTTCTTTATCTTACCAAAGTCTGCCTTTGCTAGAAGCAGCTCCAGCCTGAGGTGTCTCTATCTATTCATGCTATACATAAACAGACCTAAGCAGCAGAGTGCCGCAATGCCTCCGGTGGAGGCACTGGCCAGCCGCTCATGGTTTCAGGGGCTGGCAGGCTGCTCCGGGGGTGCGGGAGGGCTGGCGAAGTTCCTGTAGGGGTTCACCTAGTCCACTGATGGTCCAGGCGAGCTGAAGAAGGAGAGACAGCGGAGGGGCTTTCCCAGATGGTTTATTTGGCACTGGGATTGTGCCAGGGAAGCACTGGCACAGCGTGTTACAGATACATAAATACTGACATGAAGGGGCAGGGGGAGGGTACAATATCCAATAGGGGAGGAGTGCGGGGTTTGAATTTGGCGGGCTTTGTGTAGGATTACGCAATACAGAGCTCTCCAAGGGGGGGAAGACCGATACTGAGGCGGGGGGGAGGAGGCAGCAGTGCCCGGCCATGAGAAAAACAGAAATCTGGCCAACAGCACACCGCAACAGCAGAGGAGCCCTCTTGCAGCATCAGTAAGAGCTGCTTGCTCTGTCCGAGCTTTGAACAATTCACAATTGTTGTGCCTGCTTGCAGCCACCCAGCAGGTCAGACAGGGCAACGGGAACCGATCCCTGGAGTGAAGCCATTCCAGCTGGAGACTTGGCACTCACCCTCTGAGTGCAGAGTTTCAAGAGTTCACTCCAGATCCAAATTAGAATGCTAATTTAAACACATCCAGTAGACTGGATGAAACATGACATCCTTTTACTCTTTCCCAGAAATAAGAGTTGCTAAATTAAAATTTAGACTCCGTCACTGGAGGACATGCATTTTCTGCACTGTGAACTCGATACTTTCCCACCTCTGCAAGTATTTGTCTTGCCACTTGCTTAGCCTGTCTGGGTAATCCATCAAAGCAGCAGGAAAAGCATGAAAGAAAGCAGGTTAAAGCTCAGAAAGTTATTTGCAAATCTTCAGGTTAGTTGAAGGGCTCCTAAGGAGGTTATAAGAGACTCAGTTTGGGCACATGTAGTGGTGCTGCAGCCCATGTAGAGGGAAGGAGCAGTGTCTGTCAGCCACTTGTATTTCACTCAGATGGCTGGGGACTGTGTCTCAAGCTCAGGTGCAACTTGAATGAGTTAGCAGGAAATAAATTCTTCATCTCCACCACTCTTTTCCTCAGGATCACCTCATCTGGAGTTGCAGGAGACACCAGTGCAGTGAAATGCAGCTAAGGGAGCTGCTTCTTCCTGGTGACCCAAGGGGAATCAGTGTGGTCCCCACACCACAGCCCAGTTCTACAGAGGTTTGGCCAAGCTCAGATTCCTGGTTATCACAGTGTGAAAATAAGGCCATTGCAAGTACTAACCACTAATGAGGCAAAAGCCAGAGAATTTAATGATGCTTTTCACTGGCCACAGAGACAGAGATCAGTCTGTGTTTGCTAGTATCCTACTCAGTCCCTCACTGTCTCTCACTAGGATACAAGTACAGCTTATCACCTCAGTGAGATCTTCACTTCCATAAAATTCCTTACACTTCTCATAAAGGAAGATTTCCAATTAATTTCCCTAAATTCTTATAAGCAGGTTCTGAATTCTGAGTGGAATTACACTTGAGGTGAACACTGAACAAAAGGTGGAAACAACTGAAAGATAAATTTTTAAAAATTGCCTTTAAAGGTTATATCAGGTAAAATCCCATTATCTTTTTATTAATGTGATGTTTGACTAGTGAGCATTATCAACCCCATATCACATTGCTTGATAGCTTCTCTTTTTTTAAAAACCCTTCTGGCGATTAAATACAAATATGTAAAGTAACTCTAAAATGCTTTCCAAAATCTGCTTTTATGTTGCCCTGAGTTTTGCAGTTTCTCAGTGTTTCTCTTACTGTAATACTTTCTCACACTTCTTCTGTAAACATGGCCATGGTTTCCTAACAACTATCTATGTTTTGCTAACTGTCTGTGTTGTTTATCAATTTGCTATACTGGGTGGGGAAATATGATAGATTGATGCTTTGACCAATGGAATTGAGAGGTGGTGATTTCTACCTCCAATCCACGGTGATTTGTAAAAACATATAAATAAAGGCAGAGGGTTCTGCCCTCTCTCTCTTTTTGCCCTCTCCATTTGCTGTCTCTGTGTGGTCTTTTATTTGGCTCTCCTTTGGGCTCCTCAGCCTAGCCGGCCTGACCCAGTGCTACACTTTTACAGGCTTAATATTCAAGGCTGAAAAGAACTCTTTTTTTGCCATATAATATAGGTTTTTAAATCTGTATGGTTTGTATAGCCGTAGAATAAATTATTGCTACCTCTGAAATACCACTACCAGCTACATTTCAGGGCCCCTTTACCTCTCCCCAGCTACCATTATTTCATTAAATTCCATATAAAATACACAAAGGTAGGGAAGGTGTCTTTGAATATAAAGAGAATCAAATCATTCCTGAAATATCCCCAAATCTTTTTTGTTTTATAACTCACTTGACTTAAAAAAAAAAAAAATAAAAAATGAGGTATTAAGTCTACTGAGATGAAACCTAGTGAATCAACATGGTCTTATAATATGGCAAAAAATATCCTGTTTTACCCTATTGTATACAGACAGTATTGTTATTATTATCAAGTAAGTCAAGGGCATGAATGCAACATTCATATCAGAGGGGAGCATTCATATTAAGCATTCAAATTAAAGGGAACTCTTATTAAAAAAGGTGAGTGAACTTGTTTTTCATGCAGAAGTCACTGAGGTTTATCTGGTGGTAGGGTGGTGTTGTGCTCAACAGCATGAATAAAGCAATAAAATGTGACAGAGAGTGCAATGCTGAAGGTTAAAATATGACTAAAGGTGCATTATGAGTCACAAGGCTGAGAGAATAGAGATTTCAGTCTGGAGAGCAGGGCAGTCACCTCCTGAAAATGGACTGCCCAGAGTGACTTATGATTATTGTGTAAATGCAGAATACATGTAATGCTACGGGTAACTATGGATTCTCAGATCCAGGTCATTCCAGTACCTGGTTGGAGGTGAGCACTGACAAGGGAGGCAGCTGCCTGCACTGTCAGTAGAGTATGGCCAAGTCCATATATACAGATTGACCAGGAAGTGTAGATGCGAGTTGTTAATTTCTTAAAAATTTTCAAATGCTTGAAGTCTAACTCACTGAACTGCTTAACTCAGCTGATAAGCAGGAGTCTCATGCTTTGCTCCATATTTTCAGGTATTGCATAAATCATATTATTTTGGAAGGAAAGATAGTTTTAATGTTTAAACAGTAGCTTGAATATATTAATTTCACGATAAATCATAAAAAGAATTCAACTTCTGGCCTAAGATCTTGAACAAAGCCAAAGTTAAACCCTTATTTATTTCAGTGTAATGTAAGACTTATGACAGAACCTAATTTAAAATAGAAAAAAAAAAAACCTGTTGCCAAATTACAATCTAGAAGATGGCAGTAAAATTAAACTGTCAGCTGCTACTTAGAAAATCAGAGGTATTGGTTTTTTCCTTTTGAGTCAAGCCTTTTGATGTTCTTCTAAGCTCTAAATTGATACAGAAATCTAATTAAGACAGTGTCTCCTATGTATTTCAATATTCTAAAGTCCATTTCCTATTTCTCAGTGATCAGTATACATTTCAGAGAATATGAATAGTTGCCCTCTTTTATTTATAGAATTCTCTTTATTTATAGAACTGTCAGTGCTTTGTGTTTGCCTACAAGAACTTTAGGTTAATTTAAACCTGAACCGGACTCCTTGAGATACAGCACTTCAAAAGATAAGATGACACCTGCCCCATTCATGAATAGTTCTTCAAAAACAACAGAAGAAGCTTCCAATGGGAAATTTCTATTTGTGATCAAGCAGCTTAAAGAATCATTCTAAAACTAAAATATAAAGAAAAGGTTTTGCCAAGTGCGTAAGTCTGTGAAGGTCAGTTCATGTAAAAAAACCCCAAAACGTCATCTCTAACTGATTTCATTGTTTTGAAGGGTGAAATACATCCCCTGCTACCCAATTAATGGTGGTTTGGTACAGTCAGAAGCAATGAGGTGTCCCGCCCAGCGTGACAACAGCCGCTGAGGAGACTGGTCCCCAGGCTTTGTTCCAGCAACCAAACAGTGGAGAACTGGTCAGAGACCAGCAATCAATTCCCCAAGAGATATTTGTTCCTGCATTACAAAGTCTCTTGCTTTAACCTTTCCCCAAAACTGTGAATCCCACACAATCATTTAGAAGTCTGATTGACAAAAAAAGAGTGTTGATATTTGTCCTTCTCTTCCTGTGATCAATTGACTTTCCCCTTAATTGCACTATCTCAGCTGAGGTCCGCAATGCACCATTTCTTAGGCTGCTTTGATAAAAATACCTCAGGCTCCTCTTACTCATCTCTCAGGTTAGGAGCTTATTTTACCTTCAAAAACATGCTATAGGGCATTTATTGTTTTATAGATTAAATGGTCTTAACTAAAAGTTAATTTAAATTGTTTAACAATAAAAAGAAATAAGAAGAGAGAAATATAAGCATGACAATTCAATGAAGCATTTTCTATCTCTGCCAGCATTCACTCTTGTAATTAGGTGCAATTGATAAAATTACATAAATATAGTTTTTGGTTCAGATTCAATAATATGCTCCCAGACCTGCATGCATGTTTTCAGGATTTTTTTCTGCCTTTCTTTCAGTGTCTTTATTCTTCTGTCCATCTTGCTTCTCTTCTCATTGCTCTTGTTTTTATCAGACATTTTGTGCTTAGAGCTCTCATTATTACCAGCACATTTTCCCACAGAAAAGCTCAATTTTATAAAGAAGAAAATAGAAAATGAAAAAAAAGCTGTGTGTAGTTATACAGCAGAGTCTCCTATTCAACTATACATAATTGTATTCCCAGAATAAATAAAGCACTTTCTTTCCTATATTTTTTCTTAGTTTTACAATCAAAATTTTTTGAGCTTCTAAAGTATCCAGGTATGGGTATGAATGTATGTTGAGTGTGTGTGCACACAGAAAAGGAAGCAAAGATGAAAAAGAGCTTACTTAATAAGCATGACAAAGACTCTCTGGCTATACCTGAGGGCAGTGATCCCTAAAGAAATGGAGAATAAATCTCCCATTAAAAGTCAAAAAGAGAAGTTTGTTCTGTGCTGAACTATGAGATCAACCATGACATGGCT
Organism: Pomatostomus ruficeps; assembly: GCA_013400735.1. Lineage (NCBI taxonomy): Eukaryota > Metazoa > Chordata > Aves > Passeriformes > Timaliidae > Pomatostomus > Pomatostomus ruficeps. The sequence continues at coordinate 45,831 of VYZT01063272.1, forward strand.
ATGCCTGAAAACACCAGAAGGAAGCTTGAAACATCAGGCAATTCCTGCATTTGCAGGGCTTAATTACAGGAATTAAGACCATCATCAGACTAGAACTAAACTGGATAAATAGAAACCTTGAAAAAGGGCTTGGGAAGAGACCACACTGGTGATTTGAGGTCTGTAAAGATGTCCATTACAGAAAAGAGGATGGTGTGATTTTTAATGTGTGATGAAGAAACCTCTGGAAGCCTGCTTGTTGCTTTTATGTAATTTACAGAACGCAACCATTTCAGAAAATCTTTAACTTTCTTTAACCATCTACCTGAAACTATTAAAAGTCTGTGCATGTGCACTGACAAATGATTCTATATTCACAAATTGAGAAAGTCTGAGTCATGGGTTGCTAGATTTTATAATGCTCATGAAAAAAAAGGCAATAGTGCTTTCTGTTGCAGAGATGTCTTATGGCGTGACAGAAAGAAAGATTCAATTGTCACAACAATTCATTCCTCACACTTTTTCAATTTGTTAGCCGTCTTTTGCTTTGTCAAAGTAGTCTCAAGAATTATTATTATATTGGGTCTTCAAGTATGTGGAACATAGTTAATTTTCATGTGCCTCCAAAAACCAGACATTCATACTGTGATTCTTTAAATTACACACATCACTAGAAAGGTCTTCAAGACCTTCCTGTCTTTACAAACCATACCCACACACTCTGATCAAGAAGGGACCCTGGATATCTACACTGTCTGACATTGTTCTGCTTTTTCCATTCAAATATAATGCCAGTCCTTTTAACCATTATTCTAAATTAATTCTTGTAAGTATTGACACTTTCCAGAACAACCTTATGAACATTGTCCTCTATTGGTTTTTCCATGCTTTAGCTGTATTAAGACATTTCTTCTTTGGTCACCAACAGCTTGAGCATTCCAGGATACATGATCTGCCTCTTTTCATTATTTAAGCATCCCTTTAATTTTTGTGACATTGCCAAAAAGCAGCAAAGGTTTATCTTTTCTTCCTGTTAAAACCACCAAATTGACAACCAATATCAGCAAAGGTTTATATTTTTCTCTCTATAAAAGCACCAGATGAAGCAGTGGCATCAGCCATTCTAGTGGTTAGACTTCTGGCAGACATCTATCCAGTGATAATTTCCCACGGACAAGCGCAGCTGGAGAGCCAGGCACGGGTTTGTCCATTTCATATGGGCCTGCACCAGTGACATGTGACATGATCTCAAATACTGTTCCCCACTTTGTAAAGATAGCTGTTTTCATTCCCTTTCAGAAAACAAGAAGCCTATTAAGCCCTACCTAAGATTAGGTGGCTTGAGACAGAACAAAAAACTGAGAAGTAATGTAAGACAAAAGCAGTATCTTTAAGGTCACATTACTGTGTGTCATCTATCTATATTGCAGTCCTGTAACCTTTCTGTCTAAACATTATGAAATAAAATGCCTCCTATTGTACTTCCATGAAGTCAGGACTCTTCCATTAAGAAGGCTCATCCTAAGGCCACAGCCCTTTGTTATGTCACTGCCACAGTGTTCTGCTGCTGTGTCCAAAGGGAGGAATAATGTAGGCATTGCTAGTGACTGTAGTTGCAATGTTATCCAATCAAAACTTAATTGGAGTATTAAAATGTATGATACTTGTGTGAAGGACAGTCTGTACCTTAGGAGTTTTTTTAAGAACTGGTAATAGTCAGGCTGTTAAAAAAAAAGGATTAAAATTAAATGTGTATTTTTCTCCATTGTGCTGCATCTGTTTTCTGTCAGAATGAATCCTGCTGATCTTGGTTTCAAGGTTTCCATTCTGTGTGCTTTTAAACCAAGGTCAAGCAGTAGGCAGCAGAGGGACCTTGAAGGTGTCATTGGCTAGAAATACATAAGCTTTATAGCTACACCACTAATTATTTATCATTCATAGCAAGAAATATAGATGGGCAAAATGACATAGATACAGATACTTCTATAGCTGTACACACACCAGAATGGCAAAAGGCAGAAGCTTATTTGGCTGTGCATGTGAGTATACGTGTACATCTATTAGTGAGAGCAAATCTCTGTATGGTGATATGTGTTCCGACCTCTTCTGTGTCCAGAATGAAATTGTTTTCCGCATGTGCTATATTGCTCACACATATGGTCTAAGACATCTGAGAAATCTATGAAGGGAAAAATCATTTAACAAAGCTGTCTGTCTAGTATGGTTATATACTACTGTGTGTTTTTTCAAGGTGGTTTCTTTTCATTACAAATAAAGCCCTTGGAATGAGGCCTTACACCTGAGAAGGCAGACATTTTTTTTAGTGAAAAAAAAGAAAAGATTACTTTAATAAATTGGGGCCTTCTCTATACTCCTTGTTGTGTTTTACCTTAATTTTGTGATTGCCTTGAAGAAGGTACAACATCCTTGTACACATTACCAGTAACTTATGGGTTCTCCTGCATTATCTGTTTAACTTGAATTTAAAGTAAAGTTTACGGGAATGGTTAATGTACATTCAGGGAAGACATCCTATTTTTCTAAGGCAGATGTGACTTCTGAAAAGCAGCAGGAGCAGAGCTTTCTATTTGTCAGACAGACACCATGCAGACTGACACATTGGGCTCTTGGGAGAAATAAAAAACAAAGCCCAAATAACTCATCCTCTGAGTCTCCAAGTGTAGGAGCAGTTTTTTCTCTCCAGCTGTGACTACACCTCTGGCCAAGCGGTCTCTATGAGGATAATGGAGCCAACCACCCTGACCCCGCGTTGTCCAGCCCAGGGAGCTGTGGAGGGGCACCTTAGCTCAGCCCCTGGCTGTGGGTCCAGGTGTCCCCATGATGCTGCCACCTCAGTCTCACCGTGGCACACAGGGCAAACGGGACCAGGCTGGGCATCCAGAGCTGGGACTGGGAAATGCACTTTAGCCCCCCATGCGTGGGTGCAGCACTTGAGCACTGAGTGCTGGCACTTTTAAGCTGCTTCCATCACCAGGACTGCTGCAGTCATGCTGAGCATGGGTCATACTCACTGAAAGAATTTTGGGGGGGTTATGCCAGAACAGCTTTGCTCTGGCTTTTTGGGTTAATTGCTCATTAGCAGTTGAAGTGCCTACGCAGCCATCAGGACAGTCTCTGCCATCACTTTCATCAAGGAATCTGGTTTGCATCCCCCAAGACAAATCTCTGATGTGAGATGCAGTAAGCAGAGACAAAAATGTGATCCTGGTTCAAACTAAAATACCAAAGCGGACACATGGCCATTTCATGAATGTGGCATGTTGATATACTGCACCTGTATGACTTTCTGCATTTTCTGTAGACAAAGTAGGCAAAAATATTCAGGCTTCACAAATATAGATATTTTTCATAAGAATAACCCCCAGTGTTTGAAAGAGGACGTGAGTTTGATTCACACAGTATATGGCTTTTTTATTCAAACTGCCAAAAACCACTGAATTTATGCTGACTTAATAAAAAAGTTGGAAGAAAAATTCCTTTAATAAACTTCCTTCTCTTTAATGTATGACTGAAAATGTTTCAGTCTATCTATCAAAATCATCACTGATGTTAACAAACTCATATTTCACAGATTTGCCAGGAAACCATTACATTCCCTTATTAGGAAATAAAAATTCAAAAATACCTTGTCTTAATTTAAGGGAAAAAAATATATACTCAATTGAGGCCACAGTATAGCACACTAATTTTCCTTCCTTTATTGCCTTGTCCCCTCTAAACAATTCTGTGAGATAAAGATCAGCTCCCAAAATTTCTCCTTTTATAGAAGAAGCACCAATACCTACATTCACTGACCATTAATGCTATGTCATGCTTTGGCATCTTTCTCAGTTTCTTCAAGTTCTTCCTCTCAGATAAGGATGGCATTTTCTCCCTAATCCACCTCCTCAACCCCCCTATATTTTCATGATTACTTCCAATTTTGTCTGCCTTACTTGTTTACTGCTTGCTTTCTTCCCACTCGTCCAGAGTGGTGGGACACTGGAGTAACATTTCTATCATTGATAAGGACAAAAAAACCCTAATTATTTTTAAGATTGATAATTGCTGCCTGCATGAAGGTGGCAAAGGTTGACAAGAAGCTCAACATGACCCAACAATGTGCAGTCACACCCCAGAAAGGCAAATGTGTCCTGGGCTGTGTTACATGAGCAGTGGGCAGCAGGTCAAGGGAGGCAATTCAGCCCCTCTGCTCTGATGAGACCTTCCTGGAGCAATCCAGCCAGCTCTGGGATCCCAGCACAGGAAGAACATGGACCTGTTGGAGCGAGTCCAGGGAAGGGCTGTGAAGGTGATCAGAGGGCTCCAGCACCTCTCCTATGAAGGTGGGCTGAGAGAGTTGGGGTTTTTCAGCCTGGAGAAGAGAACACTCCTTAGATTTCCTTCCAGTACCTAAAGGGGAGCCTTCAAGAGAAACAGAGGGACTTTTTACAAGGACACGTAGTAACAGGACAACGGGGAATGATCTTAAGCAGAAGGAGAATAGATTTAGATTTGATATTAGGAAGAAATTCTTTACTGTGAGGGTGGTGAGGCCCTGGCACAGGTTGCCCAGGGAAGCTGTGGATGCCCCATCCCTGGAGGCGCTCCAGGCCAGGTTAGATGGAGCCTCGGGTCTGCTCTAGTGGAAGGTGTCCCTGCCCGTGGCAGGAGGGTTTGAAGCAGATGATCTCCAAGGTCTCCTCCAGCCCAAACCATTCTGTGGTCACTTGACATAAAAGTGAGGAAGTTTTGTTTAGATTTTACTGTCATGAGGACTGGAACTAATGAATTTTGGCTTCCACAGGATTAATTGCTTATAAATTGTGTTGAGTTTCTCATGGTGAAGGTGGTGAGGCATTAACTCTTCCTGAAATGTTTCTTTTGGGACTGGCATCCCCTTTTCTCTGTGTATGGAGCCTCAGACACTTCACATGAACTGGATATTCATTTCAGCCTTTTTTTCAGAGGGGGCCTCTGAAGCATTTTTCTTATCTACTCAGCTCCGTAATATGTTAAAATATAACAATTGAGATTTGCACAGGGTGGTCAGTCTGAAATCTGAAAACAGATACAGGTTTATGGTGGAAGAACTAAGTAAAGCTAGGTCTAAAAAAATTTCCACTTCTACTTGGGGAGAAGGGAAGCAATGGAAGGCTGAACTACTTATGAAACTCGGCATATACTGACAAATATTTTTATTTATCTATAGATATATTTCAAGAAAGTAATGTATTCATTTGAAAAATTCCATGTAGCTGTATTTGTGATTTGTAGTGTCCTGACTGGACCCCATACCTTTACCCAGCACTGCTACAGCTTTAACTCATACAGCAAGTCTTAAACACTCCAGACTTTGAACACTGTGGCCCAACTGCAGCAGTTTTGCATGACATTCCTTACAACTGAAAAATAGCTCAAATAGCATGTTTTATCAGAAATGGGTTTTGATAAAAAATGCACTCCACAGGGAGCATGTCTAAAACGGAGCTTTCTCCACAGGCACTCTCCTTTTATGCACATACAGCATCTGTAATGGAAATGAGCCTCCCAAACTGCTACTTTTAGGTGGAGAAAATGGGAGGGGAAAATGAACCCACAGGGCAGTTTCATTATTCAGAAGGCAAATGGATGTATATAGGATTTATAAAACTTTTTTAAACTGATCATTGAGCTTGCTAATGTCTTGTATTGCTAACTGGGAGTAGACATATGGCATCTGTGTTGCTTTAAATGTTTTGGGAGTTTCTGAGTATGAGTTCTTCCATTGTCACTACTGCGAGCAAATTGTTGCTGATGCAAGGTCATCATAGTTCTGAGTATAGATATCAATACTTCAGGTTAATTTGATTTGTTGGGAACAGCACCACTTGGACCAATCTTAAGGTGAACCTGCACCTTAACAAGATTTAGTTCACAAAAATTTCTTTGCTTCTTCATTATTTTTTTTCCTGTGCCAATTAGAGTGAACTCATTCCTTTCTTTTATTGTCTTCGATACCATCCCACAGAGTAGCAGTGTGTCAAGGTTGCTGCATCCTGCAGAGAGAGTGAGGAGTTAATCCATTTCTTGTCAGCAGAAGTGTGGTGGGTGTGAGGGATCCCAGCAGGCATCAGCGCTAGCAGGCTCTTCCAGCGAGACTTCCCTCCTTCCTTTTCCATCCTGGTGACTCCTCTCCTCACGGAGGCCCTTCTCCCCTACATGGCAAGTACCTCCTTGTTCTCTCAGTTTCTCTACCACTAAATCAAATTATGCCTGTTGATCAAGTATAAAATTAAATACAATCTGTACTAAATAAGTCCTGTGTCATAAACCCATTTGTGTGGGGTTTTATGCCAGACATACTGAAATAAGTAGCAGTCTGGTCACTGAAACTGTTGAGGGCCCCTAACATCTAATTTGTGATTTCATTTCTATGGTGAGAATTTTAATTCCTGTAAAATTTCACTCTATAAAACTAATTTCTGGATTTTTCCCATACAGGAGCACCAAAGAATGACTGAACTATGAAGTTCAAACTCATCCAGGCTGATGTCTGACTGCTACAGATGTGTGCTGGAAAATTATTGCAGCTGAGCTGAACCAGGCAAAGATTCATATATTTTAATCCATGCTGATTAAATGAATATTTTTCCAGTGACATTTTACATTGCACAGGCAATCTGGTCTCTTCCAAGTTCCAAGAAACACTAATCATAAAGGGGCTCTAAGAATTTTTATTAACAATTTAATTTCTCTAGCGTATTTAATTCAGAGCCCTTTAATACTCTGTTTGACCTTTCTTTCCTACAAACTTATTTAATACTGCTCCTAAAACTGATTTTTGGGACACTGGACTTTTAACCTTTTAATTTTTTTGGCTATGAAAGGCAGCTTATTCTCATTATTTGTTTCCAAAAGCCACCTTGGAGTCCACAGACAAGGGCTTTCAATCTTCAGAAGTAATTCTCTTCAGTTTCCTAATGTCCTAATTCTTAAGCTCCGGTCTGCCTAGAGTAATACAGTCCTAGTGAGCTAAAACACACAAATCAAATTGCCTACCATTTGGCATTCCCTGTGCATGGTGTTTAAATGAGGTCATGTGAAATTTTAGCTGTAGTAAAATGTCCGTTTATACATCAAATAGGCTAAAAATTACACTTCCTCCAGATTTGTTTCAAATTAATGTTTTTTTCAACATCTTGCAAAAATTGTAGTTAAGCAAAGAAACCATATTATACCACCCTGTGCTGGTCTTAGTGAAAAAGAATTCTGCTTAGCAAATAAGACTCTGTTTCCTCTTATAGTCTAATATAGTGGGGGATTGTGGGGGGGAGAAGATAGTGAAATGTTAAAAAGGTCTTTCAGTTTTCTTGTATTAAGTTGTGCTGTGACTCTTTCATCCTGCCTGGATTTTAGCACAAGTTTAGCACCCCCTGGTTCGTTCCCCAGGCAAGCAGCAAGCTGGACACCCCCAAACCCAGGACCAGGTCCCAAACAAAGAGCAAGGTCAGGATCTAAATCCATCAACACATCAGAGTGTTGAGGCATCCCCTCCTTCCTCCTGCTCCTTCCTATCCCTCCCCACCTCCAAAGTAAGGTGAGATCCCCTTGTTTCCATTTGAAGTGAGGTACCCCAGGGAGCCCCCCTGTTCCCTAGGGCAATTCCCAGCTCCCAGCTATATTTGCTCTCAGCTGCTCTGCTGAACCACACTCTGCAGGGCCTGGGTCCTTGAGATACAATTATTACTTCTTAATCCTTCAAGCAGAAAATTTCTGGAATTATCATTTATTCCAAATGCAGACAAACATCTCTCTACTTATCTCCTTCCTTTCATACAGTGAAATGTATCCCTTTTATTGTAATAAATGCAAATATTTATTAGCAATGTGTGCAGCCATTATTATTGTTGTCCTGGCTAATGCTGTCTTGGAAGCAATGGCATATGAAATACTGCTTATGGCATCCCCAAGTAGGAGCAAAACTGCTCTTAAAATGTTCTTTGCAGAGTTTAATACAAAGAGTGAAAATAAATAATGTCAGGTCCTTGCCATGATCTGCCCATTTTAAACTTTTCAATGGCACAAATCATCATTAATGAAGCACTTAACATTACACTCCCGACAGCACAGCATAAAAATTACTGCAGTCACCCAAAGGATAAGAAGAAACATGGCAGATAACTTCTGGAGGGGAAAGATTTACAGTCTTTTGATGAAACTTTATGGGTTCAAGTTTACATTAGAATAAAGCAGGGGTAAAATGCTTATCTCTTAAAAGCTTTTGGGGGAGACATTTGGAAGGAAATTGTGGGCTTTTTCCCCCAACTGAATGGAAGAAATGTCAGAGAGGAAGGTCTCAGCAGCAGTGAAATCTGGTTTGTATCTTCAGCTATTTTGGTATAAAATACTATAGCTGGAGTAACAGGGCATAGAGATTTGCATTATAATGCAGAATAAAGTAAATTCCACCATGCAAGTCCCCTTGTTTCATATATTTAGTCACAGTTTGCTCCAAAACAGCTGACTGTAAGCTCAACAGCTGGTATCTAATGCTTCATTTCCTTCCTGCTTATTTGTAAAACCAGAATATCATGCTCTTTGTATTAAATTATGCATAGAAAACAATCTCAGATTTATATGCCTGTAAGACATGGATCAGCACAAAGACTCCTGTTTGTGGTAGAGGATATGAGAGTCCAGATGAGAGTCTGTGAGAAGCAAGAGGTTTCACTCACCCCACTCAGAGCTGAGGCACTGTTTCTGTGGAGCTGGGAGGGAGGCTGAGCAGGTCCCAGTGAGGGAGGGGGACATGTACTGTGGCACAAGTCACTCAGTGCCAAGAGAGAGGACCACTCAGTCCAGCCTGTTCCCTGGTGAGAAACGGGTTTTAAGCCAGGACCTGGCCATAAGGGAAAAGAAATAACTCTGTAGAGAGTAATTACCATTTGTGATCAGAGGACAGAAAAGTATAAGGGTGGAGGTAGCATTTAGCAAAACCAACATGAAAAAATTGAAAATTTCAATGCCATATTTCATCATGCAGCAATTTTGAACAGAACCTGCAAAAGAAAGAGGTAATCTTTAGCTTGGTTCCCTAATGCATGTAACTAAAGAAAAAATACTTGGGTGCTATGATGTCTTCCAGGAGAAAAAAACCAAACAAACAAAACCAAAAACAAAATAAACAAAAAAACCCCTCAAACAGAAAAAAACCAACAACAACAACAAAAAAAAGGCAAAAACCCCAAACAAACAAAACCCCTACCATTCTTTGACATTTCACACTATTCAATCCAGTGAACACAAAGTTCTCTTCTCACGTAGAAAGTGTTTTGAGGAAAACTATTTAAAGCAATATATTATATATTATATTATATTATATTATATTATATTATATTATATTATATTATATTATATTATATTATATGAACTGTTTTGCTCTCTTGAGCTTATAAAATGGCATCTAGGTTCTGAAAGTCAATTTGTCTGCTTATCAAGAGGAACAATTACTCTCCTTATTGCAATCAATTCCTACTCAAAATAAGGCGACGATGTTAAACGCATGTATTTTCCCAAACTTGATCCACTTGATTGAAAATTTGAGATTTTCTCTCTATTTATTAACCAAAGTATTTCTAAATTTAGTCCTACTTTTTTTTCTATGCAATTACGTGATCTATTTAGACCCTGTTTGTATTGCTTCACGCTTTCTCAGAGATTCACCTCATTCACAGACATATATAGCTTATCCTATGTGAAGAGCAGATTGTCTTTGTGGAAGGATCATAACAATCTTAAAAAGTCTTCTCTGCTCTCTGTATTCTATACAATGATTCTCTAGAGTATCACAGACTCTCCTAAATGCTTCTGGGATGTAATAACAAATAGCAGCAAGAAAAGCAATAGAAAATTATGATGCATTCACATGTTACTAACCAAGGAAACTGTAAGAGAAAGGTAGCCTAAAATTACATTCCTGATGATCCTAGATCAATATTTTGCTGTTATCTGCACTATAAATTGTTGTAGTTGTCAAATTTATAGTCATTATAACAATATCCCAAACAGGAAAAACAGAATTAGCTCTCTGCATAAGTTTCTAGACTATATATCACTAAAATGCCACACAAAGGTGAAAATGTTGCTTTTCTTTGACCCATTTATTTTGCTCTCTATCTAAAATGGGTCAAACGTTCCTACAGTATGATTTTTTAAATTAGAATAATTTAGAGGAATTGGTGTGTAATGCACATCCCGTTTTAACAATTGTGCAACCGGCTTTCAGAAATAACACTGTGATAACTCTGCCTCCGATTTTGTCATAGAATAATGTTTTCATTTGACCTATTTTCTTCCAGTACTCCTGATGGTTGCTGTGGGAAACCAAGACAATCCTGAGCTTCTGCTAAGTTGAAATGTGTCCCCGTGGTTATTAATTTTTTTGAAATATAGGGCTAATGTTTGTCAGCACAGAAGCTGGAGGAGATAGGGATTACTAGGTATGTGATAAACGCTGAGCATGATGGACTGCTGGAAATGTGTTCGGTACCATGAGGGGAGAATTTCAAAGGCAAAAATAGGAGTTAAGTGCCTTTGAACATTAATGAGACATTGGTAGATGAGCACCTGTATCTCTTTATTAACATAATGACAGTGGGAAAGAATTAAAAATAATTTGGTCACTAGAAACCTGTTTCATATTCAATCTTCAGTACCTCTTTATACTGAGATGAGATATTCTAAGGAATCACATCATTTTCTCTATTTTTCCACAGAGGCAAATCATGCTCTTGACTCGCCTGTCCAGTTAATCAACGCAGTCTGGTTTGGAGCTGAAAATGCAGGTTAAACCTGGTGAGTGTAAAACTTGGCTATAAGAAAAGTCCCCTCTAACCTCACTGATTTTCTCTTCCCCATGTTGAAGACAATTTTGATTTTACCTGTTTCTGCATTCAGCATCCACACAGCTCTATTCTAACATTTTGCATGATGTGACAAAGGGAGCACAAAACTGGGCAGTCTGAGTGCCCTGGTATTTCTGTCATCATGTCACTGTGACCCATGCAAGCCCTTGATATGGTCAGTGGCTATTCTACATGGATGCATATTTCAGCAGCAATACCTGACCAAGCACTGAGTGTTTTTACTGGGGGGTTGGGAGGGGCAGCCTGTTTAGCCTGGAAGGACTCTGAAAAGACAAATACTTTGATATTTTGTTCTTTTCTTCAATGTATGACAGCTTGAGTGTTCTCAGTGAATCTACCATATACGCCCCCATGCATCAAGCAGGACACACAAACAGGGTACAGGGTAACACCCTGCCTAGAAGGTGTTCAAGGACCAAGCTGTGCCTTCATAGGCAGCTCCTGATCAGCTGCTGCAAATCTGGAAAATGCAAAAAGCTCTTATGAAATGAGTATTGTTAAGCCCTGAAAGGTGTCGAGGCATTTCTTTCTTTGCCTTGTTGCTCTGGAGGCCAGAGAGATGGTTTCAATGAGGCTGAAGCAGCACTTGAGCTGTTTTTCCCAGGGTAGCAGAGGAAGAAGGGCCATGCTGAAACCTTTGGCCAGTGGCAGACTGAGGTCCTGCTCCAGAAATGCCATCACAGCCAGTGATGGTGGACAGAGCCCCTGCTGCTGCATCTGCGCTGGCACACGAGGAAGAAAAAGAGAAGGCTGAAGCCTCACCTCTTCCTAGGATCAACAAATAAAGTCCACAGTAAAAGCTCCTGGTTTGATGTGAGTTATTTTATAATAGGTGAAACATTATCGCTGTAACTGTTACGTGACATTCTGAGCCCTTCTGTGGAAAGCATTTCCTATCACAAATGTTATTACTATTTATTATTTTCCATTTGGTTTGAGGTGCACTTTATACACAAGTTATCTCTCTCAAGAGAAACAGACATCCATGGCTTTTGAGGTGAAAAGAGATCATTAACATGGTGACATTTGCGGAATCATTAGCAAAGGTGATAGGTACCCTTGGCAGCCTGGGAAAGGGTTTTACACAGTGCATAAATGTCCTAAAGGCGTTCCTATGATAAAGATCATAAAGACAGTCTGTCCCAGTGACACAAGTCATGCTTTAACTGACAGTGCAAGATTTAACATTATTTCTGTGAAGACTGATTTTCAGTTTAGATACTTAAAAGCATGCATATGTTAGCTAGGGAAACCAAATGAAAGCAGAAAGAAAAGCAGGGTGAAATAGCTAAACACAGAGAAACCTGTGAGAGATGTGCAGCAGTGTGAGCTGGAAGCAGGGCCAGCTGAGACACCAGCATAGTGCAGAGGATGCCACACTTCTCACCTCTGCTGCCAACATCTGCAGGAATTTCTGGGAAGATATATTGCACAAAAAGTGTGACTTGTTTTGTGTATTAAATCAAAGGCAAAAAGATACGTTTGGTGCATTCACTGGTAAGAAAAGAAAAGCTCAGAGAGAATAATCTGTGTGCTTTTTTACTAACAACTTTTTTATTATCAATACTGAATGACATATCTCTGGCTGCTCGAAAAATATATCTCTAACTAACCAGTGATAAAATTCAGAAGAAAAGTTGATGCAACAGAGCCATATTTTCCTCTCCCTATGGCAAACTGACTGAGGCAATTACACAGCCTAATGTCTTTCTGAAATTCAGCAAACTCCTGTGGATAAATCCCCTCTTTTCCACACTTCAACACTCTGAAGAGTGTCACTCTTTTTGCACAGAAAAGGTAATGATTTAGACAGCAATTTCCAGCTAACTTTTCACATGCCATTCTATCAGTAGTCTTCATCCCAGGATGAAGAAACATTTCCAGTGGTTTTGAAGTTTTGGAAAGTCCACTGAGATTTCCAAGACCAATTATAAAATGAAATATCTACTCGCCACTTTTGACATCCTTTTTCAGCTGAGAGTGATATGATTCAATGTCTAGGATATCTGGTTTATTTTATTTTATATTTTATTTTATTTCAGGAGTATGTTGCTAGATTTATTATTTATGGATACACATAGGATGACTGTGCCTGGCCTTCTTAACTCACAGTTTTTGGTCTCAACACTGAATGCCTCTGTAATACACCAAGAGGTTCCTATTAACACATCAACATTTCTTATTTAACCATCCCATGGTGGGAACCTCAAATGTCCTCCCCAAGGTCATAAGTACCTGGGCAAAAAATTCCAAGCACTAGCTGCTCATTCACCGCACAACATTCCTTCACAACTCGTTTGTTACATCCTCTTTCCCAGCACTTCTTCCAGTCTTGCAAGTGGATGCCAGTCTCTCCTGCTCTGTTTGTGAGCCAGCTCATCTTACGCCCTCCTTCTCCCTGTCTCTCACCAACTAGCTTTTCTCAAGGTTTTTGCATCATGACCTCGTTGGAAATAGTGTTTCTGGCTGCCCTGAGCACAGAGCAAACAGCTCAGTGTCTGAGCAGCTCCCTACGTGGTTCCCATTCAGAACAGAAACTCCCAGCACTGCACCAGACAAGCCCTGTAAAAGTGATGGATACCCATTTTCCCCCAGGCTTTCCCTGAGAAATTTAGCCGTGATTTGGCAACTTGGTGTCTATCTGGAAAATCTCCTGAATGCATAAATATTCCTGGGGTTTAGTGGTGCTAATGCTCGAGTCCATTTTCTTCCTCTATGTGCTTAATAGGAAAATTTCTTCTCTGCAGTGCCCTGCCTGATGTCTGTGTAGCAGGCTCAGCTTCACACAGGGCTCTGCTTTGTAGCACAGCTACACAGGCTGAGAGAGCTGGGGCTGTGCAGCCTGCAGAAGAGAAGGCTCCAGAGAGACCTCCGAGCCCCTTTCAGTACCTTAAGGGGGAAACAGGAGAGACAAAGAGGGGCTTTTTACAAGGACTGCAGTGATAGGACAAGGGGGAATGGCTGTAAATGGAAAGAGGTTTAGATTAGATGTTAGGAAGAAATTTTTTACAATGAGGCACTGGAACAGGTTGTTCTGAAAAGTAACAGAAGCCCCATCCCTGGAGACATTCAAGGCCAGGTTTGATGGGGCTCTGAGCCGCCTGGCCTAGTGGAAGGTGACCCTGCCCATGGCAGAGGAGTTGGACTAGACGACCTTTAAAGATCCCTTCCAACCCAAACCATTCCATGATGAAGAGAGCAGTGAGGCAGCCGTCCCAGGGCAAGGAGCCACGCGGGGAAGTCCGTGGAGTGAATCTGACCTTCCAGTCACAGGAACAGGGGTTTGCCCAAATGGCTGGTGTCGTCCTCCAAGCCTCAGAACAGAACCAAAGTGCCCTACCTCCTGTCGAGGCAAGGGATCAAATGGCCACACAAAATGCCTCTACACTGGGAAGGGAAAAACAAACAAGCCTGAAGACCTTGAAGGCCTGCTGGTACATTAGTAGGTGTCAAAGAGATCTTTCTGATTTAGGCTTTGACAGGTTGCTATTTTCTACATTTCTCAAGCAACTAAAACCTAGATAATTATCTCTGTCTGTTTCCAAGTTCTTAAAATGCCAGACGAAGGATTTTTTGCAGATTTTCCTATAGTGTGGATTTTAAAAGCTGATCATGGTAAAACAATGACACCTTGTGGCATAGAAGAGCAACCAAACCCACACAGCCACAGGTTTAGATAAAGCATTGCCAAGAAATAGATTACGTTTCCCAGAACTACTTTGAATTATTGATGAACTAAGTTTTCAGCTACAAGGGTTTTTTTAGATCTTTAATCTAAAATTGTTCTTGATGTTTACAACATTTGAAAGCATCCTTCTAATGATGGGAATCATTTAAATGCTTGTTATTCAGGAATATAGCAAATTTCCGAGATAGCTCCATAACTACCCTTGCCGTGAATAATAAATGTTTTCCCTTATCTAATATATCCTTGTTGTTAAAAAACACTCAGAGTAATTTTTCATCTTTTCAATGCCCCTGACCTTACTTCAGGCAACCAGGTGATTTAAATTGCACTGGCTGGCAGGAGAAATGTTGTGCAGAATAGCTAACAAGAAAGATGTGATGCCTGTTCGTTTCATGCAGGTTAAAGGGAAGACTCCAGCTGTCCAGAGTTTTCTCAGCAAGGGGGAATTTCTATTGTAATTATTTTAAATGGGCATAACCGAAAGAAACAGATGTGGTGCAATGTCATTTTAGAGTCTTTATCAGATTTTAGAAGGGCTGATAATGGTGATTTTAGATCAACTCTATTAACTCCAAAAGATTGGAGAGTTAATGATTTGAAGGCAGCTCTTCCTTTAATTTGTGGATCTGTTCAAATCAGAAAGCATTAATGACAGTAAGTGGATGAGAATTCCTATGAACTGAAAAAGACCCTATGATTGTAGCAGCCTCTCAAGTAAAACATTTCAAACTTTATACAGTTCATAATTATTTTCCTATCTACCAAGGAGCAGCTTTCAGTACCAGCACTGATTACTGACCTTATTAGTATTTCCTCTGACCTCCATTTAGACAAGGTATATTGCAAATTATTGGAATTTTGAGTGAATTATGATCTGATTAAGATGACTAGTGAGCTATTCCTGGTATTATATTACGCAACTAAAACATTATGCCTGCATTCATATATTTTATAACAGTCTAAAAATTAAAATCTTTTTGTCAGCATAATAACATTGCTGGGACAGCACAACTCAGTTCCAAGGGTATTCTGGGGACAGGAATGAAACCCACAATGTTATATAAAAAGCACATCATCATCAAAGAAGTGATATACAGGAACAAGGTATATTTGGTGCCTCTCTCATTTGTCACTGGGGAGTTTCAAATCTTGACACCCTTTTTGCATCAAGAGGTAATTTTTTTTCCAGTCTGATGGCAACAAACTATATGTTTTACATTGGCATAGTGGAAATTACAAAATAAATCTGAAGTAGCATTCACCTCAAACATTAGACAACAAATAAGTCAAATATATCAGCAATGGCAAATGATTAATACTGCACTTACATAAAATGTGGAAATCACTTCTCCTCTTGTAAAGGAGCCTGCACTCACCAATTATTGCAAGATCTAATGGTGCATTAAGTGATTGCTGCTGCAAGCAGTGCACATCTGAAAAATCCCAGAGCCTCCCTAACACACTAAACCAACAGTCCCAGCCTCGTGCCGTGCTCAGGACTGCAGTGCAGGCCTTGGCATGTGCTCAGCTGCATCTGCCACTTTTCAAACACCACAGCCTGACACGGGGCATCCTGCACCTCATCATCAGCGTGGGGCCAGCAGTCAAGCACCATTGGGAGATTTCTTGTCTGATGGGAGTGGTGCTGCTTGTCAGTGGGGCAAAGACGTGACAATTTACACCTCCCAGTTCCAGTCCCTGTGAACCTGCTCTGCAGACAGAGACTAAAGCAGCCCTCAGTTACACCTGTGCTTGGCCAGCTCTCCTGGAGCTGCAGAAGAGCCAAGAGCAGGTACCTGATGGCCAATCCTCTTCTCACCCATTTATTTTCACCTCTCACTCCACCTGAATCCCAGCTCACCCCGGTGCTGGAATATTACCTGCACCCAGTAGTGCTACAAAGCTCACAGGCAGGAGAGTTTTTCCATGATCATTGTACATGTGCTTTATTGCCACTGTGTAGCATCCTGTTGTTTATGTTCCATATTCACTCAGTTTACATCGGTCACTGACTTCAGGGACTATTTCTGGGTTTGCGCTTTCAGTAGAGATGAGGGAGCTCAACTGCCTGCATGCTTGTTTTTAAGAGAATCATAAAAATGCTGGAAAATAACAGAAAATAACAGTTATTATGCTTATGCACAGTAAAACATCCAGACAACTCCCAAGAAAAGGAATGTGCTTTTTCACTCTTTATTACAGTGTCATAGAGATAGAATGTCTGTGTCCTCATGTGCAGAGCAAATGAGATGCTTTTACTTGCTTGCTGTCTCATTGAGTCATTAAAGTGAGTTGATGAACATTAATTTTTACATCAGAGGAAAAACCAACAAATGAATCTTCCTTTCTTGCTTTGTTCTCACCTTCTGTTTGTAAAGTTCAAGGAATTAATAAAGACTGGCATTTTCACAGCTCACAAATAAGAATTAACCATCCTTTTTGTGAGTTTGCAGATTGATTTAACCTCCTTTGACCCTGTTGTGAACTACACCTGTGGCATTTTTAATGTTTTACCACCTTAAACACAAAAGTGGATAATGAAATCTGGACTCTTCTAAAATCCCTTAAATATATTTTTACTTCCTATTTCTGAAAAGTACCCAAATCCCTCTGTTTCTTCTGACCTTTTGCTTCCTTGGGTTAGCAGTCTTCTGATTTGTGGCCACTTCAATCCTCATGAGAGCACTGCTCCACCACAAAAACCAAGAGTTCAGGGAGGTCTGATTTTGGGAATACCTGGAAGCTGGAAGCTTCAGGCATCAGTAAGAGTGTGTGTCATCCCCTCAGAAAGCCTTTGAATCTGTCTGCCTTGTAAAACCCCTTTGAGAAAGAATGTCATTTTAACATAAACAACGTGTGAAGTGCATGTCAGGATGATGAGGCACCCTTTTACCAGCTTCTTACAATTCATTTGCTACAGCCCCTGCCACATGTGGAATCCTGACAAAAAATAATGAAATCTTTCCCTGCCATGGGCTGCCTGGCACTAATATTTGAACTGGAATTAAAAGCTGCTAGAGCTCAGAATTCCTCCCATCAAAATACAGCCAAAGGAAAAGCTCCAAAAAACTATCCAGGGTTGAGCTGGTATCTGGCAGGTAACCAGATGGCACAGGCTCAGATTTCCCATCTTGAAGTGGAGTAGAGATATTGTTCAAAATGTAACGAGCACTTTTTTTCTGCCTCCATTTCCACACCCTTGCCTTCAACCAGTCATTCCTGTTTACCCCTTGCCTGCCCTCCTGCCCAGCCACCGAGCACATGCTGCTCGACCACCCCTCTGCTGGTGGTGAAACATGAAATATTGGGATTCATTCAGCCCTCACTGAGGTGAAACTAGTAAGAAATGAAAGTGGGTACGTGGATGAATACATTTAAATGTGGACTAGGGCAGCTGAGGGAGGTGCCATCTGAACCCCACATAGCTTCTCTAGTTTTGAAGTAGGGCTGGTTTCCCCAGGTTTGAAACAGCAGCAGAGACATTTTGCTGGACTTTCTCTTCATCTCCTTTCCTGTTCTTCATATCAAAAACTTTTGAAAATTGCTTATACTTGGCTTCTTTGCTCAGAGCAGTTGTTTCAAACTCTCAGCAGACTCAGAGAGATAAGAAAATTCTGGGTATGGTCACATTTAAACTTTCATTAATGATGTCTTTCTACCAAAAAAAAAAAAAATCAAAAAATTATCTTTTTCAATTAGCTGGCTCTAATAATTCTTGCATGACCACACCAGAGGCTAAGACTTGTTCCCATGGCTCTAGCTCTATGTTCATTTCAACCATCCACTGCTCATTTTCAAACATTTTTTTTATTCTCAGTCAAACCTGCACTTTAGTTGATAAATAAATCATAGCAGCATGCCCACTACTGTACTGTATGAACTTGTATGTAAGAAAAAGGGATGTTAAATTCACACAGCTTTTGGGGAGGACAAGAGGTTTGTTTTAAAACTGTGATCTGAGATTAAAGCTCCCGAAGGAAATTGCTCTGAGTTCAATCTTACAATCAGGACATGTCTAAGCCAAGAAACATTCCTTCTTTAAAACCCTGCTGTACAATGTATTTCAATTACAGGTGCTTTGGACTAACATTACCACTGCACAGGTCAATTTAGCTAACATGTTCCTAAATGTATTATGGCCTAAACCTTCTAAAAAGAATTTAAAACCAAATTACTTGAATCATGCACTCATACATTTTTAGCTATGCATTGAGATATAATTTCACTACCCTAAATATAACCACAATATTAAATCAGACTGCTTATGTGAGGAAGATTATTTACATATTTCCTCAGAATTAGTCATTTGGTTCTTGAATTCAATTGTGTCTGTTGCATGTATTAATGTTAAAATCCTGTAATATATTTTTCCATTTCTGAGAAGCAGACAAAATTCTCTGCTTCTTCTTAATATTAATACCCTCTGTCCAATGTGCTCACCAGGCCCAAAAGTGAAAAGATCAAGTATAGGAATTCCCCAAAACTGAATAAAACCAAACTGTTTTAAGTACTCTGAAGAAAAGACTTCTCATTTTGCTTTGCTCAACCTTCAATCTTTCACAGACTAAATGCTCACTAGTTCTTCAGTCATTCATAAAATCAAAAAGACAAATAACTTTGTCTGGTTTGCTTTTGCATGTCTTTTAGTGATTGTTATTTAGATTTAGCTCAATCAGAACTCATTTACTTTGTCTTGTGTGCAATGACACCTCTACCATTGCAACAGTGTGCATACCAAATTAATACTTGACTCAAAGCTAGCTTTTTGGATGCAAATTCAGGGATTTTTTTACTCACAGGTGGAGTAGGTGTATGGCAGGTGAAGGTTTGCTCTACAGTGACACCAAATGCAATTAAAAGGAAGCAGAAGAGGCTGAACAAATGAAATGCTGAAACTGGTCACCAGAGAGAAGAGATCAGTGCTTGGGACAGTTTTGTAACCCCCAGACCCCAGATAATGTCATCACGTTCCATTTATCCCAGCCCTGCATGCCAGTATCACTGAAGGTGTTGCCTACGCTCATTCAGTTTAAGGTGCTGCTGAAGCTGGAGAGCCCCAGGTGGAAGCATCTGCTCCTGGAGCAGCTCAGACATTGCTGTAGGAATTCTTTTACTTTGCATGGAAGGGTCAGGGGAAAACTTAAACCTAAACTCTGCATCCAACCAATAAATTTTGACTCTGATTTGTATCTTTCTAGGAAAGGTGGTGCACATAAGGCTTGTGTGGCCAGGACAGGTTTGTGATCTTCTAAACTTGCCTAATCCAATCCAGCATTTTCTGAGTGATTTGATGTCCTGGTAGCTCATGGAAAGCCTCCAATTAGGACAAAAAATCAATGCTCCCTGACTCCATTGATACGGTCAATCAGCAGGCACAGCTTAAGTTTCAGCTGACAACTCACACTGAGCTGTTCAGAGTGCATTCACAATGGAATAAAATGCCAATAGGAAATCATTAAGATATCATTTCAATGGAATAAATGCAAGAAAATAACATTATTCTCACTGCATCTTCTGCAAACCTAAACAGGAATTGTCCAGCTAATTATTTAAGGTGATTATGGAATAATTTTTATTGTTCAGATACTGAATACTGTCACAGAAGGTGTGTCTGCTCTTCTCTAAAAATTCTTTACTCAAATAATTCAATATAAAGGTCCCATCATCAGAGGTTATTTAATTCTTTGTTTGTACACTTGAAGTAGATATAAAATTCAGATCCTGTCTCTCATTTAACTTACAAGATTTGTTTCCAAATTCACCTGGATCTGAATCAAAAACTATACAAAAGTATGCACACACTTTATTGTACAGACTCACCTGTGAATAAAAAATCATAAATAAAATATCTGTCATGCTTTCAAGCACCCTTTGCATATCAGTTTCACCATAAGTCCAGAAAATTTGTAAATTGTAAATGATGTAAATAATAGTAGAGTCTCTATTTTCCCTCCTAAGAATGGAAGATAAATTCAATGTGTAAAACTGAAAAGTTCAAGACTTTTTTTATTTAATCTGTATGTGGAGGGGTTCTGATGGCAACTTTTTAAGGTTTTTTTCCCCAACTGTGTTTCCTTGGCATGACTTAAATATCACTCAGTTTTATTTTGATTTGAGAGTTTGAGCCTGTTTTAATTCCTGTGGTTAGACACAAAAATGCTTAGTGGTTATTGTCTACCCACAATCTTCACCATATAATGATCCTTTTCTTTAGACTGCTGTCTCTTCTCACTTCTTATAGAACAAAACTGCATTCACAATTAAATTTAATGAAAGCCAGAAAAAAAATATGGAGATCAGACAATTTATGTCCTTTTCCATAGTGCAATACACTTCTGAAGAACTGCTTACCAGAATGGAATGCTGTCAAAGCCCTTTTCCATTCCCATACCATCTTGTATTTTACTTGTATGAAAAAACTAATTCATATGTCTGAAATAATTATTTTTAATGAGGACTTATCTGTTCTTTTTTTTTTCATAGGGAGTTCTGGAACAGGAGTATACAATTAAGAGATGACAGTTCAGTGATCCAAAGTCTTTTTATTTCCCAAGGTGCTATGGATCAGTCCAAGTTCCTACTTCTTTCTATAGACACTGTAATAGGTTTTCCATTTCTGGAGAGTATTTTTGAACAGTTAATTCCACTTTGAAGAAATAAGAAGCTTTCCAGATGACATTTTACATTCATCAAAATATGTCATGCTAAATGTATTAGGCCTTTCTTCTGCTAATTTACAGACAAACGGAAAGAAGATAAAAACCCAGATTCAAATTAGTTCTAATGATGTGCATCAGGAAGACTTCAAAATTAAGCCTTAGTCAAGACATGGAAAAGGAACAGTACTAAATATGGCTTCAAAATATTGTTCATAATATACAGCTTATATAAAAATGCACCCAGCTACAAATTCAAATCAGGTAGGAAAAAAGGTAAGAACAGTAATTTCTGCACGCTTTCTGCTTCCAGTGTTGCATACCAAGTCTTTTCCCTTAGAGCTCACAGGTGAAAGTCAATAAAATATCTTGTTTTCCTTCTTCAGGATCAATTAGGTATTTGCCAAGTTAGGCAGCAAGCATGGCTCCTGGTATTATTAAAATTCAGAATTACACAGCAGAATATCTGTTACCCCTACAAGGCTTTCCACCCAAGAAACACCAAATTTGTGACCTTTCTTTCAGTCAAAGATACTGATCTTCATTTATCAAGTACTGGAAAATTTCAGAACTCAGGTCATCCCTCAGTCTGCAAAATGAAAGAACAGTGTCAAAGATTCTACATCTCTCTCTGCCTTAAAAGCAAATTCATGTCTTCCTTTTCAAATGGATCTGGACACAGTGCCTTTCATTCCATTGCCTCCAAACTGCATTGCTACAGCTGTCACTAATGTAGAAATGAAGACAAATATAAAATCTGTGCTTTGAATGAATCTGTTCCTTCAAAGGCTGCAAAAGAGCACAGTCACAGTGGGCAGTAAGGACCATGTGCATGCTGGATTGGGTTCCTCAAAATTGAATACCAGGTCTCTGTGGTAGCATGCCTTTAATCAGGACAAGCTGCTCTGAAGCATTTTCATTTGTTTGCTTCTCCATGTCCCACTCCCCCAGTCAGCTGAAATCTAGAGGCCTGATTTTTCAAAAGCATTTGTTTTTCTGGCTCCCACTACAGCAGAAGCAAACAGTGCTACAGCTGGGCTCGTTTGGGACACACCAGGTCACCCAGGCCAGAGGGAGATAACTGAGAAGCGGAGAAGTCAGGCGTGGTATGTAGTACATGTAAAAGAAACCTAAATAATTCCAAGTGGTTAAAAACCACCTCCAGGGCATTCTGCCTAGAAAAAGCTTGACTGTTCTCTCGGTGTGAGTAAGGAATAAGAAATAACCGGCTATTTCTCTTCTCCATCTTCATCTTCAAGACGAAGAAGAGGCTGGTAGGAAAGCTTTCAGCTTTCCCTGTCCAAGAGCAAGTTGGGAACCCACTCTCAGGGCTAGGCACACTTACATACTCAAACCACTGCTCACATCCAAAAATCCATTTAAACACTAAAAATATGCCTGTCCCAGAATATAGGGTTTTCTCTACATAATACTAGTATACCTCTCAAGTGCATTTCTTTCTTATTTTTAATTCACTCTGTAAACCAAAATTGGAATGCTAATATAAAATTGAAAGTATCTCTTCTTGTCCTAGATAGCTCAGGAGATTCTTGGCACATAATCATGATGTCTTTACTTGCTGTAAGCCCCTCTGATATTTGGAATTCACTATTGGAAAATCTCTAGAGGAAATGCTGAAAGGTAGCAATCTGCCTTTCAGCCAAAAAGTGGAATCTGTATATACAGAATGATAAGTCACATCAGAACATTTATGTTTCTTCATTTCTCTTTCCCTCTGTTCTCTGTAGTAAGCACCCCATTTATAAAAGTTAGGATGCATCTGGAGCCTCCAGACATTTCCTTCAGCTCTTAGTTTTCTTAAGGAGTTTTGTCTTTAAAATTGTTACTGAAGTAGCTGCCCTTCCTTGCAAATTGGCATTGTGCATCCTGGATCAAAGCACTTCCTGGGAGTCTCAGGTTTCTCTCTTATTCAACACGTCTGTTCTCTCCCTTTTCTCTCTTTACTCTCACCTAAATGTAATTTTTTAAGGTCTTCTCTCCTCATGCCTCCTAATTCCTGAGATCTGAATCCATGAGTCTTTTTCCTTAATTTCATTCTACTTTCACTTTTTTTCTCTCCAGTCTCTGCCTCCAGCTCCTGCGGAAGGTGTTCACACAATCCCTTTGCTTTACATTTCACCACATGCTGGGCAGCCCCGGGCAGCTCTCCAGGGCTGTTTTCACTGAACACTGGTCTCTCCTGATCTCTCACTGTTTGTGTTTTACCAATCTTGTAATTTTCTGTGCTTCTTTCCCACTGGTCCCTAGCCAACAATACCACAGACTTTTCTGTGGCCATCCAGCTCTTACAGTTCAATGACATTTTTTCATCTTAAGATATCTTCTTCCTATCTTCTTTCCTTGTTCCTATAAGCATAATTGTTGATTTTCCCTATTTCAGCCATGACTTCTAAGTCTTCCTACACAAATGACTCTACTTTTGCAACTCAGTTGACCACAGCTCTAGATCTTCTCACATCTTTTACCCAACATCACACTTTTTCCTATTTCCCCCTCTGTTATTTTTCTTGATAAAAGAACTGCCGTGCATGCCAAATTGAAATTACATTTTAACCTTTTGATTCCATGGCATTTCACCTTCTCTTGCCCTCATTTTTCTTGTACAATTTCTCCCTCCTTTTTAAATTTGATCTCTTCTGTTTGTCTTCACAGCTTCATGTCTCCAGTATAATTTCTTTTGCATTTCTCCTGAATTCTTTTGCATCTTTACCTTCACTGTACAAAGATGTTTTATTCTATTCTGTCTAAACAACAATTTTAAAAAACCCTTTAATTCTATTTGGTTTCACAATAACTACATCCTCCAGTTATCCCTTTACCTTAAGTTTATTCTGCATGCCAGTTACAAATGGTGTTTATCAACAGACACAGATGGCTCCTGCCCAAGTTCTCAGCCTCTGCATTCTCAGCACTACAACATCCTCAACAAATTCATTCCTGCCTTCCCCACCCTTCTACAGAGGTTGTTCTACTATTTCCTTGGTTTTAGCACATCATTCTCTCTTCATTCCTCCACTGCTATCCTGCCTTCGTATCATCAAACATGAATAAAAATAAAGTGTTACATCTCCTCACAGACTAACCCTATTCCATCTATCAAAAGCTAAATAAATAAATAAATTAATAAAGAATAACAATAACAAATGATGCACGGAAACACACTACCTCCAAGACGATGAGATTTGAATGTCTCATTGTGGAAACCTCAATCTAACTTGGCACATCTAACACATAGCTTCTCTCCCAGTTATATTCACATCACTGAAGTTACCCTTCATGTATTTTGGATAGATTTTCTTTTTTTGTATTAAAGGCTTGCATCTGGTGCCCTTACTTAAACTGAGTAATACTTGTTTCATGACTCAGTTCATTGAGGTAATGACTTGCAAAGAAAAGTGCTATTTAATTGGAGCCAAGATGAAACAACCTGCCTATAACAACACCAGGCTTTTGACTATTATTTTTTAATTTGTATTTGAAAGATCACATTTTTTTTCCTCTTTACTGTTTTTTTAAAATATGTCAGTCACATCTAACAGTCAAGGATCAGAGGCTGTATGGCTTCATTAGAAACAAGGATACAATCCATGGATTTTTCCCATTTGCTGTTGTTCACATTGTGAGCAGAATAAGGAAACAGGTCACCGGTGAACTTCATTTCATGGTACATGACAATTGGCATGCAAACAGAATGCAATCTCAAACTGGTTTATCTTCTTACATCTGCCTTTGATCTTCAATTGCATATTTCTATACATCAATGGTTCAATAATCTTTATAGTGTATGTAATGACAGCTGACATCAGGTTAATTGATTTTTACATAAGTACCTTAGAAATATGATGAAATAATGAGTAAATAATCTTGTTCCTGATTGAAAGGTAATATATTATTTCACAAAAGGATGAATCTACCATTTTAATAATTTCAAATTGATTTAATGAATGTGATTCTCTCAGGCACCATTCTGCTTTGCTCCAGTCTTCAAAAGTACACTTATTAATAGACCTTCTGTTTTCCTCAGGAGTGCTCTGGATTCTATGTTCAGTCTGGATTTTTTCTTTTTTTTTTTTTTGCAATAGGTCATAGGCTAACAGAAATAAGAAACTTTACCACAATTGTTTTAAGAAGCTTATGTTGTTCTAATTGATTCATTTTAATAGTTTTTCCAATGACTAAACGTCCAGCTTCTTATCTAAGTTTGCTGGTCAAGGTCTGAATTAAAAGTAGGATGAGGAGGAAAAAAGCTGCCTTAGGGCTGCTCTGTATATCACCATTGATTCAGTTGTGTAATGTATCTGTGACATCCTTATGCCACGGGAGAACACGGTACAAGTTGCCTGGACCAAAGGGATATATTCAAAGGTCAAAGAAACAGAAGAAGAAAACAGCAAGACCAGAGGAAAGGAAACTTAATTAAGTGCTCACAGATCAAGGTTGCTAAGAGAAGATGATAAAGTAAATGTATATAAAGAGCTGGTAGCCTCATTGGAGTTAAAACTGTAAATTTAATGCTATGGGTTTGAAGAACATAGTTTAAAGCAGAAATTGGTTCTGTGAATTAAAAATAATTAACTAGTTCTTTTTGCTACGAATAAATTTCTTTCTACCATTGTATCCAATCCAAGTCTCACATCTGTCTATAATGAACTGTGAAGCTTTAGATAAAGTTGAATGTCTTAATAGCAATTTGAGTTGCATACTTTCATGGCCTTGCCTGTACTTTAGTCAAGCAGTGGGCTTCTGAAGTGACACTTTGTCCAGCTTTTGCTAAATAGGTCAATTAAACCTTGAGATTAATTGGTTTAAAAGTAATGGAATTGAAAACCTCTAACCTCTCCTTCTTAAAACTGGTGAGCCTACCTTTGTTAAGCTCTTTCTTTTTTTCTTTTCATATGGTTTCTATGTAGAAATGCATTGGAATGTGTCACCTGTGTTAAAATGGTACTGATCGAATTATTATTGGTTGTTTGTTTTTTTATCCTATTCCACCACTTCCATCCAAGCAGGATCCATTTTCAGGCAAGAGAGCTTGTGTGCAAAGATGAACACTGGACAACTGCATCAATGAAAATACCTGTCATGGTCTGACCCTGGCCAAAAGCCAGGCACCCACGGCAGCCGCTCACTCATTCCCTCCCCTGCCACAGCTGGGCAGAGGAGGGAAGGAGAGGGGGGAAAAAATAAACACAAGGGTCTACAATTTGAGATAAGGAACCAGGAGA
>VYZT01063277.1:1118-16989 GCA_013400735.1 Pomatostomus ruficeps
AAACATGTTTCAACTGAAGACTGAAAGCTGCATTAATTAATGAAGTTGCATGATGACCCTAATATTGCAAGAACTCCAACAGTGAAAGATCCTGACCACTTGTCTACAGAGTTCCAAACCCACTTCCTGAGCATTGAAGGATATCAAAGTATGATTAATTTTTAAGTTCTAGTATCCAGAGGTTTCCTACTTTTTATCCCTTGAAGTATCTAGAAGCAATTTTGAATTACATTTTATTTTTCAGTTTAGGAAAAAGTGTAATTTTTATATTTTATATTTAAAAATTCAGACTGTTCCTTAAGAAAGGTGATGTCTTCAGAGATTCTCTTTTCAGTTCATAGTTCATAGTTCTCTTTCAAAAATATGAAGCCAAGCTGTAATACTTTTGTACCGGATGTGTTTCACAATCTGGGAACTTTTTCTGCAAGTTTCAAGTGGTGTTGGTCATGAAAATCTATTAAACATCTCTGACACTTCTGAAAATATTTCCTCTGCTTTGTGTAGCTTGTTTCAAAGTTTTATTAAAGCATTAGCAGGAGATTTTGAACAAAGAGTGTGTTTGACCAGAATGCCTGGAAATCCCATGAGTTTTCTCTCATTGTATTTTCAATTTCATTGTGCAATTTTGAGATGCGAAATCCTTTTTTATTAACTGTAAGTTCCTCATATAAGATATGGTTATAATAACAGGATATCCTGATCTTTATGGCCTGAAGGCAAAAAGATATCTATGGAGTTTAAATTATTAGCATTTGTCCAGCTCATGGGGTGTTTATCTTTTCAATAATGCTTTTAATTCTGAGTTAGAAATAATATGGAGTCCTGTTTAAATTACTTGCACATACCAAAAATAAAACCCCAAAGCCCTTCATAGACTTTTAAAACCTATCACCCGTTCAATCTGGAATAGCTTTACATCCCTTGAGTTTTAATTTAATAAACCTGATTTCTTGAAAACTGTTATGAAGAAGGTGAAATACAAAATGAAACTCAATTAATAAAATCTCTAGATTGCTCATGAGTTCACCAGTGCTTATTTCTCCAACAGATCTCCACCTGTTACCTGTTTCGCTTCCAAGCCAAAAATAGTTTCTTCTCATTGTTGCTAAACAGCTCTTAGGAAAATTTGAATCATCAGATAAGAATTATCCTCTTGATTCCATGAAACTCTTGATACTTCTAAACTGCCATGTTGTAAAATTAGGGTCTGAAATCTGCATCAGTTAATTAAAAAGAGAAATTGAAAAAAGAAATGAACTTTCAGTGAGTAGAAGCTAGGATGGTTTCCTTAAGGATGATGAGGATGATTAACTTTGTGCTAATACTTCAGTTTGGATGAGAATTACTGTTCTGAAATAAATCTCACAGCCATCCCCACATAATGTGCTTGCATAGTGTTTGGAGCATGTGTTAGATTTCTTTTATTATGAAACTAACCTTGAAAAGACAATCCAGGAGTCCACAAAATGTGCTCCAGCTGTACAAGGACATAGAATCATAAAATAGAATAACAGAACGATTAAAGTAGGAAGACATCTCCATTATCATCATGATTTATGATTTAAAACATACAGTGTCTGACTGAATATATCAGGTTAGTCTGATATTAAAACAAAAACAGTTTACAGTGTGAATATCAGGACCTCAGTACCAGTAAGTTTACTCCTCTGATTTGTTTCTGTCTAGCCCAATGGGACATGACTTAGAATTAAATTATCATTAAGGCTAATCAAAGCTACCTAAAAATAATTTTAAAATTGTGGTAATAACAATAGCAGTAACAACAACAACAAAAAATGTTACATACACATCACTATTTAAAAAGAAGAAAACAATAATTGTAAAACAGTAATAGAAATATATCAGTTTAGTCTTTCTGAAACATTCTAAAACATATGGACAATGGTGTAAGCCATTAACAATAGATTTCCCTTAGCTTTGTACCCGTTTGTAATCACTGTGCTCCCCTTCATACGAGAGGATTTGATTTGCCTTTCTCCTGAGAATAGATGGAAATTTCCTATCAGAAAAACAGGAGAAAAAGAGCATAGAAAAAGGATTGCACACTGATTTTCAGTCAGACTTGCAGTTCCCCACTAAAAAAATTTTAAAAGGAAATAAAGGAAGGCGGGGGGGCACTAAAGGAAAGCAGGAAGATACAATTTTGTTTCCTTTACTCTTGAGAAATCAGCCTTTTGTTCAAACTCCTCTTATTTAGCCACCAAGGAAAAGACTCCTGAGTTTTTGTTCATGAGGTGTCTCAGATGTATAGGATAAACACAGTACTTGTGTAGATGTGTGTATTTTTCTCTTGCAAATGTATTAGTTATACACATATATGGATATACAACACATATATACATATGTACATAAATACATGTGTGTACATACATATGTATATAGAAAGACATATATAAATTTGTGGACTCCTTATTATAATAGAGTCATAGAATATCCTGAGTTGGAAGGGACCCACAAGGATCATCGAGTCCAGCTCCTGGACTTGCACAGCACCATGCCCAAGAATCACACCATGGGCCTGAGTGCATTGTTCAAATGCTTCTTGAGCTCTGTCAAGCTTGGTGCTGTAACCACATCCCTGGAGACCCTCTTCTAGTGCCCAACTACCTTCTGGGTGAAGAACCTTTTCCTGATATCCAAGCTAAACCTCCCCTGACACAGCTTCAGGCCACTCCCTCGGACCCTGTCATTGATCACCAAAGAAAAGAGATCAGTGTCTGCCCCTCCTCTTCCTCTCAGGAGGAAGTTGTAACTGCAATGAGGTGTCTCCTCAGTCTCCTCTTCTCCAGGCTGAACAGACCAGGTGACCTCAGGCACTTTTCCCAGGGCTTCTCTTATAAACCCCTTACTATCTTTGTATCCCTTCTTTGGACGCTTTCTAGTAGCTTTATTATATTAATAGTTATCTGATTGATTTTCTGCAGTAGATTTTTATACAGAGGGTCTGAGAATCTGCAGCTGCCTTATCAGCCAGCAGTATGCAAGGATTAATCAGACAATTCCAAGTTGAGGAGTAAAATGTCTCCTGTCATCAGCCTGGTGACAAAAGTGTGAAGGCTGAGACAGTTGGCAGGGGAGATAAGGAGTCTGGGTTCCAGGAGGCAGGCAATTTATTGTCACACATTTACACCATTTGATTCAAAGTCCATTAATATACTAATAATGTCATTATTCATGCAATTTGAAAATCATAGTACTTAATTCTATTTTATTTTAAATTGGATTTCATCATGAACATCCTAATAAGAGTGGGCTGTAAGTTACTAGTCCATTAGATTTACAATGAACAATGATATACAATGGATGATTTAGGAGTCATCTATCCAAAATCATGAGCACATTTTCTGAGGAGACTAATTCATACTCTTTGCAAGTTCCACAGCCAGAGTTTTAGATGCTTGTGCCTCACATATATGTGAATGCATAGGAGAAAGAAAATGTAACACTGAGTGGTGGGAAACACTTCAAAGACAAAAATGCAAAATGAAGATTTAGTCATATAAGAAAACAGAATATGCATGTTTTCCTACTGACAAAATTCAGAAGTCCTTTTCCTGTTCTTCCACACCTGACTGTTGGTCAGATATTCCCCACCTCCCCTTCAAATCATCTCTAATGCTTGTTAGGCTACATATTAGTTCAATTTTCTAGAAATCTACCTGCTAAAAGAAACAGTAACTGTATAGTCATTACAGAGAAAAAGTAGAATTTTATACTTCATGTCATCAAGAATATGTCAATTCACCAACATTATGATCACATCTGGTTTCACAAAGGAATATTTGCTCTCACAGAACAAGGATTGTTTCATTCTCATCAGGGTTAATAAGGCAGATGGTTGGACAGAAAGAAAGCTTAGACTTAATCTTGGTATAAATAGATTAAGTAATCCTACTCTTCAATTTTTTCTATTTTTTCACTCAGCCAAGTTTTTTACTATAATTATCATCATTTTGGTCTATTTTGAACAAGGAGAACATTAGTATTTCTGATCTTTTTTTGTTCATCTGGAGTAGCAGGAATCTGAAGGAAAGAGGACAAACTATAAATCTGCTTACCAAAGCACTAATAATTTTATGGAACCAAGCACACAGCGTGTGCTTTATTATTTTAGCACGTTTTGTAGAACATTCAAGTCTGTGCAGACATTCTGAAAGTTTCTCCCCAGAGTTAAGCTAAGAAGAACCTCCTGCACTTGTAACCCCAAAAAATTCCCAGAATGTAGTGATGTATTGATAGCACAGTTTACTTCCCTTCCAAAAGCAGATTGTTCTCATCAGGCTCAAGAGAACCTAAAACTCACAGCCTTGTATGTTTGAACAGCTGCCATAAGCTCTGGCATTCTTCGCCTCATTGGCCACTTAGCAAGGGAAAGAATGGGAAACATTTTCTAATAGTTGCCTATATCGTGTCAGCTAGAACTTTCAGGACTACCTGAATACTTCCATTGTATACTTAGAAAATAAAGTACCTATGCAAGGCAAACTTCTTCAGATTCCTACTTTTTCGTGAGGGAGCAAGGAATTCGAGACCTCATTAAATCAAACAAGTAAGACATTTTGCAGATGCAGGGTTTCAGAATATGTTTTGTGATTTGACAATACTTCTTTATTGCCTAAGTTATATTCAGCGTAGAAAAGGACATCATGTTCCTTTTCAGGAAAAAAGGAAATTCCATAAAACAGGGAGATAAATATTGTTTTATACAATATTTATCTCCCTGTTTTATGGAATTTCTAAAGTCACAAGCATGTTCCTATTTTTTTCCTTTTCAGAATGAATAGTAACTGCAGTGCTTGAAGTGCAGCCATTCATATTCACACTTTGAAGTGTCACTAAAACTTGTGAAAATAGTCCAAGGAAAAAAAAGAGTCTGAATTATTGTTACAAGCATTATCAATTATAACGTTTAATGAAAAAATTAGAAACACTTGAACTTTATACTTAATCTTCTAAGGAAAAAACTCCCAATTATTTCATATTCATGTTGAAATAAATTCAGTTTTCTGAAGTAATTTATGGCTACCTAGTCTTTAAGTTGCAGTCCTCAACTGACTTAATTAACATATGACAGCTGAAATCTGTCCATTACTGTTGGAATTAACCATTGTAATTATTATTCTCCAGAAAAAACTATATAGCTAAATTTAACTCTTCCCCAGATGTTAAAACATCTTGAACTCATTTGTGCAGATTAGTAGATATTACATTATATGAAGAGAAAATCTGTAGTCATCAAGATGACTAATTTTGCTATATAAGTCTGATTTTTAGTTACAATTATTTTTATTCACAATGATTTTTATTCTTTTAACTTCAATTGAATGTGGCAAAATAAATTGTAAGCCACTGGTCTATATTTGTGAAAGACCATTTCATCCTTAATTAGGACTGATTTTAAAATTATTTTTAACTAAAAATGGAACAATCTTACTTGGTAAAATAACACTTTCCAGACATGATTGTTTCATCTGAGCAAACTTAAATATCTGTTTTGATTGTGTGTTCTAAACTGTTAACTTTAAAATGTTGAAACCTAGCCTTTCTTGTTCTAACTGAAAGAATATGCATTTAACCATGGATCAGCCTTACTGGTGTAATTGATCACAGAAAAACCTTTTTTCTATATTCATTGTTTCGCTCATGGAATCAGCCTTTGCCTATAAATGCATTATAAATAATAGCAATTTTTTAATTGAAACAGCTAATTGTGTATTTTTGTCCCTTTGGTAGAAGTTTAATCATAATTTGCATTTAACCTTTGTACCTCATTACGTTGTCTATTTTTCTATTCTCTCAATATCAATGTGCATAGAGAACAGCATTTCTGCTGGAACAGTAATAACACGTAACATGAATGTTACATTTCAGAGGTTTTCTCTTTAGAATAATTGGGATGAAAAATGCAAGAGCTGGCATCTGATGCACTAGCTAGAGATTAAGTTATACACACTACCCCCAATCCACAATAATGGTAATTTTGGAGAGAAATACCTCCCATCTAACTTCAATAATCTGTTATGTAAATGTATGCACCTTAGGTTATATCTTTAGGGTTCTGTCAGAGCTACTGAAGAGAAATAGGCATATTTAGGATATGATTTATCCACCATATTATATGTCTGTGTAAGAATAAAATAGATGATACCACATAAGTGATTCTTTCTCTTCATTAACTATAAAATGAGCCTTGGGTATCTATTTGAGGTTCATACATCTGTGCTGTTTCCTAAGTTCAAAAAAATGTGTTGCATCCTAAATGTCAGTAAGACATTTTAAGAAATTAACATAGCTTCAGAATAATGTCACTATAATATTCCATCTTCACTGTCTATTGATTCACAAATAAAATAATTTAGACTATATTTCAGAATTTTTCATTATAATTTTTGTTAGTGCCAAGATAAAAATGAGACTTGGAGTTTTAGCATTCTCCCTCTAATTCCAGGAGAAAGTTTGAGGAAATTTGCTGTGACTCCAGTGCTGCCCAGGACTGCAATTGTAAACAGCTTAATGTAGGTGTCTGCTTGTGAGCTTCACTGAATTTAAGTGAATCAAGGATTTGTATTTAAGTTGCCCAAATACGTCCTTGGTTTCTAGGAGCTGGTCCAAGAGAAAGTGGGTCTTCTATACTTCCTTTACTCTATCTTCAGACCTGTAGAGATGTCTTGGTCATCCTAATGAAGCTCAGATGACAAAAGGAACCTAGAGGAAGGTAACTGATTTGAGTCAAAATAAAAGCAGGGAGATTGCTTGCCACAGCATCAGAGGCCAACCAGACTTGACTTGGGGAACATGTAATTAATGTAATTTATTGCCAACTGAGATGGACAGTGAGAAGCAAAGACAAATGCACACCTTCCTTCCAACCTCTCCCCCTCTATTTTTCCCAGGCTCAACTTCACTCCTTCACTCCTAACTCTTCCACCTTCCACCACACCAAAAGCACTGGTTAATGTGGAATGGGAGCTGAGGTCAGTCCGTAAAAGCTCCTCTCTGCCACTCCTTTCTCCTCACATTTGTCCCATTCCCTGTTGTCCATAGGCTGTAACATCCCTGTTCTGGTGTGGTCCTATCAACAGGCTACAGGGGCACCTCCTTCCCTCCTTTTCCGCTCACCTTGCTGTCTGCAGTACTCTGTGAAATAACACATACGTGAAACACACATTCCCCACTTGTCCTTCTGAAGCTGTCATGCAGTATTTTTTAAAAGTTTTTAAAATATGATTTCCTAAATATACTTTCCCCGAGGTCCCTCCACCTTGGCTGTGGGGCTCAGATATGCCCTGAGATGGGTTGTTTGGAGCCAGTGGAACCAGCTGTGTCCAGCATGGGGCAGCCCTGACCACTCCTCACAGAGGTCCCTGAAGCCCCTGCTGCCAGCACCAGGGCATCTGAATTCAATACATTAAAGGTAAAAAAACCAATAGAATTTCAGTCTTTTTCAGAAAGCTGTGATTTTAGAAGCCTGCCTCACAGTAAAGCTCTTTTTTGGCATTATAGTAGTCAAAATATTCCTGTAAAGTAGGTGATGTCTGATTAGCCTAAAAACTTATTGTTATGGAGATCTGAGTGGAAATACTTTTGTATGCTACTCACATGATTTCACAATGCAATAGTTTCAAATATATGCTGTATGCTTTTGTCTGTTTAGATTTGTCTGGAAAGTAATTAGAGCAGGTGGGGCAGCTGCAGAAACACATCTGAGGAATCATGGATTTGAAAAGTGGAGAACAATAAAAGTATGAGGCATAAAATTCTTAACATCATATGTTCATGGATCAAACTCCAAATTATACTTTGCCTCAAATAATTGAAGCTTTTGTGTTTGAATGAAGTGTCCTAGCTATTAGGACATTTTTAAGGATTGTGGAAGTTTCTTTGTTTCTTTTTCATGGAAGAAGAGAGTGCTGTATAATCATTTCGTGCTGCAGCTGAAGCTTCAGGTAAGACAGTAAACATGTATCAATCAACAATTAAAAAGTGTGACATTTTTATTTAATTATAGAAAAATCTAAGAGATTTCCTTTTTCAGCAGAAAATTGTGAAAGTTTTCAGCACATATAAATTTGGAAGATACATGATATAAATATCACAGCTAACTATAAATGATGAACAACTAAAACATCCCCAGAAAATGACTGGTTGAGATGTATAAGAGCAGCAATATATTGACCTTCTTAATGTCTGAACATCATGATAAAAAGTTTGCAGCAAATGAGAAAGTAAGAGCGATGTATTGAAAATTCAGTACATGAGAAATGAGAATGACAAAAAGTTCTGAAATCAGGATGTGCAAATGCTAAAATATACGCAGAACTCAGAAGAGAATTTGCATTGAGTGGAAGTGATGTTGCTATTTTGACTGTGCCTGCTGCATAGCAGGTGATTACTTCATGACAGAGAAGAATGATCCTTCTATCTCTCATCTCTCTGGGTAGTTACATAGCTGTCATCACTTCAGTACATGAATGTAGTTTCCTCTTCCTTCATTTATACAACACATCATTTATCTACTTTATGCACACCATTTAGAACTACTTGCAGGAAGTCTCTGTGGCAACCTTTGGTTGCAATTAGGTTCTGTCAAGTTAATTTCAAAAGTTATAAGTCATCTAAGTTTCTCATGCATTTTATCAAAACCGGTTCCCTTTAGGATACTCAGATGCTCTTACAGAAAAATACTAGCTCAATGTTCACTTACCTGAAGCTATTCATTGTAACTTTCATCAACAGAAGAGAAAACTGTTAAATGGATAATTAGAAGATGTAAAATTGTTGTCATGGACAGATCTTTACTGTTTCATTTTGCAACTGAGTCACAGACATAAGAAGGATAACATTAAAGATTTTAATATTTTTAACATAAAATCTTTCAAAGGTCAGTCACAATCCTAATATACTGATACACTGTTAAGAAAAAGGGAAAAGTAATTGTAATTGGAACCATTTTCTGTTCCTGAACTAATTTAGACCATTGGTTGATTGATGCCATACTGACCAGTCTTGAGAAAAAGTAATTAAAATAACTACAATGTAGTAGAATTTACCACAAATTAAAGGATTCTCTGGGTTTAATATGACACAATACTTTATGACCCTTTTTCAGATCCTATGTCAATTTCATCCGCCCTGTGATTTCAACTAAGTTTTATACCTTAGTAGAAACTATTGCACAGGATATTCCATTTGAATATGTGGAAGAACTTCTTGACTGTGAGGGTAACCACACGCTGGAAAAGATTTTCCAGAGAGGCTTTGGAGTATCCTTCACTCCAGATATTCAAGAACCATCTGGATTTAATCCCGTTCTATGTGCTCTAGGATAACCCTGCTTGAGCAGAGAGCTTGGACCAGATGACCCAGTGTGGTCCGTTCCAGCCTCATGCATTCTGTGATTCTGTGGCTAAGTGAAAAATTATGAGAATAACCAAGGCACCACTCCTTAGGCACCACTCCTTACAGTTTTAATATTTTTAAAACTCAACACCTCCAATTTTGTTGTTATTTAACAGAAATGCAATTATGTTTTCATTTGAGTAGATGCCCTGAATTTTCCTACAATGGTATGAGGCTTTGGTTAATATATATTCTGCATTTGCATTGTTAATAAAATTTTCCACCCACTCATGTCAGGCAAAGTTACAGGATGGAACAATTAAGTTTTGCTTCACATTCAGGTTCTGTTCTGTTGTTTGTCTACCCAGGTAACAAAATAAAGTTGATCCAAGTGTGAATACATAATTTGTCAACAACTAGAAGCAGCATGCTTTGTATAAATGAAAATGTTTGTTCAGTGATTTTTTTGGAAGCATTTTCTACTCTAGCAATTAATCCTCTCTTCAGCTTTATTGAAACCATAGTAGCTATCATTGTTTCATCAAAGTTTCTTGCAAGATTTCTTTTCCTATAATTACAAAACAATAGTTTATGTATTCTTTTAAGGTCCTACTTATTCAAACATTAATTGTGTTTTTCCAATGAAAACAAACCCAAAAGTAGATATGTACACCTAAATTTACATTCTGTTTATATATGACATTCAGTAAAACTCACAAATGTTTAAAAACTAGAATTTGTGACCAGATTAAGGAGAAAAAAGAAACCTTTTAAAATGTATTGTATTATTAAGAACACTAAGAACTCCTTTTCGATTACACCACAGTAATTTACAAAACCTAGATGTGCTGGACCCAGGAGGTGAACAACCTGCTGTTTTCTTGTACTCTGCCTTTCAACTATGAAACTGTATACAAATTTTCAGCTGCCAAATGTCAGGTCATTGATTTTCCTTCCTACTAGGCAACAGCTGCTCTGCTCACTCTTCAGAAATCTTCCTCTCCAGATGACATTGGGACTGTAACAAGAGACTGCATTACTCATGAAATAAAGCCTTGGACTACTCCAAAAAAATTATAAAAAAACCCCCAGATTTTAGTAGAAATGCACAAATGAAATGCAGAAGAGATTGGTGGGAATGAATGTGGAACTTATCTGGAGTCATATCATCCAAATAACAATTTTCTAATATACCCTCTATTCTACAAGAATTTACTTTGCTAGCAAAATAAAAAGAGATTCTTCAGCTGTTGTGCTTACTCTTCTATTAAATTCTTAGACAATATTACTGTTCCCTATGATATGAAAGGATGATTTTATCTGTTAAATGAAGCATTAAAAAAAAAAAAAATTGAATGTTGACAGAGCTCTAATAAGTAAATTCTCTTGCATTTAAAAAAGCTATGTTATCTGGTCAAAATTTCTCTTCCATTTGCAATTTACTTCAAAAATATAATACATAACTTAGGAATTATTAAAAAATTAATTCAAACCAGAATGGAACACATAGTCATGCACAACTGCATGATGCACATATAATTTTAACAATAGATGTGCTCCTGGTCACACTATTTGATAAAAAGCATGGTAAAATGAATACATAAAGAGGTAGCAGCACAAGCATAAATCACAGAATGACAGAGTGATAGAATCACAGAGTCACCCCGAACAAAATAATTTCAAAGGAAGAGTTCATTTGCGTGGAACAGTCTTCATATCTCTAATTTATCAGATCTGCACTTACCCCTGTTGGAAAAGGATCAGGTCAGAGAATACTTAGGCAAACAGGAGATACAGAAGTCCTTGGGTTCTCATGGGATACACTCACAAGTACTGATGTAATTTCAAGGCTACTTTCAATAGTGTTTGAATGGTCATAGTGAGTGGAAGAGGTTCCCAAGGGATGGAGAAAAAAGGTGTCACTCCTATCTTTAAGCAGGGCAAGAAAGGAGCAAAGAATCTACAGATCAGATAGCCTCACTTTGATCCTCATAAAGGGGATGAAAGAACCAACCTGAAAACTGTTTCCAGGCTCATGAAGGACAGGAAGGTGACTGGGAGCAGTCAGCATGGATTCATCACGGGGAGTTCATGCTGAATTGAACAATGTGATAAACTTCTATGACGAAATGCCTGGCCTAGCAGATGCAGGAAGAGTAGTGGATATTGTCTACCAACTTAAATAAATCTTTTGACACTCTCATTCATAAGATCCTCATGGAAATGCTGATCACATATGGGGTGGATGAGCAGACCCTAAGGTCCAATGGCAACTGTTTGAATGACCAGAGCCAGAATGTGGCACAAAGTCTAGTTCAAGGTCAGTAACTTGCAGCATACCCCAGGGATAAGTCTTGAGCCTGATGTTGTTCAAAATTTTCATAAATGCAATGGTGTTAGCTTGTCATTGAACACTAAGAACCTAAAGAATGTTGTTTGGGTTTGATTTAGATATTTTCCCTATGAGAAAACTCAAAACTATAGCTCTTTTCTTACCAGGTAAGAATTCTTCTGTTGCTTTTCTTAGTCTAGAATCTGATATTTAGGTTCACCTCCATCAGTTTTTAAACCTCTTTCAATGTTAGATTCAGTTTGCTTATTAAAATGAGAAGAGAGAAATAAACCGATCTTAGAGAGTAATTTCTTTGATCTGTTTAAACTGTTTACATGAGAAGATGATCTGCATAGTGAAAGTGTTCCTTTCTCCTTACTGATTATAAAGATAGGCAAAGGTATGCAGTTCAGATGCCTGTACCAGAAGCCCCTGTCTCTGGTGAATAAACATCAATCAAAATATCTATGTACTTAAGTATTTCCTTTGGCTACTCATACAGATTCAATATTTACTATGTAACAAATAGTCTCAAAAAAAGTAATTTTCATGAGCTAAAAATAAAAAGCACAAAATTTAAAATATGTAAATTCTGGATTAAGTATCATTACTTGAACCATGCCAAATGATAAATATTACTCATAGGTTGGAAAACTAGCCAGAAAAATAAACAAAAATTTATTTTCCCCATGCATCTAGTAGCATTAAATTTATTAATGAGATAATGAATTTACTATGCCTGTTAAAATTATTAGTTTCAATTTTGATATAGTCAGTTTTCAAAGTTTAAAAAAATTACAGTACAAAATGTTCAAGTTGAAATTGCAACCCCAAGACTCATTATCCTCTTAAGACTTTTAATTTACACTAAAATGAGACATACATATAAAGAAAAGCCTATCTGTTAAGAATGAATATATTGTCATGATTGATGCACAATACAGATTAATAAGCAGCAAATCTTCCAAAACTTGCTTGATCTGGCTTCTGATAAAGTGGAAATTAGGGAAGGCAGATGATAAAATATACCCTTTAAAACAATGATACACGCATCACAAGAAATATTACATGAAAATTAATTGTAATTACCTCATACATTAACACTGGTTCACAGATTGAAAGCTGCTTGAGGAAGAGTAAATGAAGGAGAACAAAACACAGCAGTACGTAAAATCTGGATATGCAGTGCAAAATTAATAACTATTAGAGTCTGTAAGAGGCAATAAGATGACAGTTCATATCTACAAATAATTTTAAACTGGAAAATACTGCAAATTATTAATACAGGGAAGAGAGACAATATGCTGTCAGCTAACATATTTAGGGTGGGTTCCCCAAAAATAAAAGGGACAGACTATTTCAGAAATTAGCAGGAATATGTAATTAAAGGCATTGTTTTAAGAAATCAGTTAGACTTAAAGCCCCAGAGGTACCACTGAATGAGAATTATTCTATTACATTAAGATGGAAAAAAAGTAAATAAACAAAAGGCCCAGAACAAGCTTGCTAGTGCTGAATTGCAGAAACAGAATTGCAGAATATAAGTTACCAGATAGGAAAAGGATATGGTCCCATTCTTAGTATGTCTGAGAGAGATACAAAAAAGATGCAATCGTGAGCAGTGAAGGATTCTTCTTAGTCCAAAACAGGCATTTTGTGTCTTGCCTCCTAAAATGAGATAGGCAGTATGGCTTACCAAACCTAGTGAGAGAAATGTATTGAGTGATAACTTCACAATTCATTCCAGGAAACAAATCAATTATATATTTATCAAGATGAACTCTGGCTAGAGTACCAAACACAGATTAGATTGGCCAGTCTGATACTGCTCTAAATTGAAAACTAAAAGTAAATGTTTCTCTTTATCCAAAACTGACTGAAAGAGAGTTAGGGACTAACTAAACCTCAGCCCTCAAACTTCAACAGATCTCCCATCAGTAAAAAACTAGAAATCTCGGTAAAATACTAAAGTTTATATTAATCTGATATGGCCTTGAGCACATCCTTTGCATTGAGTTCAGTCCCAAGTATAGATACCTTTGTTCTATTCTTTCACATCTACTAGTAATTAATGGTTACTTAATAACTACTTCTGCATCTAAACTGCATGTTTATCTGTACCCAGAATGAAACCATATTAAAAACAAAGGATCCCCAGAGAGAGATTCTGATGATGAGTGAACAAATCAAGAGGACTCTCAACAAGAATTTGGTTTACATTTTTACCTTCAGAAAAAAGAATCTGTTTTCTCCCGTATTTCATGAACCAATACAGCTAGGTCTGGCAATAAAGAGGTCATGCAAAAGCACCCATGAGCAAAGATTTCCTTGAGTAGCTCATTACATGCAGTTAGACTGCTAACTTAAACAGAAAAGCTATGTAAGGCAAGAGCAGAATCTGACTCCTCTTCCATCTCACTAAAGAATCCATGTTGAACATAGAGTTTTTAAAAAGGGCCAGAAATTAGATACATCAAATGTCATTCTTATAAAATAGGACAAGACAATTTTTCAAGTACATCTGTAGAATTTGAATGCACAATTCCAATTCTTATTAGACCGTCTCAGGAAGGGTTAACTTCCATTCCTTATTTCCCACTTACAAATTGTCACTTACATGATAGTTTAAATCCAGTGAGTGGGCAAAACCACTTGTGTTTGAAACCTTCTCTTAGCTTGTATCATTTGCAAAAGCATTCAAAACTTAGATGAAAAAATTTTGCCCTTTTGGCTCAATGCTTCTTTAAAAAAAAGTATTTGAAATCTAATGTAAGTTAAATGAAAAGTTGTGGTCCTCTACATAACCTCTCCAAATAGAAAGCAATAATAGGTTTACTCGAGTGATACCCTGAAATAAATACATTCAGAGAGATCTCATTAGATAAAGGCTCCCTTTGCCTTTAGTCAAGCCATGTACCTATAATTTTCCTTCAGGTCAAACTGTAGGATGTTCGATCTGAAGCAAAATCAAAGCATTTCTTTCCACTAAATCCTGGTTTCCTGAAGCTCTGAAGTGCTATGTGTATACCATGAATTACATCATATATTCTGTGTTCATTTATGAGTCCAATTTAATATCAAATGCTATCCTTGCAATGTTTAGCTTTAGGAAGTTAACTAGAATTAGGCAGTTACCTAAGAGATTAGATGGTATCACATAGTAATACTAAAAAAACCAAAATCAGTTTTAAATTAAGCTACTATAAATCTAGCTAACAGATTTAGTAGAGGCTAACACCAAGATAAGAGAAATTAGGGCCATTTTGTATGTATAATCTAAACACAATATATAGCATCAACTAAAGTTGTTATTAAATTTTCTATACAGCTTCAGGGTCAATATTCTGCTAACAAAATGAGCAGATGCTTTCTGACCTTACTATTCCTCTTAAAAGATTTTCTTCCATTGTAGCAAGGTGTTAAACAGCACTTTGTGGAGACGCTACCTGAAAATGCTGCAGATGCCTGGAAAAACCTACAGAGAGACCTCACTTTTCACACTGGCATTAGCCTTTGATAGAAGCTAAACGTGTAAATGTGTAACTTCTGTGTGTGACCAATACACCCTTACATAGGCTCGAGAAATCAACAGTCATGTCAGGAAATTTATCTATTTATATCTAAATAAGTAGAAGCTCAATGTTCAGGCACGACCTATACCCCTATTTTCATTATAATCCCTCAAGAATTATGGACATAGAGACAAAAGGATTTTCAAGTAGTTTACCTCTTTTCTACAAGAGAGCTTCTGAAACTTGAGAGAATAATATAATCGCTAATGAAACATTATCTAGTTGTATATAAGGATAAATGTACTCATTTTTGGTTCTGAATTGCATGTCACAACCATTTTGGAAGAACTTTGTTGTATCAATACAGGCAATATGTAAATTTTGAGTTACTGTATTAGAAATTACTGGTATAAGATTTCTTCATTCACAAAGTTATAAGTTAAAGCAATAGTGTCCGAACAGAGTATTTCTATTTAATCTTGATTGTCCTAAATCTTCCTCTGTATGTTTCAAAATTCCAAAACTAAGAGACAAATACTAGAAGAAAAGGAAAATTGGTCATTGGTTCATATAGTCTGTGCATGGTATACACTGCTTTGAAGTCAAAATTCACACTGCAGTATTTTAAAACCACTTTTATTTTAATCACATTGCATTCTAAGTTGCT
>VYZT01063278.1:0-10896 GCA_013400735.1 Pomatostomus ruficeps
ATTCCCAGGAACCCCTGGTGAGGTGTCGGGGTGCTGGGAGGACCTCCCTGGGCTCAGACACACACGGGGAAGGTGAAATTCGGGGGAAATCCCCACCCCTGGCACTGTAGCTCCAGCGGGGAGCTCTGTGCACCCGCATTCCACGTTCCTTTCCCATCTTCTTGCATTCCAGGCTGGAATTGTGAAGTTCGAGTCCTGCACAAGCTGCTGACGGAAGCACCGGAGTGCCCCAGATTGGTGTCGGGTTGTTTTTTTTTTATTCAGAACCTGCATTTTTGCGCTCTGCTGAATATTCACTTTTGCTCCCAGATTTTTTTTTATTCCTGCGTTTTTGCTCTCTGCTGAACGTTTCCTTTTGCTCCAGGGTTTGGGGCAGCCCTGGGCAGAGATGAGGAGGGCACTGCGGGGTCTGGAGCTGTGCTGGAGCCCTGGGCTGGCTCCTCTCAGGGGGATCCACCCCAGGTCCTGCAGGGTGAGGAGAGGGGACTCTTTTATCGCCCTGTCAGGACCTGTGCAGGTCACCAGCTCACAGGGTTCTCTCCCTGCCCTCCA
This sequence comes from Pomatostomus ruficeps, assembly GCA_013400735.1. Lineage (NCBI taxonomy): Eukaryota > Metazoa > Chordata > Aves > Passeriformes > Timaliidae > Pomatostomus > Pomatostomus ruficeps. The sequence continues at coordinate 553 of VYZT01063278.1, forward strand.
GATTCCCATTCCCTGAAGGTTTTGGAGCTCTCAGGACAATTCCCTGCTCGCTGCCACCTTTGGTTGCTGAGGGAGCAGCTCGGTGACTCGGGATGAGCTCCCTGGGGACACAAAGCTCCCCGAGCCCGGCCCTGCTCCCCGCCGGTGACAAAGGACCCTGGAGGGTGACAAAGGACCCTGGTGGCTGCTCTGGGATGATCCTCGCCTCCCCCACATCCCCTCGGGGCTCTGGGTTTTTAAGGATCCTTTTTGCAAGTCTGACTTGGCCTGATTATCATTTTCCTTCTCGATGTGGAAAACGCTCCCTGAGGTGGGGAAAAAAAAAGTGCTGGGAGTTGAAAAAATCCTGCAGCAACGGGAACGGCGAGGTGGGGATCCCATATCCTTGTGGGGATCCCAGATCCACGTGGGGATCCTGGATCTGTGTGGGAAGGAGAGGGGAAGCTTTGCTGGCTGGGACTGCAGGGCTGACCATGGAATTGTCCATCCTGACCCCATGGGGATCATCCTGAACCTCTCGTGGGAGGCTGCAGCCTCGTGACGGAGCCAGGACATGCTCTGGGTGCTCCCGAAATGACGTTTGGGACATTCCAAGGCTCGGTTCACACCCTGCTGACGTGGAGCCTGCACTGGGCTGGGCCAGAGCCGTGCTGGGGACACGGGGACCGGGCAGTGACATCAGGACAGTGACATCAGGGCTGCTGTGCCACCCTTTGGGCTGTGCTGGGTGTCACCCTGGGCTGGGGACATTCACAGTTCTGTTTTTAACCCCACAGTTCTGTTGTTAACCCCACAGTTGTGTTTTTAACCCAGGGCTGGGGACAGGAATTTTTACCCACTGGGGCAAAATTGGTGACATTTTTAATGCTCATTAAGGATGTAACATCCCCCCCAATTAGCGTCTCGCTCTGGTAACGAGCCTGCTCCCCAGCCAGGCACGGGAGGCGTTTTGGGGATATTTTGTGAGGTTTTCCCGTCACTCCCGGCCTCGGATGCAGCAGCTGCTGGTGCCTCGGCCTCTCCCCGCTGCTCTGTGCCCTGGAGGGAGCAGCCTCGGCTCTCCGGGCTCGGAGCTGCTCCTCTCTCATTTGCCAGGCGCTTTTCCTGCCGTGACTGTGCACATCTCGCATCCTTCCCTCCCTCGCTCCCTCCCCCAGAAATCCCACGGCTCTGCTGTCAGAGGACCAGCAGCAGCCTCAGCTTTGCAGGATTGTTTGTTCCTGCCCGGGCTGGGCTGGGCACGGCCAGAGGGAAGGAGAGGGGCAGGAGAGGGGCAGGAGAGGGGCAGGAGAGGTGCCCGTGGCCCCTTTTGGGAGCAGCGAGCAGGGCCAGGTCACCGTGGGGCTGCAGATGAATGGGGACAGTGACAGGACCAGGGGCAGTGACAGGACCAGGACAGTGACATTTCCATGGCCAAGCTGTCCTGGCAGGGCAATGACAGAGCCAGGGACAGTGACAGTTCCATGGCCCGGCTGTCCTGGCAGGGCAATGACAGAGCCAGGGACAGTGACAGTTCCATGGCCAGCCCATCCTGGCCGGGCAGGAGCGTTGGCAGCTGGGTCTCCTCCATCCTCCTCCTCCTCCTCAGCGCCTGCCCACCCTGGCTGCGCTTGTGGAGCTGGCATGGGGGGTTCTCCTTGCCGGGGGTGTCCCTGAGTTCTGATCAGACCCACATCCCCCAGTTACTGCTAATTACCATTAATTACCCCCTGTCATCGTGGCTGGGACAGGGACTGGCTGTGCCTTTCCAGCCCCATCTCCCTGCTCGTTCCAGCGCTTCTCTGCCCGGTCCCTGCTTCCCTCCCTCCCTCCTTCCTTCCTTCCTTTCCTTCCTTCCTGCCATCCCTCTTGGCAGCTCTGGAGCCGCGCGGTGCCAGCCCGGGTGCTGTTCCCTGGCTCTGCTGCTGCCGGAGCCGGGAAGGGACAAATCCCGGTCCTCGGGCAGCTCCCGGGGCTGGAGAGCGGCAGCGGTGCCGCATGGCGGGGATGGCACTGCCACAGCGGGGCACAGGGAGCTGCAGCAGCTTCCAGGCACATCCAGGTGGCTCCGGGGTTGTCACCAGCTCTGGTGTGACCCCTCTGTGCAGGAGAAATTCTCTGGAGCCACTCAAAAATCAGGATGTGGCCTCACCTGTGTGGCCCAGCATCCCTTTCCATGCCCGGACTGCAAGGACAAGGCTGGAATTCTTTAATTCTGGAATTCTGGAATTCTGGAATTCAGCCTTGAGTGCAGTTTGGAGGGGTGGCCGCTCTGCTCCTCGAGAGCTGGGTGGGAATTCTGCCCCTTGGAGCATCACTGTGCGGGCAGGAGGCGGTGGTGCCCGGGGCTGTGGGGTGAGGAGCATTTCCCTCCTCTCCCTGGAAAACCGGAGCTGCTGGAGCTGCAGTTCCCGAGGCTGGGAGGGTGGCGTGGCCGCAGCTCTGTTGGTGACACTGACCCTGTCCCTCCTGTCCCCAGGCTGGCACAGTCGCTGCTGGCCCTCTTCGCCTCCTCGCTGGCCATCTCGCTGGTGTTCGCCATCATCCCGCTGTGCCACAACGTGCTGGTGCTGGCCGTGGTGATGGCCGTGGCCGGGCTGGCCATGGGCTGCATCGACACCATCTCCAACATGCAGCTGGTGAAGATCTACCAGAAGGACTCGGCCATCTTCCTGCAGGTGAGAGGGGTCCTCACCCCACCCCGGGCAGGTTCAGGATGGATTTGGGGGAAATTTCTCCCCAGGAAGGATGATTGGGAATTGGGATGGCGCAGTCACCGTCCCTGGAGGTGTCTGNCACAATTCGGGGCCTGGGCCAACGAGGTGTCCTTGAGTGCAGCCTGGAGAGGATTTGTTGTGTCTGAGCAGGATGGGAGAACAGGAGCTCCCAGCCCGTGGGGAGTTTGAGAGTTACACTGAAGCAGGGCAGGATCTGAAAATATAAAAGCTGAATCTCAAGGTGTCACTGGAGGTGTCTGAGAACAGCCCGGCTGTGGCTTTCAGCACCATAGGCTGGTGACGGTGCAGTTGGGTCACAGGTTGCCCTCGATGACCTCAAATTTTCCAAATTAATTAATCTGTGATTTTGAGAAGGATTTGGTTTCTCTGCTGCCCTCCCGCTCCACCGCCTCACCTCTTGCAGGCCCTGCACTTCTTCGTGGGCTTCGGGGCGCTGCTGAGCCCCCTGATCGCCGACCCCTTCCTGTCGGACACCAACTGCATCCTGGCCAACGGCACGGCCAACGCCTCCAGCAACCTCCCGCACATCCGCAAGTCCCTGGTGCCGCACCACCCCGGCAACCTGTCCCACTACGACCTGCCCATGAAGGGCATGGTGGTGACGCGCGTCTCCTACGCCTTCTGGATCATGGCCCTCATCAACGTAAGTGCCACCAACGGCCCGCCGGGATCGTCCCTGCTCCGCGTCCCCCGGGGGTGTTGGGCTCCTGGGAATGGGATGAGCGCAGGGAAGGTTTGTTCGGTGCCAGATCCCGTTTCCCTCACAACATTTCCCTGCTGGATGTGCTGGGATCAATACTGGGATTTGTCCGAGCTCTCTGGGAGCTGTTGGTGACTCCAGCATGACCCAGGCAGGAGCCGGTCCAGAAACCCCCCTCAGATCCAGAGCTTTTCCTTCACACCCAGCTGGTGGTGCAGGGATGGGGATTTGTGGGATAATCCAAGGAAAGTGCCCGGCAGTGACCTGGGTGAGGGGACAGAACTGATCAGGGCGTCTCTGCTTTTTATAATTTTCCTGGAGGGCACAGCAGGGGTAAAATCCCTCCTTTGAGAGGGACATGAGGGATCTGGAGTCCCTTTGGGTCACCTGGGCCTGGCAGCTCCTTCCTGCTGGAATTCAGCTGCCAGGACCTGCAGATTCCCGTTCTCCTGTCCCTGGCCACCCAGCAGCCCTGGGTTTGTCACCTGCACCGGGCAAAGGGAGCTGTGGCTGCGCTCCTCGGGCTCTCCCCATTTATTGAATTCCTAAAACATCCCCATTCCCCCCATCCAGGGGTTTTCAGGCCCTGCCCACCCCCTCTGGCAGGTTCTGGGCTGAGTTTCTGAGCAGAGTCACCCAAAAAATGCCCGGCCTGGGAAGGAAAGCAGCTTTAATTGCTTTAATTACCTCCAGCTCTGCCCGTGCCATGGGAAATGTGCTTTTAATTACAGCAGAGCCAGCGGGATCTGAGAAAACTGATTTATTCTGGAAGCAGAGTTTGATACCTGCTTTAGACCCGAGATGTGTCCGATTTTGGGAATTCCCAGATCCCTCAATGTCCCCAGCAGGGCCCTGTGGGTGTTTTTGGGGCAGGGTTTGAGCTGGGTTTGAGCATCGGGACGCGCTCCAGTGCTGCCTGCACGGGCGGGTGGGTGGAACAGAGAATTCCCAGGATTCCCACAGGAACACCAGGAGCAGGGCAGGGAGGCTGGAAAACCGAAAGGTTTGGGATAAGGATTAAATAACAAACACACAGCAGGGAGCTGGATGTGCTCAGCCCCCGAGCCGAGCTGTGATTGCCTCTCCCAAATCCTCGGAACTGATTTTATTCCGTGTTTAAACCACCCCAACCCTCTGGAGATGCTGGGAGCAGCTCAGCTCCAACCTGCTGAGCTTTCCCAAGGTGGGAACAGCAGAGGAAGGTGACGGGAATGGGATTTAAACCCCCAGGGATGAGGATGGAACGAGTTAAGGACAGAAATGGAAACCAGGAGCTGCAGCTTGGTTATAAAACGGCCAAATCCCACATCTCCATCCCGGTTTTTGTGTGGATTCTGACAAGGCACGAGCTGGAATGATTCATTCCGAGCTCTTGCTTTTGTTTGGAGTGGAAATGTCTCAATCTGACTCTGGCACGAGCTGCCGGTGGAGCGGTGCCGATGTTTTCGAGGCGAAACGGGTTTGCTTGGGGAAAATGAAGCGGCTCAGCAGAATCCAAACAAAGCGCTTGGATCCCTCCCAGCCAAAAATCTTTCACTCGGCGAGAAGAAAATTTCCCCTTTTCATCCCGATTTTTGGAGCGAACGCCCCGTGTTTTAAAATCCTGCTCTCCCACGGAACGGAAATTTCATCATCCGGGGAAATCAGGGAATGTTCCTCGGGGAGGGATGTGTTTGTCAGGAAGGTGCCGTCCCCGGGGAGCTGCGGGACGCTCCGGAGGAGCCGGGGATTCAATGGCAGGGAAGGATCCCGGATTCCTGGGGGAGAGCCCGGAATAGCAGCGGGAGGGAGAGAGGGAAGGAGCTGGAATATCCCCACGCCGAGCCGGGGGAGGCAGCGACTCGTGGAGCTGAGGAGGATGGATAAAAACTGCCGGGAGGGAGCAGCCCTGGGAATTTGGGAATTGGAGCTGGAGCATCGGGTGCAGGGAATTGGGGTCTCTGCTCGGCCCTCGGGGGATGCTCAGGTGTTCATTTCCCCTTGGGAAAAGGAAATCTTCCAGAAAAAAACCCCAAAAGAAAACAGAAAAGCAGCAAAAATATCCTGGGATGGAATTCTGGGAGCAAATGGTGGTGGCAGCAAAATCTACCTGCCAAAAAACTAAAAAAGAACAAAAAATAAACCCCCCCAAAAATCCCAAGAGAAAAGCAGCAAAAAATTGGTTGTGGCACCAAAATCTGCCTGCCAAAAAACAAACAAAAAAATTAAAAACAAAACAACAGAAAAGCAGCAAAATTATCCTGGGAAGGGATTCTGGGAGCAAATGGTGGTGGTGCCAAAATCTGCCTGCCAAAAAAAACCCCCAAAAATACCCCGAAAACAAAAACAACAACAAAAAAACCCCAACCAAACAAGATAGAAAAGGAACAAAAATATCCTGGGATGGAATTCTGGGAGAAAATTGTTGTGGCACCAAAATCTGGCTCTCCAGGAGGGATGGGATGAGGGGTCCAGCTCTGCGGCCTCCTAAAAATATCCCAGCCCAGTTAAAAAGGAGCTGCTGGATTTAAGGATGAGGATTTGGAGGGCTGGGATACCCCACAGCGGGACTGGGAATTGGGGAATCCCAAACTGGGGCCGAGCTGGGAGCGCTGGGGCCGTTATCTGCACAGCCAGGCCCTCTCGGGGACGGGAACATTTCTGCCAAATCTGCAATTCCGAAGAATAAAATCCGCTCCTGACCTCCGGAAGGATCGGAACTATCAGGCAAAGCGCGTTTTTCTTCCATGGGACCGAACTCCCTGTTCCCATTGCCATTGTTCCCAGAACAATGCGGGCCCCACAAATGAATTCAGGCGCGAGGGGCGGGTGCGAGGGCAGGGGGGGGATTCTCCGGGAGTTTAAATCGCGCCACGGAGCCAACAAAAGGCAGGAAATTCGGAGCTGGAGCTCGCGCTCGCTCCCAGACGCGCAGAAAACAAGGGAATGAGCTGTCACTTCGGATTTCCTGGCTTTCTCCCCCCGTTGCTCGCAGTGTAAACACCGCTGGGAGGGTTCCGCTGGCTTCCCTCCGTTCTCTCCCCAGGAAAAAAAGAAAAAAATGAGAGATTCTCTGGGGCTTTGGAGGCACCACGGAGTCGTGGGCGTGGGCTGGGAGCGGGATCATCCCATGGGATCACCGTGCTGGGGATGTGGGGTGGGAATGCAGGGGATTGTGGTGGGAATTCCGGGAATCCTGGTGGGATCGCGGGGAGCTGGAGCATCCCTGGGTGCACAGAGCCCCCCAGAACTGTGGCCGCACCCCCTCTGTCCCACTCGGGCCGTGCTGGGGGTCACTGGGCTGTGACAGAGCTGGCCCTGTTGGCCTGGGAACTGCCAGCAGCTCTCAGGAGCTGCTGAGCAACCCCTGCTCGCCCTGGGAGCGCCCGGAGAATTCCAGCCCCAGCTCCGACCGCTCCGCTCCCCGCGGGCAGCAGCTCCTTTGTGGTTGCATTTTTTGGGAAGGGGTGGTGCTTTTGGGGGGCTGGACACTGGAATTTCGGGGTTTGAAGGGTCAGGGTGGCATTTGGGGGGCTGGACACCGGAATTTTGGGGTTTGAAGGGCTGGGGTAGCACTCTGGGGGGCTGGACACTGGAATTTCAGGGTTTGAAGGGTCAGGACGGCGTTTTGGTGCTTGAAGGACCAGGGTGGCATTTGGGGCTTTGTCCCAGAGTCCCTGTGCCCTCTGCCAGGTGAATTCCAGAGCCTGGCACTGCCCGGGGGTGCCCCAGCAGATCAGGAGAATTTCTCCCAATTTTTTTCCTTTTTTCCCTTCTCCCATCCAGCCTCCATCCCTCCCTCAGCATCCCCTTATCCCATAAATCTCTCCTCGCTCTCAGAACTCACTGCAGGCACCTCCCCTGCAGGATCTGAGCCCAGTGCCCCAAAACGCTGCTGGGGGGGGAGCCGGGCTGTGGTTTTGGGGGTTCAGGCGCTCACTGTCCCTCTGTCCCTCTGTCCGTCTGTCCCCTGCGCAGCTGCCGGTGCCCATCGCCGTGTTCTTCCTGCTCTACAAGGAGCGCATGGTGCCCTGCTTCAACGGCAGCAGCCACCCGCTGCTCTCGGCCGACGAGCTGGCCCTGGAGACGCGGCCCGGGGACAAGGACGAGCTCCCCAACGCCGGGCAGAGACCCCACGCGCCTGCAGGTGAGCTGGAGGTGCCTCTCGCGGGGGTTTTGGGGAGGAAAAGCCGTTTTTGAGCGTGTCTGGGTGTAATGGAAGATCCAGCACTGCTGTCTGAGGAGGAAGTGTTGCAAAGCGTGCACAGGGATCCACTCCAGGAGCACCCAAACAATCCTTTTGCTGCCCAATCACCCTCAAATTAGACAAAATCCTAATTAGAGATTGAGATCCCAATCCTAACAAGGTCTCCAGGCTGTTTCTCCATTCCATGTTTCTCCGAGCCAACCCCGAGCCCCTCAACCCTTCAGGGACACGTGGCAGTTGTGCCCCTTCGTTCCCTCCCGGTTTGGGGTCACATTTCTCACTGATTATTCCATTTAAAATTGCTCATTGTGCTGCAGACGCTGATTTTTATAAGAAAAGAATAAGAAATAATAGATTTCCCCCTCCTTGTTTGAGGGGAGAAGTGAAATCCAGCAATAGTTCGCTCCTGAGCTCACGGCTGCGCCCTGCCTCGGGGACAATGGGGACATTGTTCTCTGCTGCCCAGGGGAGACGTGTCCGAGTCGATTCTCTGGGTAAACAGTGAATCCCGGAGGTAAATATGGTTTAGGGCGATGGGAAGTGTTCCGTGTTATTCCTGGAGAGCCGGCCTTGCCCCCGGGCAGTGAAAGGGAATTTCAGGGAATTCTCGAAGGTGAGGGGAGTTGAGACGTGGTGAGGCTCAGGGGCTCAGAGTCCAGGATCCTGGGGTGTGGAGAGCTGGGATCCCGGGGTGCGGAGAGGCAGGATCCTGGGGTGTGGAGAGCTGGAATTCTAGGGTATGGAGATCTCAGGGTGTGGGCAGCAGGTATCCCAAAGAGCTGGGATCCCAGGGTGTGGAGAGCCAGGATCCTGAGGTGTGGAGAGCTCAGGATTTTGGGGTGTGGAGTACCAGGATCCCAGGCTGTGGATAGCAGGTATCCCAAAGAGCTGGGATCCCGGGTTGTGGAGAGCCAGGATTCCAGGGTGCGGAAAGCCTGGATCCTGGGGTGTGGGCAGCAGGTATCCCGAAGAGTTGGGATCCTGGGGTGTGGAGAGCTGGAATCCCAGGCTATGGAGAGCCCAGGATCTCAGGCTGTGGAAAGCTGAAGTTCCGGGGTGTGGAGAGACAGGATTCCAGGGTGTGGAAAGCCTGGATCCTGGGATGTGGAAAGCCTGGATCCTGAGATGTGGAGAGCCAGGATCTCGGGCTGTGAAGAGCCCAGGATCTCAGGCTGTGGAAAGCTGAAGTTCCAGGGTGTGGAGAGCCCAGGATCTCAGGCTGTGGAAAGCTGAAGTTCCAGGGTGTGGAGAGCCCAGGATTTTGGGGTGTGAAGAGCCCAGGATCCCAGTCTGTGTGCAGATCCCACAGCCATTCCCATTTCCTTCAGGAAGCTCTGAGGACGGTAAAGGTGCGGTGGAGCCCCAGCTCTGCCCCGTCCAGGCTCCGGGCTGGCTCCGTCCTGCTCTGTCCCACAAACCAAACCCCACAAACCAAACCCCGCTGAGCGCTGGCAGCCGCCCAGCCCCGGGGGGGACGTTCTGCTCGAGTTTGCTCTGCATTGTTCTCCAGCAGCTCACGAGGGTTTGTTCAGCTGCTGCCAGAGCAAAAACTTCCAGGGGGCTTCCTTCACCTACTTCGCCGTGCACGTCACCGGGGCCCTGGTTCTCTTCATGACTGACGGCATCGTGGTGAGTTCCGTCCACCAAATCCCCGGATCTTTTTTTCCTTCCAAAAAATCTGGCGATTTTGACACCCCCAGCCCAGCTGCAGGGCCTCGGGGGTTCATGATGGGGTCACACAGGTCTGGGAATGCCCTCCATGTCCAGGGATAACAACCCTGAGCTCCTAAAATGATGTTTGGAGAGCGTGGAACCCCAGGAGGACAGGGTAGCCCCTCGGGGAGGGCGGATCCCTGGAAGCAGAACTTTTCCTTGGGATTTCTGTGGAGATTTGTCCTTTCAGGACAGCTCAAACCCCACATTCTGCTGCTGCTGGGAGTTGCAAACTCTTGGGAACGGGATTTCCGTGGAGAAATGATGGGGTTACACATATATGGGAATATCCCAGGCCCTCAATCTCCAACCCTGAACTCTTAAAGTGAATTTGGAGAGCGGGGAACTCCAGAAGGACGGGGCAGCCCCTTGGGGAGGGCGGATCCCTGCAGACAGAGCTTTTCCTTGGGATTTCTGTGGAGATTTGTCCTTTTAGGACAGCTCAAATCCCACATTTTGCTGGGAGCTGCGAACCCTCGGGACTGGGATTTCTGTGGAGCTTTGCCCTTTTGGGACAGCTCCAACCCCACATCCTGCTGCTGCTGGGAGCTGCGAACCCTCGGGACTGGGACTTCTGTGGGGTTTTGCCCTTTCAGGGCAACTCAAACCCCACATCCTGCTGTTGCTGGGAGCTGCGAACCCTCGGGAAGGGGATCCAGCCCGGGTGGGCTCTGCCATAAATAACCGAGGGGCAGAGGAGCCCGGGGGGCTCACGGGATGTTCCCCCTCCTGCAGGGAGAGTACTCGGGCTTCGTGTACAGCTACGCCGTGGAGGAGCCGCTCTCCGTGCTGCACAAGGTGGCCGGGTACCTGCCCAGCCTCTTCTGGGGCTTCATCACCCTGGGCCGCCTCATCTCCATCCCCGTGTCCTACAGGATGAAGCCGGCCACCATGGTCTGCATCAACGTGGTAAGGCTGGGGGGATTCCCTGAATTCCTCTTGAATCCCTGTGAATCCCAGGAGCTCCTCTCTCACCTGGGGGTTGCCCAGGGAGGGTGGGCGAGGTGCCCTTGATGCCTGAGCAGAGG
>VYZT01063280.1:0-51478 GCA_013400735.1 Pomatostomus ruficeps
TGGGGTTTTTTTTTTGTCTTATCCTATATGTGTTTTCCTCTCCTTCCAATTTTAAGTGTTTTTTTCCTTCAGAATAAAAGGCATGACTAGAAATTCAGATGAGTTCAATGTTTTTAAAGTAGTGTTGGATCCTTTAGTTCCTTAGTTCATCAAGCACTGAAGACTTCAGCTAAAGTACTCCTCAGTGTCTTCTTTCCATATTCTAGCCTACAGTCTTATTTTTGTGCTAAGATTAGTGTTGTAAAGTGTTTGGACACAATTAAATTTGTAAAGACTGAAGCAAATTCTTCTTAAACCTCCTTTGTTTAAATCATAATTTGTTTTCTTTCCCATAAGTAATTAACCTATATATTTTACTTTGTTCTATAATACATTCATAAAATATTCTTTTTATCTTTTCCTTTCATTACAAAGAACTCATTTTGTCTCTTAGTTTTTCTAATTTTATCCCTTTTTTGTAGAGGTACATTACATAATGAAGGCTATACACTAAGGAACAATGAGTTATGAAGAGCCACATACTGTAAATGTAATTAAAACCAAACTATTTAACTGGACCTTCCATTTGAGTAGGATGATGGAAGATGTGTCTGTGAGAACAAAGAATAGATTCAAAGAGAAAAGAAAGAAAAAAACATTGTAGAAAAATACACATCCAAGAAAATCTCTGTTATGTACAATAGCAAGCAGCATTCTGAAATCTTATTACTCGTGTGCTGTGAACAACTATCTGTGAAATTTATGAGCAAATATCATCAAGTTCATTCTTCTTTTTCTCCTTGTAACTGATGAACATGCCCTACTGCTACATTCTCTTAAAGAACAGATGTCTGTGACTGATGGAAAGCTTCCAAAGAGTTATAACATGGAGTGGTGGTAACTGTTAAATTTCATAGGCAGACAGGGTCGTGTTCAGTCCATGCTCCACATATGTGTGAAAAATTGCTAACACAGCACTTATCACGAGCCTCTCTGTTAGCAAATAATGCCAAGGTTGGATACATTTGGTTCTGCTCAGCGCTTTGCTAACTCCGCTCTTTGTTCTTGGAGGGTAAACCCACATGGAGCTCACATGTAAAGGCATGTAAAGACCTACGTGACAATTCTTAAAGGAAATATGACAAGTGGTACTGTCGTAGTGCATTTGATAATCCTTGAAGGGTATGCTACACTAACTAAGACTTCTTATCTTCCTCTTCCTCATTAGAAGACTTTAAAACAAACAGGTTACATCATAAAAAATAATTCAGAATTTTATTGAAATTAAATTCTTGAACAAGAAATTCATTCTCACATGAAAATGTGTCTCTATATGTATACACCCCTTTATTAACTGCTTGGGATTTATTTTTTATGGTCAATGGAATATCCTTATGATTATAGATACATTAAGCCATCCATATTCCAGGCATCAATATATTCTTGAGCGAAAGATTCCAAAAACATTCAAAATCAGACCTAATAGGGTATAAAAATACTCACAGAGAGCTTTCTTTAATCATCATGAAATACTGAAAGAGAAAGCAGACCCAACTAATGAAAAAAATCCATGAAATGTGAATAGAGAACACAGAGCAAATACTGAATTTCCTAATCCAGTGCAGAAAATTTCTATGGGGAGAGAAAGGAAAAAAATATTCTAAAATTAAAGTCTTCAGTTCTTTATACTTTATGAAAGGAAATGGGTATATTTTTAACCATTACTTTCAATGAACCATGAATTTTTAAATTATTTGACTTGATGTATCTTTCTTGGGATAACCTGTTGTTACACACCATTAAAAAAGAACATTGTGTTTCTTTGCATAATACTCCATGCTGACATAACAGTGAACAATTTATCATTCTGATAGACCTTCACAACAGAGATTTTCAAGAAACCCTGGTTCACTGAAAACCAGGATTTAAACAATCTTAATTTATTTTTGTTAACGTTTTCAGTGCCATAGTGTTCTGATATTTAATATAATTTAAACATGTTACAGGAATTTCATATATTTTTCTCAGAAAGTTATTCTTTACTTAAGAATACAACTAATGAAATGGTATAATATAGAATTCGTGTTTTAACAGTTGTGCCTGCATCGAAGAGGTACTATGGAAACACTTTTCAGATTATTTCGGTCTAAAATCTATTCAATAGAATTGGTATTTTCATGATTGTCACAAAATATTGTAATTTCTTGTCCGTTCTGAGACAGTGCAGGGGAATGGTGTTGTCAAGCCTGTAAGTACACAACATACTAACTCCCATGACACTCAGAGCCAGCTTGCAACAAATGAAGTTTGTAAGCTTTGCAAGCGTTGGCTCCCAGACTCCTCAATATTCCCAACTCTCTGCATGGGGAAGTACTCAGATGACATTGAAACCTCAGTGTCTACTGCACTGAGTACTGTAAGATCAGCATCCTCAGTCTATGTTTGAAATATGATAAAGATGATAATCTAATTTAAAACCTATCAGGAGGAAAGATTATGGAAGACCTAAACATTATGTTGCTTAATATCTTTCTAGAATTTCTTTTATCCAAAGTTATAGCTTCTAATTTTCTTAAGTCTAACCTGGAATTTGTTAGTCATACTTTTGTCTTGAAAACAATGAACTTGCTAATGCTGATTGTCAGACAACCCTAATGTTTTAGAATATAGTTATTTCCCTACAATTTATTTTTAAAAGAGAAACTCAAACAAATGTGTGTCAGCTGGCAGTACATAAGAAACTTAAAAATAAAATCTTGCATCAGTCCAAAAAATCTTGCTAATCAGAAATGTACACATTAAGGAATACTAGAGATTCAATTACATACTTAATTTAGGAACTAGAATCAGTAATGCCAGTTAACCTAAGACTTTATTGTATTTAATTTAGGACTAGAAATAGAGGGTTTTAGTATTTTTTTAAATTTTCTTCCTCCACATCCTTCTGATAAGGGGGGTGATGGAGGATTTTGTTGTGCATCTGGTGGCCATCCAAAGTCAAACCACCACACTGGCTCAGACTAGTTCTGATTCAAATGTATTCTGTTTTATTTATATTATCTGTTCATATTATTATAACACATTATTGTTCTTACTTGTGTTTTATTTATAGACAGAACATATAATACGGTTTTTCAGTCATGATGTTTTGCTAAATGTGATGTTCATATTTCTGTTGGCTCTGCAATGGTTAATTACTTACAGTTGCTCCTTTTTTTTTCTCGTACTGAATACTTTCAATTTAATAAATGTTTTTATGAGCTGTTCCTCTCCCAGTAGTCTGTCTCCTGGGCATAGTTTTTTACATGTCCCTATCTTACTCCAACTGACATTAGTATTAGCATTTTCTCTATTTTATCCTTATTCATTTTCTTTTCTGTAAGTAAAAGGATATCCATTCTGCCAATCCTCACTTTTTATATAAGTTAGTTATTTAAAATAAATTAATTTTTCACTAGTTTTGGGAGTCCCAGGGTCATTTCTGGTTATTTTCAGTGTCTATTAATATAAAATTCATGAACAGTCTTGACAGCAAGACTGACTCCAGAACAGCAGGTAAGTAGATGCTGAAGAGCACAGTGGTATTTAAAAGTTGGAACAAAAAACTGAAACAGAGAATTGGTTATTGTTTTACGCAAAAGAGTGCAATTAAGAAACATATACCCTGTGCAAAATGTTATGAAACATCTAATCCTTTAAAAGTGTGTAGTTTTTTAATCTAATTCAAACTATTATTACCCTACTCCTCTACAAGATTTTTTGCTTTAAACTACCCAAGGTTATTGACTCACTAGGTCTAATAAATTGCAAATGACAACAATTTGATCTACATTTATCACAGAACCACAGAATGACAGAATGGTTGCAGCTGGAAGTGGCCTCAGCAGGTTGTCTAATCCAACCCACCAGTAGAGCAGGTTCACCTAGAGCAGGCTGTATTGAATAACAGCCAGGCATGTTGTGAATATCTCCAGAGAAGAAGACCCCACAATCCCTATGGACAGCCTGTTCCAGTGCTCTATCACCTTCAATATAAAGAGGTTTTTCCTCATATTGATATAGAATTTCTGGTGTTTTTGTTTGTGCTTCTTGCCCCTTGTCCTGCCACTGAGCAGAAATGCCATGAAAAGAGTCTGGCTCCACCTTCTTGGCACCCATCCTTAAGATATTTCTTAGTATTGATAGTATCCGCTGTCAGTTGTCTCTTCTTTAGGCTAAACAAGGCCAGCTTTCTCTCTTTTTTCCGGAGAGAGATGTTCCAGTCCCACTAATCACCTTTTCCAGTAGTTCCTTGTCTTTCCTGAACTGAGGAGTTCAGAGCTGGACACAGTACTTCAGATGTGGCCTCATTAGGGCAGAGTGGATAGGCAGGATAATCTAATCTTCCCCAACCTGCTGGACACAGTCACTATTATAACTGGATATTGGCTACATAAAAATTATATGCAATATAATAAAAACCCCATACTACATATTAGAATAAGAAACAGCTTAAACCTTTAAAATACACAAGTGGTCTATACATATACTATCTGGATAATTAGACCCACTACTCACGGAAAAGTACGTATAACAATAAAATATAACTATATGCTGAAATTAAAGAACTGACAATTTTACTATCATAGAGAGATGGCAATACGCAAGTTAATACTATAAAGAGAAAATACTACAGTACTTAACCTATGGTGGAACCATCCTTGAATAATGGCACATTTATCCATTATTTATCCATTTATCTATACATATTTTTGTCCTATTTTAGAGAGGAACTTGTTATCTCCAATTTAGCTACTCAATTTTTCAGCTAGATTTTATTTCTTTGTGCTGTCTGAACATTGCAATTATGGTATAACTAAAGAAAACTGCAAGATGAAAGAAGAGACATTTTTCAAAATTTAGAAATTAATGTTTTGCATTAAAATCTATTTATGCAGAATGAAAGGGGAGGAAAATCTGTGTTGAAAAGGAGTTAAACACTGAAAACTCATTTATTAACTTTTCTCCTGAGAACTATTTGCAGATAAATATTTGCCTGACTGTGACATGTATAGTCTACTATAGTACTGCCAAGTGGATGCTCCATCAAAATTTTTTCAACTTCAGTTAAAATCAATATGTAGCTAATTTGTATTGTGATTCACCTTTAAGTGTGGATTTCACAAAAAGTGAAATGAATTTAGATAAAATATTGTTGATGTTGTATAACAGATTTTTAGAAAAAGATACAAATACATTGCATTTGTCTCACAGTCACAGGGTCTTGAGTAATCATTTGCTGAAGTCAATCATTGAAGCCACTGACTTCAGTAGGACTGGAGCTCGCAACTTCTTTTTTTGGAGAATTTTATACAGCAAGTCTTGTATGTTGGTGTCACAGCATACAGAAGAACATACATGAACAGTAAATTCAGTGCCTCTGGAAACTTCTGCATTGGATGTGGCTTTGTGTCAAGGTGGAGTCTTGGCCCAAGCCAGTGCCTGTCTTGAGAGAGAACACATAATTCTTAAATGATCTCAAATATAAAATAGAAGCAAACATAAAAATGCATAAGACTGACAAATTACAAAGCAACAAACAAAAGGACTCAGTAATTGTACATTTGCTGTGGTCTTTTAAAATAAGGCAGATGTGCATCCAGTCTAATGACAGCCATGAAACACAAACAAACTTTTAAATGGAATTTTTTTTAGTCTTTGCTATGGATTTTTACTTCCTTTTAATAAAATTTAATTTTTCCTGTGTTTTATTATGCATGTTATATTTAACAAAATTACTATAGTATAATTTATTTGCCTAGAGAGATCAGAAAAAGGAAAAAATGTCATTTCAATGAAGGATTAAAATTTGCTTTAAAGATCTTAATTTTTCTCTAAAGTTCTCGAGTTACCTTTCATTATATTAGTAGGCATTCTATTAACCTTTTCATTGCATATTCTTTTATTAACAGTTTTGTTCTTACACATAAGTTTTATCTATGTTTATCAGTAAATGTACGTAGCTGGGAAGTACTTAGACTGACAAGAGTATTATACTAGTATGGTTCTTTTATAATTCACCTTTGAAAGATTATATTTAGTCATCAGACTTTATACATCTTCTTCACAATTTAAAATTATATGTACTTGACATTTTGTGTTCAAATTCACTGTCATAAGGATCTTCAAAGCATTTCATAAATTCTGGAAGTACAATCTTAGCTATCAGCCAAGATCATGTCATTGTTTGGAATGGAAAGAAATGTTGCATCACCTGTCCCTTACCTTATTACTTTCCTATATCACACTGTTGCAATCTGGGGTGACGTACTGTATCAAGCATATCAGCTAAGAAAGTAAAACTTGCAAATTTTAGGCTGAAATATTAAAAAAAAAAAATGTACTGACTTGAAGCCCAAATCCAAATATTTTGACTGTTTGTGTACATTTCCAGCAAATAATTAGACAGGTGAATGTCAAGGGTAATGCATCCCAGCAGTGTAGTCACTTAAGGACTATGAAAATCTCCTATAACATGTAACACTCAGTTTTGAATAAGTAACTGAAAATAACAATTTTTAACATAAAAATCATGTTTTATTTATGAGGTGTCATTAGTGACAGCCACATTTATTAGATAGAAAGAGAAGGCCTTAGCTTTTGGTTGCTTAATGCTTTAATATTAGAGACATGAATGTTTATTTTAATAATTTTATCATTTCAAAGGTTGCAAGTATGTAAATAAAATACAGAAGATACACTTTTCTTATTCACAGTTTAAAATACTAATCAATTATCAACTGACTTAAAAAAGAAAATTCCAAGTTCATCTGTTTTTCACAGGCATTCTGTTTCAGTCAACACATTCCTTAACCAGGTGTGCAAATCTTCCTTTTTTTATCATGTTGACTTCCTTCCAAGTTATGATTAACTCTATTATTTTTAAGGAACATTGATGAGTGTTAGATAATTTGCACTGAATGAACATTTCTATACTATTTCTCTCTATCACCAGAGAAAAAGTAATTTTTAAAAGTAGGCTCATAAAAGAGTGGTCTAGATACTTTTTTTTTTGCCATAATTTGGCAACTATGCGTAATGTTTACTTTTACACTACTTTAAAGATAATGTCATGTTAACGTTACACAAGAAAATCCAGTTGTCTTTAAAAGAAAAAGTAATAGCCTTTCTTTTGATGGTTTCACTAGAAATAAGTGAGAAAACAAAATAAATTCTTGCATATTACATGTAAAAATATTCCACAATATCCTTAAAAATGTACAAAAGTATAGTACTGAAAATATTCACTTTGCACACCCATGGCCTGTGGTGAGAAGGTAATTCTACTTCAATAGAAACAAGTAAAAGGAGTTAAATGACCTTAGAATTCCAGAGATAAATTAATCCTGCTTGTATCCTCACAGAGTCTCCTCTCTTTCCACTCTTGGCAATGCAGTGGCAGAGAAAGCTTGAAGAGAAGCCCAGAGGACCCATCCACATGTGTGGGCAGCCATGGCACTGCCTCAGGTGGGGTGAGCTGTAATGTAGGCTGGTGAGACACAGGAGGCAGCTTTCCCTATTGCTACACAAGTGCACCTATGTAGTTTGTTTTGGTTTTTTGTTTTTGTTTAGGGAAATGAACTGAACCAACCTTTTAATTTTTATAGAAAAACTCAGCAACTAAATCTTAGAGTGCTTTGTACCTGGAGCTATAATCTCATGGGTCTTATTTGGAGCGACAGGTAGGTGCTTACCTTTGGGAAACAAATCCTTTCTTTCTCCCTTCACTTTTTAGTTAGCTCAAAAAGAGATACTGCTTACTTAACTATTCATAGAGGACTTTGAAAATACTTTGTCTGTGGCATCAAAATACTTTCCTCTATCATACGACATCTCAGTATTTTATCTTGGACATGAGGTACACAGTAATGTGAAATCCTTTTGGGATAAAGGGGAACTTGGAGCAGGATACGCTGAGCATCTCCTTGTTTTGATTTTGTCCCAAGCTACAAGGGGAAAGATAACAGCGGTCAGGCTCTCACTTTGGAGAAATGAGAACATAGAGAACATCTCTTCTTAACTGGAAATTCCCACGCATGAGCATGTAAAAGTATTTATGTCTCTATGGATAAAGTCACAGAGTACTTTAGAAATAATTTATATCTTGCAATATGACTATTTTATTCACAAATTATCTTTTAAACTTGAACACAGAATAAGTCTTTTAAATATTATTTTGAAATGTCTCTGTACTTCATGTAGCACTATGTAAGTTATGTTAGACACACTTTTATGATGTGTCTTAGTTAATAGCTTGCAGCTTTCCTTAAAAAGTGTTACGCATGCAGTTATTTCAATACGTGAGGCATCTGATTTAAGTTCAGGAATGACATTTGTATTTACCTGCTATAAACTGGGAAGGTTTACCGGCCATACATAGCAAGATGCTGGCAGCTGGAGCTGAAGGATGGCCTCAAGGAGCAGAGGCTGGGGCTGCCCTGTGCTGGACACAGCTGGCTCCAGCCCATTCCAGTGGACACATTGCAGGGCACGGCTGAGCCCCTCAAACAAGCTGACAGCACCTCAGTGGAAACATGTCTTAAGAAAGGGCATAAAATTCCGGACAGGCAGAAACAGACAAAACAGAAAGAGTGAGAAGCAGCACAGGGAACAGCACAGTCAGAAAAGGAGAAGGATGTGCTTCATGTGCCAGAGCAGGTATTCCCCTGCAGTCTGAGTTCAGGTGTGGTTTCCTACATGCCAGTTAGTCCACCTTGAAGTTCACATACCCACACACAGAATAGTGAACTAAACCACATAGAAAATAGGGGCTAAATCACACAGAAAATAGGAAGAGGGTTTAATAAGTTTTAGAAAACTTGTAAGTTTAAAATTACTGGCACAGCGCTTGGCCAAAAAAATGTACTGTCAGTATCCTGCTTAAATGTGATATTTTGTTCACTTCTCCCTACTTCTCTATTGCTCCACCCTGATCCAAATTTCTCCCTCCATTTCACCACTTTTGGTTCTTCCTCTAAGCACCCCACAGTTGTTTTGCACATTTCCACACTCCTTTTGAAACATCCCCTACCAAGATTTGGATAATCCACCAGGCTCCTGATATATCCCATAAAAAGTTTATTCATTCCCAGGAGCCCCATAGTAATCTAGCTTTCCCTTCCTCTCAGTTACAAAGGTATGTTTGAGCTTTTTCATGGGGACACTTGAGCGACAGTGTCAGTGGCTCAGCCATTAGTGGCCTGGGAGCTCTTATCTTTGTTATGCTTGCTGTTATCTCCTGATTAATTATGTGTATTTAATTATTGCTTCTCCCATCTCTTGTTTCTCTTTACGAGTGAGTAAACGACTCATCCAATACTCGCACACAAACCAGATATCTTTACAATTCAGGGATTCACACACCCTTTGAGTTCCCTGCATCTTTACAGAGCTGACACCATGACTTTAATTTTATCAATATAAACCAGTTAGGAGAAATAAAATATTAGCACATATAAAATAAAACACAAAGTGAATGTAAAGCTCTGTAATAATGAACTAAGAAACTGGTTAAATTCAAACTATATGGAGACTGTTGTCTAGCATGATAGAGTAAGTATTTTTCCCACTTATTTATTTTAGTTTTGATTTAATTTAATCAGATTCAGCATAGACTTTTCAGTACAGAAAAAAATAAAAATGTGATTTTTAGTCAGTTTACTGTGCTATGATTTTGATAAAAAAGGAAGACTAATTATATGCTTAACCAACATTTCATATCAATCTAGAATAAAAATAATATTAGAATATTTTATCCATTAAAAGAATAGAATAAGTAAGTAATAGACAAAAGTATCTTGTCGGGGTGGTACGTATAAATAATAAAGGCCCCCCCGCCCCAGAATGTACCACCGAAGAAAAGGAGCTCTGGTGGAGAGCTCCCAGAGCCAGAGGGCTCCCCCGGGGAACAGACATCACTGTGGTGTAACCCAAGTTATAACAAGCCCACCTCCAAGTCCCCTCATTGGATACCCAGTTGTCTATTAATTTCTGTATACTCCCCAAGTTCTAGTAAGTTCTCCGTTATTCAGTTAATGATTTGTTCTTCCCTCTTTACTTGTCCTTCTTTCCTCCCCATTCCTCAAGTTACTGGCTCTGTAACCCTGGACCCTCCCTAACCCTTCGCCTGTACCCTCACCTAATTGGCTGTTTGTTTACCTTAAGACCCCGTGTCTTAAGCTGCTCGGGGCTCCGGTCCCTGAGAATCCCACTGCAGTAGAATAAACCACAGTGCACTCATACCTGGAGTCCCTCCTTTTGTCTTCGGGTCTCCTACGACTTTCGTCATCCCCACTTCACACTAAACCCAGCTCACACTGGTGGGGCCAACGTGAGCCCTCCTGGTGTTATCCCCCCCCCCCAACACGGGGCGGCCGGGGCACTGGGATCGCATCAGCTTTTGGGCAGCCCTGCTATCTGGGAAGGCATCCCAAAAAGGCCGCTAGGAGCAACAGTATCTCCCAGAACAAAGAATTTCTTAACATCCGTATGTTTTTTCTCATGCAGTGTATGCTAATATTCATGACATTTAATACTTTGCATTTTTTAATACTTTGCATGGTAGGAACACAGACTTTTATTTCATAACCTGCATGTTTATAACACAATATAAGTCATGGGAGAGGTATAGATATATGGCGATATTCATTGAACTTTTAATAATTTCTTTCTTCTTTTATTTATTTCTTGGATAAAAACCTCATTATATTTCAGTATACAATTCACACACTATATTAAACCTGCTTTCAGTATATGTGTGAAGAAGACATTAAAAGTTGGAAGCGGTTTTGTCTATGTAGGTCCAAATAAATCTCCCTTCTACTTAACTGGATAATAGTGCTAATTCTGTGGGAGAAAGTCTTACCTCACATGTGAGGCACACAGAATGTCTTGGATTTCTAATTAGCACACTTACACAATTTTGTCCTTGGTATGCAGTGATTGCAGTGAGCATATTTACCAGCACTAGAATCCTTCTGAGACTTAAGATAGAAATAAAGCATACAAGTACTGGGAAAGGATATTCATGTCAGAGGTTTTGCAAAGACAGAGAGGAGAACTGGGAACAGACACCATGCTTTATCGTGTCCCCCAAAAGAACATATTACAACTACTCAGGCAGAGGAAACTTCATGATGACAACCAAAGTCTGTCTCAGAAAATTTACACTCTTATTCATCTTCCCTAACTACTCCTGTTTCAGCAGACCCAAACTCTTGCCAAACCAACAAATATTCTCCAATGTTTCCAGCTTTCAGGCATCAAGTTTGCATGCAACTTGAATCTCAGTATCTGATTTCATTTATGTGCAATACATTTCTATGGACTCATAGCTGATTGCATGTACTCAGTGCCCAGGCTCCACCAAGACTCAAATACATGTGTTAAAGCTGTGCTGCATCTCCTTCCACACTCAGGGGGCCACCCTCCTTGCAAAGTCAAGAGAGGGAAAGTGACGAAGATGTGGAGCCTAGGTGAAAGACTGATGTGAACATATGCTGAGACAAGGTTAAATGCTTTGTTTCTAATCTAGCTATAAACTCAAAACTTTTAGATAAATTAGCAAATGTAAGAAATTCCACCAGGATATACCTCCAAGTAGAAAACTCAGACATATGGGCTTCCTAGCTTCTGGGTATTTAAATTTATTGCAGTGTGCGAACATACACAGCATTCAGTTCCGGATAGTTATGAAACAGATCATTAACTGTTCTAAACTGTCATATCTCTTGGGATCCAGGGTGATATGTGAAATCATGATAACATAGGATGTAGGAAAAAAAAACATGATAAAAATTATAAAATTATTTTTAAAAAATTAATTTAGGAAGGCTGATTAGCAAGATGTACCTACACCACATGGGCAGGTAAAGATAAAATTTTGAAGAAATGCTCTGGTTAGAAAAAAATAAGAATTGTTTGTCCAGATCAGTATCAACACGAAAGAAGAGGGAGTCAGTGCCAAAGCATAATTTTCCATTAATGTTCATGCCTGGAGTCTCTTTTCAGGGGGCATGCACTAAGTAAAATGAATGTAGATATAAAATGTTGGCACCATTCCTGAATTTTAACCCCAAACAGACAAGCAAGTATAATTAATTAATGAACCAGTAAAACAATTGTATTAGGGCATTATCTCTTGTGTCTTTCCCATTAACAGCATATTTTACATGGCTAAAAACTCTTGGAGAAACAAACAATTCTACTGGGCATTCAAAAATAAAGCTGGCCAGAAACTTTCTGGGGATTTTTTACTTTTTGCTTCTTATTATTTGAATCATAAACATTTTTCAAAACATTTTAGATGTGATTAATTTGATATGCAACTCCACAGCAGAGTTCCAGATGAAACCTAGGCAAACCTGGGTAAGGATGTTCTTAGGAAGTACAAAAGATCTTACAGACAATGAGATTTTTTTTTCACAGAACAAATTATTCTGTGCTTTGCTTCCCTTTCTGACAATCATGAGTAAAGTTAGGCTTAGTATTCCTCAGAGAAGGTTTAGTTTTTCCTAAGCCTAGAAAACGATGTCTTTTTAGAACTAAAGAAGGGTAGACACACTGCAAAGAGTCTGTTCTTAATACAAATCACTTTGTGGTTCATCATGTTGACCGTGCTACCTGCATGTGTAAATTAACAGACCAACAACCTGGAGATTTCATTTTCACTCACCACCAGGAAACTGCCAGTGCAATTAATATAATTTCTTGGCCTATCACCAGGTTAGTCAATAGATGAGTGTTGTGGTTTTAGTAGTGGGGAGGGGGCCATAAAGATGGCTCCTGTGAAAACTTTCTGGAATTCTTCACCATTTCCAGCAGAGCCAATCTCTGATGGCTCTGAAGATGATGGACATGCCACTGGCCATGTTTGGGCCAGTGAGAAAGGTTTGTTACTCCTCTGTGACGACATATTTAAGGAAAAATAAAAAAAAAATGGGCATGCAGCTGCTTTTAGTTAGAGAAGGAGGAGGATGTGAGAACATGTGAGGGAATGGGATTTTGACAATGACTTAAAAGAACATAAAATTACACCCATTTTTTCCATTATACAGTTTAAAACAAAAATTAGTTTAAAACAAAGGAAGTTATTAAACAGAATCAGGTATCGGGAAGCTACTGTTCAAAATAAAAATATCTCAGCAGAGAAATATTTTATATACTCATTTGTCTTCAAATGTTTAATTTTGTGATCTAGATTGACAGTGTGTAATGTATTTACATCTGGAAAAGAACTCTGCCAAGGTAAATGTAATGTTGTCACCTCACAGCTTGTATTTAGTATATTATGCTGACAGATGATAAATTATATTCATGACGATTGCTGCTATTGGTGTGAGTAAATCATATCGGTTTTCTTAGGAGCCATATTCATTTGCATTCCATTTGGAACTCTTTTGTTAGTTAAAGGCAATAAACATTTAATGTGCACCTTGAAAATATATTGATCTAAATAAATAATCAATTTTAAATAAATAATTGCATGGGGAAATATTATTTCTTAGTTTAAAAATGGACATCATTAAATAAAAGTACCAGGTATTCTGTCATCAACCATGTTTCAGCATTACATTATGCTGTATGATTGAAACATTGATTTGTGTATGAAAGATACAGAACTGACAAGGTAGGTATATTCAGGAGATTTTGGATCATGAGTAAACGACTTAGTGAAATCTAGTTTGTAACACACTTTTGCTGACCGCAGAGGCTGCCTGGTAGCCTGGCGGGGCGACGGACTGCGCTTGGCTGGGCAGACCTGCTGCAGAGACGCAGTTTTTATCTATGCTTTTTGCCTAGCTGTCAGCTCCGCAGCCGATGAGACAGAAGTGGTCGGTATTAAAGGAATGAAGGTGAGAACAAAGAAGCGGGAGTGGACCCTTCTGCAGCAGCACCTAAGGCCTTACTGCGCAAAGATGCGGGCTACGAGAATGGACGTCGTGGGGCCGTTACACTGAGTTTTTAAGGGGAACGGAAAGGGGCTGTTACAGACGGGAGGGTCCAGGGTTCCACAAATTGGAGAATGATGAGGAGTGACAGGTATCCAATAAGTTCTGAACAGGGGAAGAACTTATTTGAATTAACCAATCAACATAACAGAACGGCAGAACTTTCCTGCACTGGCTGAATATTAAAATTACCTTATGAATATTAAAATAACTCTGAGGGGAAAGCGGTGGAACAGATACTTTGACTGACAACTTAAAATGCAGGAGAATCAGGGGATTCCCCAGCCATGCTTTCTCTATCTCTCTCAAAATCACTATCCCGAGAGGTAAAATCATAGAGAACGTAGGCTGGGTCACTGTCACAACACATCTGCCTAATCTATCATATATAATTGTGGAACAGCAATATAATTCCAAAAGACTGAATTGGTAAAAACCTGTATATTTAAAGTAATTAGAGTAAATTGGAATCAGGCCTTATATACTTCTCCTGGTAAAAATGTTAGGGAGGACAGAACTACTTCTGACAGGTCTTTCACAATAATTTTGCCCAAACAACTGAGTCCTAAAGTATCCTGTGATTACCCTAGATGTGAGTATCACTCTGGAAATGATAATCCAGGGGAAAATGTGCCATGTGAATTGTAGGATAATTCTGCAAAACATATTAGCATTGCAAACATCACCATTTCAAAGTTATTCAGCAGAAGTTTTATCTACTAGTTATTCTGTTTTTCTGGTTTTTGCTTTTGTATATGTTTTTCCCTTATAACCTTCCAGAGCTCTTGGAAACCTCTAAGAAACTAATGCAAAATCTTTACAGTCTGTGTTAGGTAACAAAATGAATATTGGTGAACTAGCTTTGAGATAAAATATATTATGATGGAAATTCTGCTGCTGAGGACACCTTGTCCTGCTTACTACACTGACATTACCTTGTTTGTTTATTTTTAATGATTACTATTTTAAAGGGTATGTAATAAAGAGGACATTTTGAAAAATTACGAAGAAAACAAGTTAATGTAAACCATATAACCAGATATTTATATGAAATTTCACTAGAAGATGTGAAACTAGAATTTTTTTTACTTGTTCAATGGGTATATATCAGTAGAATAGCTCAGAACCAGAAAAAACTGGAGACTTCACAGACAGTGACACAAACTTGTCAAAGTTTTCAGTTAGATGCTTTCTGATTTTTTTCTGATATACCTCTGTTATAAAAGAATAGAATTCTGTGGGTTTCTTTTTCTGGAACTTTCACTTTACACTAGACTACTGACAATCAGGAAATTGATCACTAGTAGTCTAATAAACAGCTTATCTTAGCCTGGCTGAACAGTAAACTTTCTTATATATATGTCCCAAAATTTATAGGATCAATCTTCACTCGTAAGCGAAACAGCAAGAAAATCCACCTGAATAGGAAAAATGTCCACCCAGATGTTGTGTAATTAAAATGATGCTAAAAATATGAACTCATTATTTAATGTTCACCATGTACTGAGAATGCTAAAATACAGAAGTGCTTAAAGTAGGGTATTTATTACACAACAATTCTGATGATCTTATTTAAACAACAAACTATTTTTGTTTGTGCACAAGGTAACTGTCATCACATAAATTAAAAAGTTGCTTCCTAGTCATATCAGATGCCACCTTTTTTAATGTTACATGAACAGAAAAAATTAGTTCAGTATTCAAGCACAATGTTCTGAACAGGTGTGGTGGTTTGACATCAGCTGGATGCCAGGTGCCTACCAAATCTCCTCTATCACTATCCTCCTCATTTGGACAAGGAAGTATGAAAGGCTCCTGGGTTAAGGAGAGGGAGAAATCACTCTCTGATTATTGACATGGGCAAAATACACTCAGCTTGGGGAAATTATTTGAATTTATTACCAATCAAATCAGAGTAGAGTAATGAGAAATAAAATCAAATCCTACCCCTCCCTCTGAGCTTAGCTTAATTCTCTTCCTCCTCTCCCCAGCAGCACAGGGGGATGGGGAATGGTGGTTTTGGTTAGTTCATCACATGCTGCTGCTCCTTTCTCCTCGTGGGATGGAGTCCTCAAACTCTTCCCCTACTCCAGTGATGGTTCCCTCCAACAGGAGACAATCCTCCAAGAACTACTCCAGCGTGAGTTGTCCCCATGGGCCGCAATTCTTCACAAATTGTTCTGGCATGGATGCCTCCCACCAGGTGTAGTCCTTCAAGAGCAGACCAGTGTGGGTCCCCCATGAGGTCACAAGTGCTGCCAGCAAACCTACTTCACCAGGCCCTAGGTCCTGCTAGGAGCCTGTTCCAATGCAGGCTTCCCACAGGGTCAGTGTTGCCTTCAGGCATCCCCCTGCCTTGGCATGGGGTCCTCCAGGGGCTGCAAATGGATGTCTGCTCCACAGTGGAACTCCATGGGCTGCAGGGGCACGGCTCCCTCACCATGGGCTGCACCATGGGCCGCAGAGGAATCCCAGCTCTGGTGCCTGAAACACCTCCTGCCCCTCCTTCTGCACTGACCTCAGTGTCTTCAGAGGTATTTCTCTCATATATTCTCTCTCCTCTCTCCAGCTGCTGTTTTTCAGCTGTTTCCTTAAATATGTTATTGTCCAGACACTACCACCATTGCTGATGGGCTTGGGCTGGCCAGTGATGGGTCCATCTTGGAGCTGGGTGGCAAAGGCTCTGTTGGACATGGGGGAAGCTTCTGGCAGCTTCTCACAGAAGCCACCCCTGAAGCCTCCCCACTACCAAAATCTTGTCACACAAACACAGTCCAATGGGAAATCTCTTTCATTTGCCTGCCTGTCTGAACCATATTTTCTCTAAATTTAGCTACATAGTACAAGTGCGTCCTAAACTATTACAGACAAATTTGATTCAATTGCATCGTATTTTGTAAAACCTAATAATCTATTTTACATCCTTCCAAAGTCATATACATATCTAAGAGCAATTTTGTTACATATTAAATGTTAACTATTATTACAGAGAGTTTGAAACTTTGAATGTGAATATGAATGGTTAATATATTAGAAATATTGAAGATTTGCAAATAGTTCTCTATCTATGTCTGACCTTTTTAGCTGCGTTACAGTTTTATGTCTTTAATACTCATCAGTAGTAGAACAAAGATATCTACAGCCTGACAATTTACAGGTCTACATAGTGTCTCAGGTAACTTCCTTGTTATAACTTCCTTGACAAACAGGATATTTGCTAGGGTATGTTATTTGTTTTACATTCATTTTCAGACAATTCACACTGGCATCCTAAACATCCAGACTCATCCTTGTATGATGATGCTTCAGAAGTGTGTGAGGAGCTTTAATATTCCCCAGACACCTTTAGCTCTGCAACAACCTAACAGATTATGGGATCATTCATTAGCATGGCAGAATCCAAGACTGAAAGCATAGATAAGAGGATGAGGGAGCTGGGATTGTTCAGCCTGGAGGAAAGGAGGCTCAGGGAAGATCTTATCACTCTCTACAACTACCAGAAAGGAGACTGTTGACAGGTGGGGGTTGGATTCTTCTCCCGGGAAACCAGTGACAGGACAAGAGGAAAAGGTCTGAAGATTCGCCAGGAGAGATTCCGGTTGGACATCAGGAAGAATTTCTTCACTGAATGGGCAGTTAAGCATTGGAACAGGCTGACCAGAGAAGTGGTGGAGTCGCCTTTCCTGGAAGCATTCAAGGAAGTGTTCATGAAATGACTGGACCTGGCACTTGATGAACCTTGGACTTGATGACCTTGGAGGTCCTTTCCAACCTTAATGATAAGTCTTTGATTTCACAAAGGATATTTTTTCATTATCTCTTCTTCTCCTTCAATTCAATCTGGTAATAAGAGGATTATAAGATCAAAACTGTTAACATTTTTTATTACTGCTCTTATATCTGTGGTGTCAGTTACCTAATAATAAATAGTATTGAACTGACATAGAATAAAGTGCCATAACCTGTGCTGATATAAACTAGTATTTCCTCAATTACTTCAATAGAGTTATGATAATTTAAAACAGATGAGATATTTCCTTGTTGTTTTAGCAGGCCAATGACAGTTCTTATGATAGTCTTATCTCTGAAATCAGTCCTTAAATATGCTAAGGCATCTGAAGTTTTCAGACACCATGATCATTCTTTGCTATTACTTATGAAAGCTTTTCAGATTTCATCTTACTATAATTACTATTGTATTTTATTATTATTAATGAACCATATAACAGAATTAAGTTCTTAGCAAGTATCACTTCCTTTACTAGGAATATTAACAGACAAAATCTACTTGTGCCCCCTTTGCCCCTGTTTTTTGGTGGTCTGTGACAGAATGTGCGCTAATGCCACAGTTTGCTTCTACCTTGTTTTCTACTTGATTTCCTAGCACTTTAAACCAGGCTCTCCAGCTCCTAATATCTTTTTTTTTATTGGCACATGGGTTAATGTTGCGGTGTGATAATGGCCAGGTTTCGGTTTACCTCATGGCCAGGCTCTGCTGCCCCCTCCCCCCCCCCCAGTATCTGGTTTCCCCCCTGGAGGGCTCTGTTTTTCGCAATCCTATACAAAGCCTGCCAGATTCAAACCCCTCACTCCTACCTCATAGGATGTTTGTACCCTCCCCTGCCCCCTCATGTTGGTATTTATGTAACTGTAACACGCTGTGCCAACACTTTCCTGGCACGATCATGGTACCTGAATAAAACATCTGGGAAAGCCCCTCCATTTGTCTCTCCTTCCTTGGTGTGCCTGGAACATTAGTGGACTAGGTAAACCCCTGCTGGATCTTAGCCAGACGTCCCGCACCTCCGAAGCAGTCGGCCAGCCCCTGGAACTGTGAGCGGACCCCTGGTGCCCCCGCCAGAGGCATTGTGGCAGGTTAATAATTTTTGTCATCTTTTAACATCATCATTCATATTCTTAATGCAGGAAGATATGGTTTCAGACCTTAATCTCTTGCTGTGAGAGCAAGAGAGTGGCCTGAGATCAGATTGTAAGATCAGAAATACTTATTATCCAGTCTGTACTCTATAGGGCTGTAGAAATTATTTCATATTCACACTTTTGGCACTCGAGTTTACTCAGCCTTGGTTATCATAATATCACTGTATTTTCACAGCTTCTTCTATCATTCTTTGCTCATACTCAGGAATTCTTGCCTCACACTGCTGCTAATTAATATGGAACCTAACAATGTGTAGGAATTTTTGAAAATTTTCTGCTGTGTAAATCTGAAAGAAGAAAATTATACAAATGAATTTGCAGCATAGTCAAAGTTTTAAACTTTGCCATTGAATTTATGTGGATAAATTTGTAAGTCTTATGATATTTTGAATTACTTGAAAATGCTCTGGTTTAGAATATATCAGCAGTAAAAATATTTTTTCTTGCTTTTATTTTACTATATAATATCCTGTTTTTATGTAGCAATGTGCAGCAATCTGAAAGCAGCATTCAATGATGACTTATTCAAGTCATCAATTTGTGCCC
This sequence comes from Pomatostomus ruficeps, assembly GCA_013400735.1. Taxonomy (NCBI): domain Eukaryota; kingdom Metazoa; phylum Chordata; class Aves; order Passeriformes; family Timaliidae; genus Pomatostomus; species Pomatostomus ruficeps. The sequence continues at coordinate 19,455 of VYZT01063280.1, forward strand.
AAGTAATCCTTTGAAATATTTTTCAACTTATTTTTGTCCTTCTGAAGTTTGTAATATTGAAACTTCCTTAGCCTGGGAGATCACTAAGACTACATTAATTTATAAATTTATAAAATACACATGTACAACTTCCAGACCTATTCTATATTTCAAACAAATACTTCAACATTTATAGTGCATATAATACACTATAAATAATGTTTAAATATACATATATGTTGTGTATATGCACATATACGTATCGATTACAAGCCTTCTGCTCCACTTCTATGCACAGGACAAATACAGTTAGGCAAAGAATTTCTAAACTGTGTTGCCTGTTAAATCATATTGACTGCAATTACTGATACTCCCAGCAACTTTCTGTTGTCACATAGTTTGTTCTAGTGCGTCTTGGGGAGAGACCATTGTACCATGTTTTATGAACAAACAACACTATTCGACATAAGAGAGGTTTGAAAACTAATCATCAAATGACAAGTTTTCCATGCCAAAACTTTGGAATCATTCAGGCTCTAGCAGATTTCCCTCTGGGCTGCAAAGATCCATTTCTTTTGTCTCCTCATTCCCATGACCTAATTACTGGGAATATTACCAACTTGCTGCCAGGCAACTCTGAACACTGCTTTCTGTCTTAAACAATAACAAATATGTAGTCCTTAGTAGAGCCGTTTAAAGAGAGGAATGAGAAGGACACAAAATGGAGAGAAAAATAAAAGATTCAAAAAATATTTTGAATTTTGAATAACGATTTTTTTCTACCAGAGATAATTTTTTTCAAGTCAAAGAGGAGTAGGTAGCAGATAAAACTTGAAGGATCTCAGTTTAAGAATGGGGTTTGGGCATCAGTTACCCTTCCTCAAGAGGGGAAGAAAAAGAGAGTTTTATCATTTTCATTATTAGAACTGATATCTTGGTACCTATTCTATATAATAGTATTTCAAATTCTGTCATGAAATTAAATGAAGAAGCATTAAGAAGAGAAAAACCCACACTGAGAAAATATCAAGTAAAAAAAATAATTCCAGAATTAGATTGTGTTTTTACCTCAAAACAGAGAAGTTTTAACATGGGCATGTAGACATGTAAAACTACTTATGTTTAAACCATATTGCAGAAATAAACAGAAATACAACTGACAGGTTAATATCATTGTAAAAAGGACTTGACAGATCTAGAATTTAAATATGAACCTAGCACAGCTGGATTCCCATTTTTTAAAATTGGACATGCATTCCATTTTTTGGGTAAACAAATTGTCAGATATGTGACATGAATTGCCAGAAAATACTTTTATCCTTCTGGGCATGGAATTCTTAGGCATTTTTGCTACATGAGATCTTTACTGTTGTTTCATTAAACACATTTTTGCTGAGTAGAGAATTAATATAATTCAATATATCAGGTGATATAAAATTTTCAAGGTGCTCTATAAAAGAGTCCTACTGAGTACCTACAGTAATTCTGTACCTGCAGTAGTGCAGTTCCATTAAAGAACTTATAAGGTACATGTTTAAGCTAATATTACACTGGGATGGGTGGATACTGCCAGAGTTACAGTCTTGAAAATTAGTCAATGCTTTTGGATGTTACATGGTTGTTTCCCTTCTATCTCACTCTGTTGGAATAAAACCACTTTTGAAACTTCACATTTGAAAAGCAGGGAAAAAGAAGAAAAGGAAAAAGCCAAAAGAACAACCTCTGGAGTTTGCCATCATTTGTTTGTAAAATTATATATTCATAATGTCACAGATGTATATACACAGTCAAGCAGTGAAAGGAATTTATTGACCATTGCCATCTATCTATTTACAAAATGAATTCCAGCGATCACTTCCTTAATGTGATACACAATGAAGCACAAAAGAGAAATTATGCATCTCAAGAGCCACCACATATAATGAAATCTACATGTATGTTATGATATTCACATTTTCCTTAATTTCTTCACATTGTTTTTTTCTCACACATGCACAAAAATAATCCAATCCAGTTCCTATAACATTCAACAATTATACTAAAATAGCACTTTTGAAGTTCTTAACTTTGATTTGCCCTGCAACAGGATTTAACACCTGGATCATACATGAATTTTCTCACTGAATATTAGTAATCAATTTGGACCAAATTATATTTTTCAGCAGTGCAGCTCTACAGAACCACTACCACAATACCTTACCTCATTCTGTCCATCCCAATGATTCCACTTCTCCTTCTTAGTTAATTCTAGCTTCCACTCTTGTTCCCAATATCCTGACTTTTCTTTATTTCTAAAATCTTTCAACTAAATTGCATCATTATCTTCCTGTTTTGCAGTCATTCTTTCCTCTTTTGTGCACCCAAGCCACTCTAGCACTAATTCTTCACTCTGTTTACTGTTTCTAATGTCTTAAGTTCATTTTATCCCCTTTTATCCTATTCTATCAATGACCTTATCGTTGTGACAGCTTTGACCTTAATGTGACAACTTCTTGGTTGTCCTGACAATTTTGGTTCTTTTTCTTTGGTCGGTGTTTTTTTTGTGATTTTGTATAATTTCTTGTTTCCATTTGTGAACTCTCCCTGTTAGTGTCACTTATCATTTATGCTACCATCTTTGTATTATCTCAGATTTTTCATATCATGTCCTTTCCCATTAAAAAAAATTTTTTTTGTACGTGAGAGGGCAACAGCTCATTGCAAAATTCTTGGACCAGATTTATTTCTGGAGGACACATTGCACCTTCTGTAGAGTCCCTTGAATCTTCTATCTGGAGTCTTCCATCTGAAGAAAATTTCAGATGGCCCACAGAGACAGGATGATTAGTATATCAGTAGTGATTCTAATTTAGGAGATTATAGGACTATAAATGAAATTTTATCTAAATTTAAAATGTGTTGATCTGGTTTTCAAAAGCCAAGTGTTAAATGTTGTTTGATAAGGAACTAGAAAGTGTTTATGATGTTTTTTAGAGTCCCTTTATTCCTGTGTTTTCTGGTTTCAGGAAATAACTAGATACGATTATAAATGAGGCATACCTTTGTGGCAAGTAATATAGAAAAATAGGGCAGCTATACTAGTTTGGCTCTACAGTACATCTAATCCAACCTTTTTCCTGATAATAGCCAAAAGCAGAGACAGAGAAGAAAGCACAAGACTATATAAATATGTAGCAACACTTCCCCTGGATACTTTCTTAGTCTCACTGGATCACAGATTTCTGATCTAGAAATGCTGTATGCATATTTAAACACCTTCTCTTATCCATCACCATCTGAAGTTAAAAACTTTTGAATCCACACGATTCTTAATATAACTTCTATTATACAACATGTTCTGAAAAGAACGACTGCTTTTTACTTGTTTTCATATGCATGTGAATTATAAGGAGGAATATACTGATATCAAAAGGAATGATTTTTATGGTGTTGCTTATAGAAATGCGTACCTTCTTGTTTTTAGGTGGCTTTGGATCCAATAACTGGCTTTAAAGATTTGCCGTCATTATTTCAGTACAGTGAAGCAATAGATTCTAAATAGAATCACAAATACAGAGAAAGGTTTTATGAAGCCAGTGACATATTTATTAAAAGCAAATATTGAACATTTTAAAAGATCAGACAAATACCCTTCGTGGATGATATCAATGATAAACAATGTTAATGATTCATATGAGTCCTAGATATAAGACAAAAATGCTTCAAGACAAGTGGAATTTCCCTATTTCCAATCTATGATAGACGTATTATTACATAATTAATTTTTATTTAACAAAGTTAATAATTCATTTACGTTCTTCCATTCTGGTCCTGTTTTCAACAAGACCAAACACTTCAAAAAAAAGGAGCATAGTCAACATGTGCTACTTCCTGTGTAAGTTGTTAGATTCACATTTACAGGTTCTGAATTTAGGTGGTGTCATGGTACTAGGACATGTCCTAGAAAACCAGCAGTATGGAAACTATTACCTTGACACCGACTTCCCAGAAGGTAAATGACAGGTTAAATGATTCTATCTAAACTTGGAAAGTATGAGCAAGACTGGTAACTTTTAAATGTATCTTTAAAAAATAGCTAGAGCATGCAAACTCTGTATTGCCATTGGTAATAAGAGTTTTTACTAACTTTGCAAAGCCTCAGGCTGGGCTGTGAGGGTTGCCTTTTCTGGACTCAATCTTGACTTGCTTGGAGCTTTGTTTCAACCAGTTAAGCTGAAAGAGCAATTATCTAATGACCAAGTGGCTATTAATTCATTTTTGTTTACTTTGGCTTTACTAGAGTCTGTGTTACAACTTTGTTAACAAATTCTACATAGATAGGAACATCACATAGTTATTCTGTGGAGAATGTGTGAGCCACAGCCCTGTAATAATCACAAAGCATCTAAGAGTACAGGACTGGGGTGGCAGCAGAGGACTTTAGTGTATGGACACTGAATATCATATTGGACTTATTAAGGATATCAACAGCTGCTCTGTTGATATTATAAACTTAGAAGCTGAGTAAAACATATTTTAGTGGTAATAGAAAGAAACAAGTGTATCCAACATATGCTCAGGACACCATTAATACCAAAGTCATATGTAACATGTAGTTACAGAAGAGTAAAGGAAGAGCAAATGATAAAGTCTGTTAGAAAACAGACAAAAATGGTCCCAAGTAGACCCTAGAGCGAGGACAAAAACTGTCACTTTCAAGAATATGTTTTTCCTGACAAAGAGGAGGAAGACAACCCCTTAATTAACATCCTATTCCTCAGATGCTGAGAGAATGCCAACAACTTATTATGACAGCTCAGAAACCATGCTAAAAGAATTGACTTGGAGTCTCTGAGAATATTGGGAATGGCCATGAAAACATCCCTCCTCTGGTGGATTTGGCTGCTGAGGCTCATGGCCAACGTAGAGATGGTGCAGGGGTGTCTCTGAAAAAACAATCTAGCAGAGGAGTCAGACGAGGCTCCCAGACAACCAGCAGGGAGACTCTCGCAGATCTTCTGTCTGTGAGAACTGCTTTCATTTGAGACTAGTCCTGGGCCCTTAACAGCATGACTGGGCCACTTATCTCATTTATCCAGACAGGGACCCTGAGCTACGGGCTGCAGTCCTGGCCTGACCTCATCCCTGCCTGGGCACCACCAACCTGGCGCAGTCACTGGGCTGTATCAGACCCTGGTCATTGTCTCTGAACCTGGCAAATGAGAAACAAGTTTCGCTTTCACACAGGTTTGGTTATTTTGGTTTGTTGAGTTTTTTTTTTCTTAAGATATAACAGCTGCTAACTGTAGCTTTGCTAATGAGGTTTCTTTTATACTAATTAGAAAATTTGGACTATGAGTGTGTGTACCACTGTAAATGAATTAACAGTAATAGACATTTGCATTTTACTCACACTATTAAAATTTGATTTTTTTTCACTTATAGAGCATTTTCTCTTTCTGCCTAGAATTGTCCTAGAATTACCAGACTCCTAGTTCATTCAAGCACCAACTGTTCAGAGGTTTTCAGGGTTAACACTTGTTGACATGAGACTGTTTCTCATCAAGTGTTTAATACTGACAAAACATATTTACATTGTAATATAATAATAATGTCCCAGACTTTTAAGTAAACCCAGTTCTACCTGACTTATGTAAGCCACATTCTTTCTTCTACTATCTTATTCCTGTTTTTTTCATATCTAAAGCAAAGAACTTAAGTATGCATTTAAAAAGAAAGTCATATCGTAAATTATCATTTATTGTTTTTGCTTTTACCTACAAAGAAGATCATGATTTGGAGGCTGCCTATTAGCTTTGCCAATGCTTACTCTTTTCTGCTTTTTAAGTGGTGTCTTTCACAAAACTTCTAGCGAAACTCTCATACAAGAATTATTTACCATGATTTCTAAATCTCAAAACAATGCTCCTTTACCCAGATTTCTCATAGTATTAAACATATTGCTTGACCGAACTACTGTTACCTTGATCATGTACTCATAAAAGCTTTAGTAAAACAAACGTACATTTAACGATTCGTAATATAATTAAAATAATCATGTCATTTGTTACTACATGACACACTTCCTCCTAATGGTCTTGCTGTTAGCAGTCATACTAAAATATATACGCAGACACAGCTAATCCTTAGATATAAATTTTCAGGGGATTTTAAGAAAAATGTATATTAATGAAGAAACTCAGCTGAAATGACAATTTTTATCTATAGCAATCCCTTTAATTACATACTTTGACTTTGCCAGTCACATACTTGTTTTTTTTCCTTAGTTGATATGAGGAATTCTTAGTCCCCCTACTTAGTCACTTAGCCTTCTTACTCAAGTGGATCCCATTTCTTCTAATCAGTCCTCAATCCCAAAGATAGATATGCACCATAGTCATAAAAACAATTACATTTATTTTTCATTTCAGAATAGCTTTAAAATTGCAGAATTTGTATCTAGAAGTAAGTTATTAAATACTTAAAATTTAAAGTAGATAATTGTTTTTTCATCATTTCACTGCTTTTTTATTTTAATAGAAATTCAAAGAATATTTTTTTGTTGTTGTTGTTCGGAGGACACCCCTCTAGAAATACAGTGTTTCTAGCTAAAAATATGTGGGGAAAGCACAACCAAGATATTCATTATGAGTATATCTCCCCCTGCTGCAAATCAAACTGTAAGATCATTTTTTCTGTAGATGCCAGTTAAACTTAATAAAGTGCATGAATTAATAAGGAAATGTAGTAGTGAAATTAACTAACATCATACATTTAGGAAACAATACTATATTGTTTCAATAGCAATCCAAATAAATTTTCCCTGTTTGTTGCTTTATTGCAAATAGATGTATTTAGAAATAAATATTTTATAACAAAAGAATTTCCAGTCTACCTACTAAAAATGTGATTCCATAGTTTTGCACAAAACACTGTCTTATTATTCCCGTTCCCTGTCAGATATGAGTGGAGAAAATAGGGAGAGGAAAACACAAAAGCAAAGAAGGATGGCAACAGAAAATTTCCTGCAACTCCTGTTCCACCTTTCCTGAGTAGGCAACAGATTTTCACACAACACATTTCAAAAAGAAACTATATAGGATAAGAGATATACAGCAAAACCCAGCATTGCACTTGTGCTACTTTGGCCTCCATTTATTCATTAGCATGAAAAATTACATGTTTTCCAGTTTACCAAAATGTATGAAAAGACAAAGGTAGGCTGTGAAGTCATACCTATTCAGTGAAATCACTGCCATTTGAGTTCAACTATTTTTGATTGATGTCATCAAATAATTTTATTACTGTCAGCCTTGATGATATCTCATTTTGGGCTATTTTCCTAACTGTAAATCCATCTCTGAATTAGTTACCCAACTTTTAATGTTTACTGAAAACTCATTTTGTATAGTCTTCAGTGTCTCTGAGCTCTAAGAATGGTCATAAGAGCAGTGACTAAAGATGATATTTAAAATCCATTTGGCGAGGTGGTATAGAGAAAAGGTAACACCTTTTCCAAGAGCTTAAATGGGTGGACACCTGAGAGGGATGTCAACTCACTAAAATAGTTGCTGGATTATTGCTTTGCTGCTTGAAACTCTTACAGATGCACAGCCTCTCACAGATATAACAACTTTGTACAATCTAACTGATGCTAAACTAAATCATCTGTTGCAAATTCTTCAGTGCTTGTGTTATCTGCATAAAATATCCATTAATTTATTTTGATTATGAAGAGGAAAAACAAACGAGAAGAAACCAGAAAAGACTCTATTTAAAACAATATCTTTTCTCCCTTGGTCAGACTTAGCACCAATATTTCATGAGGGCATTCTTCCTCTGAGAGCACATTGTTGCCATGTGTTTTCTTGGTGATGTGTATACTATGGTAATATCAATGAAAGCACTAGAAGCATTATATTATATCTTATGCAACAAATAAATACAAGCTATAGAAACTGAAAATCTCTTGTAGTGCTGGGCCTATTTTTAGTATACATTATATATATAACACATATAAACATACAATGTGTATCTATATTTTAAAATATTTATATATCAAAGTCATTATGAATATTCCCTAAACATATTCTTATACTTAGCAGTGGAATCTGGGTGGGACTGCTTTCCTACACAGAATGAAAAAATGTAAAAAACTTGATAGTTTAAGGTCTATATGCTAGGAAAGGGCTATAAAACTACACAGAAATTTACTCAAAATGCTGAATATTGTGTGATGCAATGTTTGTATTTAGCACAAAGCATTGGCTGAACTATGTAGCCTGCAGTAGAGATTTTCAGGTAAAAAAAAAGGCACATAGAAGAAAGATGGTGTTGTCTTGCATTCATATTGCATAATCTGGGAAAATCTAGCCCCCTTTGTCTTGGAAAAAGGAAACAAAAAGCCTTGAGCTAAATTTTTCTGGAATGTATAAAGACAGTTTTCATATTTCCATTTCAGTGGTCCAGGAGATCCAAGGAAATTTGGAGCTCCCAGATAAACTTAGGACCTTTAGATATCATTTTCTGCAGTGGAAATTGTATTCTCTCATGATTTATTTTTCTTGTAGAAGCATTTAGAAGCTTATGCATAGATGAGTTGCACTGTGATTGTTACTATCCAAGTATATAGAAAGAGGAAGCTTGAATTAAAAAAATAAATACAGATGGGTCTGACAAATGAAAGATTTATTACATCCATGGTACAAATTAGGAGCTTAGTCAGAAAGGATACTGAAGGAACCCAAGAGCTTGAAGAATATGCTTAATAGAAGTAGAAATATAATCCAATATTTTCTTAACATCAATTACTGCTAATTCACAAAACCTTTAGAAGATAATGATTAAGCTACACATTTGAGACAATTTGGGTTTATGATTATAGGTTTATGTTACTGAAATGTGAAGAACTTCTATGATATGACATAGATTACAGAATACTGTTTTATATCAACATGTATTGTTGTTTCATTTTGAGTCTTTACCCTCTTTGCACAACAAAATTAAAAGACCGCAATCTTTTGATTACCCTAAAAGTTTACAGCTTCCAGTAAGAGGTACCTTTGTCTATTTCATTAAGACTACTTAATTATTTAATTACTTTCAGCTGGAAATATTTTCAAGAAAAAATTATGGAGCTGTGAGTAGACAGAGAGCTAAAATTTCAGTATCTCGTGAAATGTATTTTTTCTTTCAGGGTTTCCTAGTCTGGAATATTAGTCCTTGGATTTTTTACCTGCCAAATATTAAAAAAAAAGCTTTAATTTGCCTCCTATTGCAAGTTCATGCAATGATCATAGATGAAAGGTATTGCTTTTTTTTTTTTTGCCAATGTTTACAAATTGAGCAGTATGTACTTTTCCTTACACAGGAAAACACAAATAAAATTCATTTTTAATCACATAATTGTGCTGTCATTTGTTTCCCTGTGTTTATATAATGATTACATCATTATTCATGTCATGGACTTAGGTTCAGAAGCAAGCAAATAAGCAGGAAAATCACAGTAACAGGTTTTGACTCACTGTTTCTAGGAAGAGTACAGTTTGTATTATTTGGTCATGTGTAACACATGTGTGGTTGGGTAGGCTTATTGATTATGTTGAATTTACAGGAAATGTGTTTACCTCCAGCTCTCCTCTAATGAGCAAGAAACTGGACTTTCTACTACACTCCAGCGTCTGGCCAGTGCTACCTAACTAGGAAAAAAACAGTGGCTATACTTCAGCAATAGCCTTTCAGTAATGCAGTGTAAGAGTCATTATTTACTGTTGTATTAGTGGGTGACCTTCTGGAAGGTTCAGTATTTATAGTGTGAGTATTCTCCAACATAACATATTTTTATATTTTTCTTTCATTGTAAAATTATATCCTTTTAATAGTGTCAATGAAATCTCAAAGCAAGACAGTGGAGTGAAAATAAACATACTTCCTGAAGTTTAAAGGGTGAAGATCCAAAAAAAGAAAAGAAATCCACCCAATAAATGGGGCTGCATTCTCAACCTCTCCAAAATGGTGTCAAAATGCCTAATACTTGCCATTTCAAAGAAAATGGCTCAATTCCATTAACAAGGAAATATCCTAATTCACAAATATACACAGTGGGTAATGTGTTAATAAGACCATTATCAGCTGATAACATGGTTGAGTTAATGTAGCTCAGCATGAGTTGTCTTTACCACAAACCATTGTTTCCTTTTAAAACAGCAAGAGATCTTGAGAAAAACCTCTCAGCATCTCACTATGAGGACTTAATAAACATTAGTTACCACGGTGCAGAAACAGGGAGGAAAAAAGGTACTTTATATTTCTTCTGGTTCATGCTGTTCTATTCAACCTAGCTTAATTAATTAGCTCATTTAAGCAATGTATCTGATCCTGGGATCACTGACTCTTACATTATTATGATGGACAGTTTTCTTTAAAAAAAATCCTGAAAACTCACCTCGGCAAGTATCAGACCTTTTTAAGTGATACAGGGATTCCACAAATATAAAACTACCAAATAGAACCATCTGCTTTGCATTTTTCTACTAAGATATCAGTAAGAATGGATGAGAAGAGGAAATCCTTTTGGTGGAGGTGCATCTCTGAATCCACAGTTTCTTTATTCTATGTTTGTATGTCCAAGTCGTCCCTGGGTTGGATGTACAAACAATCATCCTTGCTTGTTTTTCTATGTTTTTTTGAGTCCTAGTTAAGTTCATATACTTGCAATTGAGGTGTATTTTAAGACACAAAGAAAACTTTCTAGATAAATAAATCCAAACAAGCTATTTGGTACAATGAATTTTCGTTATATGGTAGAGTTGGAAAGCAAATGCAACTTCCAATTGTATGTTAAGGATGAATAAGTGACCAACAATACAAATAAAGCTTGTTCCATGATCCACTGTGCAATTGATTCCACTGGAAAATAGGGCTGTGTTTGTGTAAATACTAGTGGTGGTCCAGATAAATGTTTTCATCATATACATCATGAGAAGCATAATGCTGTGCCTTCATTAACTTAATGGTTAACTCAGAAGTATAAAAATGAGGCATGTATTCATAGTTTCTAATTGAACTTTATTTTATCAGAAATTTTTTGATGTAACTGAGCAGTAATAAAGGATTTTTCTAAGTAGTTGATACCTCTTTGTCTTTTCCTAATTATTGGAAATTATTTTATAAACAACTGTTTACCTTGCATTATTCTTCAGGGGAAAATGAAAAGAGATATTATATTTATTTGAAAACTACTTCATAAAAGAGTGGTGAAAACTTTTCAGCCTTTGAGAGATGATAAGAAAATTTAATTGTCCTAAAATGAATCTACTCACAGCTGAAAGAAGGCAAAGTTCAAGATATTTCAGTTGCTTCTATATAGGGTTAATTGCTTTAAATAAGGATTAAAAGCAGAAAGTATATTCCTGAATCTCAACAGAATTTTCTAATGAGTTAAAATTGCAAGATGGCTAAAGAATATTTATTAGCTTTCTATGAGAAATTATTTAATTTAAAAATCGTGACTATATGTGAACTCATAGTAATTCTAAAGATGCTTGTTCATCTGTATATGTGCAAAGTAAGATGGGGGATATGGAAAACAAATGGACCTTAAAAAACACACTGCAATGCCTAAAGTAAAATTTAGGTAGGTTTTTTAGATTGAGAGTTGGGAACAAATGGGTCTGTACCTAACTACTTGGGCTTTTAACTGATTGAACTTCTTAGATATACCAAAATAAAATATTGCTCAAAAGCAACATTTTTTTCACAGGGCTAAACTGTACATTTCAGCAACAAATCCATGCATTTCATTTGGGTTCACAAGCTGAGTATCAAATATTTTATGCCAACTTCATGGATAAATTTTAGTTACCATTCAATCTGAGCTTATCCTGGCTAAACTACGAATATTAACAGCATCTGAATTCCTAAAAGAATATAACTTCCCAATCTAACTGGCCTTGGCTTGTTTAGTAAAGTTATTTTTCACAACTAGAAGTTCTTGTAAGCCACAGCTATTGCCACTGTAGCTGCCTGAACGCAGGGTGGAGCTGTTCATGGTGTACACATTCACCTGGAATCAGTTGTACCTATGTGCCCTCTCAGTAGGTCAGATGTTAGCCAACTCTGGCCAAATCCTGTGGGTGGGTTGAGAAAACTCTTGAGTCTATATTTGCATATCCTGATGAGTTATAAGGTATGTTGTCTGTCTGGGACTGTGATAAATGTGTACAAGCATGATTTACCCTGGTTAAGACAGAGAAGAGGAATCTGAGCTGTATGACACCATGCAGCTGTTTCAGAATGTTCTGGCTAAAAGAATAATCATATATTCCTAGAAAACCTGGCAATAATTTTACTGAACTTAGGAATGTGAAGAGCTTGATCCCTCATCTCTTTCAAAAATGTCAAATTGACATTTAATCATTGAACTTTTTATATGTTTTTTTTCCTTTAGTTACAAACTACATGTTATTTTCCAAGAGGGTTTTTGTTTTGTTTTCAGAATAAAACCCATGCAAACAAAGGAATCCCTTTATGTGAATATTTCCTTTATTCTAGCACAACTTGAAATGGCAAAAATAAAGTAGAAAAGAAAACCAAACTCTTTCTGGGTGGTGAAAACAATACCTATGACTTCATGTATTTTGTCACCTAGCCAGCTGTTCCATCAAAGCCTTTTCCTGCCCCTTCTACAAGCCTTTCCATATTTCAGCAATATGCATCCTAGGCAAGAAACAGCAGCATCAATGCTAGTATGCAGCCAAATTCAAGATAATCATAGGATGAGAATGTGTCTGCCATTGGATAGACAGCAGATCCTAAAAGAAATATGCAAACAGATTTCTGCCCTCTCCCTTTCAGGGATGCCTAATTTGGGTCTTTATATGTAAGTGGTGATTTTCTAGCTGCTTTTGTTGTAATTTTATTTGGTATTAGTTGAAATTAACCAGTATGTTCAGAAAGTTATTAAAAACAGACAGATTAAATAAAATTCTTTAGCAAACAGGCTAAGAAAATGCCTTCTCCTTTGCAAAGGATATCACACCCCTGTGAAGCTGGGAATGATTTTCACAGGTGATATGTATAAGAATAACAATTTTTGAGGATATGGGAAAACTATGAAAGATGTTTAAGCATATTGGCAGCAGCAGGTGACGTTATAATAAAGATTAAAGCCATATCTGGTTTTACAAAAAAAGTGAATTGTGAAATATTTTTCACTGCTGTCATTATTATTGTTTTGAAATGCAAATATATCATGTTTCATTACGGCAGTCTTTAGAATTAGGATTTTATTCAACTGGAAAAAAAAAGATGTTTGAATTATTATAGTAGGTTTAATAATTTACAGTTGCTATACGGCTGTATTAGTTTAATATTTCATAAAAGTTTTGAGAAAAATAAAGACTCCAGCCAGACTAAATTGCAATTTTTATCAGTGAAAAGAGTAACTTACAACAGAGTATAACTTATGGATGATCTACAAATTAAAACTTCCTCTGCTTCTCCATCAGATTATAAACTTTGGTTCTCATCTCAGGCACTACAGGAGAACAGTTTTCCTTGCAAAGGGATGGTGGAGGAGAAGAATGTTTTCCAGCAGGAAAAGTACACTGAAAAACTGGAATTGGGGTCATATTACACATACTTACACAGAGACTTCTTAGTCCATTGTGCTGTGTATGTTACACGTCACTTTCCTTATTAACTTTGCTCTGCCATTTCACTCGGATATCTCTTTTCAACACTTACAAACTAACCTTCAATAGTAAATTCTGGGAATGATGCTATCACTTCTTCTATGATTCCACTTCAGAAATAAATGTATATTTATGGGACAAGCAGTTTTCCAAGATGAGAAAATGGACAGCATCTAATAGCATATAATAGGTTCTTTTGCAGAAACACATAGTTCAAAACCAAGACTAACAAGGTAACTTTTGAACCTCCATTTATGAATTGCTCATGCTAGTAGGATATGTGGTCTTAACAAGACTCATAGCGAAAAAGAAGGTTATATATGAACTACACAGTTTTTTCCAACTTCTCAGAATTTTGATAATAATGTTTCTTTAGACTGAGTAGAAGAAACATGACGTCATTCCCATTTTTGATTCCTCTTATAGTCTTTCACAGAACAGTTATGTACCATAAACAAGAATTTTGCCCGAGATTTATAAAAGGTTTTGCTTACATTTTCCAGATAAATAAATATAAAAATATAAACCATAATATATAACTTCAACCAAGAATCATTTTAGGTTATTACTTGCTTTGCTATGTATGAGGATATCCCTCATGATGCATTGAACACAAATAAATATGGCTGTCACCTAAGCAATTGCTATTCAACATGAATATGGTATAACCATGGCTCTTTGTTTTGTGCCCTGTCAATAGATCTGGATAAAGATATAATGTTAGCCTTTTAAAATTAATTAAGATGAGCCATGGATATACCCTAGAGGGATTGTTATTTTCCTTAATTATTTCTAAAATATCTTTTTTTTTCACTATGGTTAAATAAGAATTCAGAACCTTTTAACTTAAAATAGTCTATCAACACAGCTAGAACCTTGACTGAAGAGTCATGAATAATTTTTGAAAGTAAAGCAACAAAAATCTATATGGGCTAAGAAACACCAAGTACAAAAGACTCAAAGACTCTTTATTTTGCTTTGTTTCCAACTACTTTTTGATAGATCTTTAGAAAATATCAAAACTGTGGAGAAAATACTATGAAAAGCCTAAGGATTCTCTGAAGTAAATTCTACATCATTACAGTTCTATGAGATGAATGTGAAAGTTATAGGAGTATTTTTGCTGTCTACAATTGTATCAATGGATGATGTATGCTAACTGCCCACGAAGGTCCTTAGAGCATTAGGGTTAACTGATCAAATAGAATTATGCTTCAATTGAAACCTTTTTTCTTGTAGAGATCTACTAGTTTAAAAAAAATGTTACATGTAAAAATAAAATTACCACATATAGGAGAAACAGTATCATGACCCATCAAGTTGATTAATACACCACCAAATTTTATGTTACTGGATTTCTAAGATGTCAGGATGAACTCCACGATTTTTATCCTGAAATGTCTTTATCTATCAGAACTACTGTATATACATTGATCTGTGAGTGTTGTGCATCATCTTGTTTGAACTAGATTTTAATTTTTTTTTTTAATTTGAGGGGAAAATGATCAACATCTCTTAAAACTGAGAGGAATAAAAAAAATCAACATCAAAGTTTTTCTGCATGTTAGTAGATACCTAGCCAAGTATTGATACAACTGGTTGCACCACATTGTAAGTAACATATTATGATACATTTTTAATAAATAAGTTCTGATTAGATCTGAAGATATGAACACTGACATACAGGGGACTGTTGCTGAGTCGGGTCTCTTCAAGGGCAAAGCCATTTAAGGCTTTATTATACCAATCCAGCAAGAAAAGTTTTCATACAGATATTTGGTTTTTTCCTTTAATATAGTTCTTTCTGAAATTATATACATATTATGTATTCAACTTGTTACAAAATTTATATATCATAATTTTATTATAATAGAGTTAAAAAAATCTACCAATCATTCAGTGATTATCTTTGATGATGGAAAGAATTGCTTCATTCTTATGCTAAGTACTTGACTCCATAAATATTAAGCTATTTCCTGACACCAATAAGTAGTAAGGCAGACTTTCATATAATGACACACTATGGGCAAGGCTAAACTGCAGTGTACTAATTTTGAAGTAAGCACTATTGTGGCCTGAAGAAAATGTTTTATTTAGTGATCTGGTTCAAACTATAGAATTGTGTTGCCTTTCTTGCTTATATTTTCCCTAGCCATGATATAGGTACAATGAAAAGAACAGACTTGCAGGCTTTTAGCATTATTACAATAATCAGTAATGCTATTTGAAAATCTCACTACCTTCCTGATCACCCAGCAATGTAACATATTATTTCTGCAGTCTTTCTCCACCATGTTATAGATCAGCAGAAATTAAAAAAGCTGACACTTTCAATGTATGTCTTTCCAAATTCCTCTTCATATTTATACGTTCCCTCTCTGTCTCTACATTTATTACTTGAGCTGCCTCTGCAGAGTTAAACCCTGTTGCAAAAATTTTCTACACTTTGGTTTTACCTACTCATTCTATTTCACCATGACTTCTTGTCTTATATTATCAATATTCCTTAAAACAATCATGACATCACATTAAATATATTTGTATTCATTTGACTACTTTTAACTTAGGTGTTGCCCAAAGTCTCTGAAAGCAGTGGTGAAGGCTCCCATTGAACTTTAGTTTAGCTTTGTTATATCAATGAAAAAGCTAATTTAAAAAAAAAACATATCACGCTTTGCTACTACATAAATGTACTAGCTATTATGTAAATTTATATTCAAAATATTATATAAGATATTTATTGTTAAAGTCAGTGCTGCTGTTATCACTAGAGAAGTACCACCTGCCAAGATGTAGCATATCTAATGAGTCCCTTACACATCTTTTATCTATACCTTCTCACAAAAAATTACATTTTTTAATATATCATATATTCTGATTACATTGTTTATTAATCTCTATGTATGCTTGGTGTATCCCTCACTATATCCCGGCGACTCTCCACAACTTTCTAATAAATTTAAATCTGATTTTATACACTGCGCTGCTTGGAATAGTAAACTGGCCTTTTATTTTGTTTTAGTGTCAATTATAAAGTAGCTCATAATTAATATGACCAACTATGAAAAAAATCCAGGGTAAATGTGATGAAAGCAGTAGGATATCCTTAGTTTCACTCTTCTTATCCAAAGAGTCTCATCATTTCCAGAAAATCCCACCAATCAACTTTTAGTGATCCCTTTTAGAACAAATCCAGTCTGAAGGCTTAAGCTCTGTTTTTAATATTGTTGTGCCTGAAATTTGTAATCATGAGCCTCTGATGACAACATATAAGTTAAAAGCAGGCTAATGAAAATAATTCACAAAATACCTGTCTATAAAAGATGCCAATGAAATAGAGAAGTTGCTAGTAGCATTTTACCAGGATAGTTACTAAGTCAAACATGTTTCAAAATTTTTATCAGCAGCCTCCATAACCAAAAACTTATCTACAGGAAACCATATTGTTAATTGATAAGAAAATGGTAACTACACCAATCATATGACACAGACTGGTTCTTTGATAAGTTAGGTCTGGTAAAGCAATTGTAGCTATATGTCCAAAAGCAAAGTCATTCTGCATCACTTACTAAAAAAGAGTAAATCTTTGATGAATATTTGTGATTTAATAAAATGGGTTTTATTTGAATAAAATACCCCTCTCTTAAAACAAGAAATTGATACAAGTTTGCATAAGTATATTAGTTTTTATGGAGAAACAAAGAGCAGGACTCCATCTACCTCTCTTTCCCCTTGTAATCACAGAAAACAACAAATTTATGTATATGCCTTTCAGATCTCAATGGAGATGGTCTCTGTCTCTAGTGTACATTAGAAGGGAAATTTAAAAGACTCCTTTATCTTAACCTGGAAGTTATTTCTTATTGTCAGCAATTGTTTTCCATTTTTGTTTGAGATATACACTTGCTTGCTTTTGCAAAAAAAAATAATGTGTTCTATGCGTTAATACTCATGAAGAACAAAATATATGATCTTTATCAGTAGGTAAGTTAATTATTTTGCTTTTCCCTCTGAGTATCTAAATGCTTATGGCTGTTTTATATTTATATTTGTAGTTGTATGTGCCATTGTCCCTTCAGAGGTAACACGCACAAACTGTGGACATGTTTTTGAATAGGGTAATGCGACATGAAACCTTATGATCCAGAAATACTTTCCTGAGACCATTTTCCTGACTTTTGCCAGTTCTTACTTAGAGAGGTGAGAACATTTAAATAAAAACTACCTTCTGATCTCTAGTATTAAGTTGATTATCTTCTTATATGCGTGTATTTCGTTCAGTTAATTGTTTTCTGCTAACATGGATGAGATCAAGTTACTTTAACATTCCCCAAAATAAAATGTCTGCACATAAAGAGAAAGCTTGCATAGTGGATGAAAGGTCTGTTAAATTTCTGCAGAGTTACAAAGCTCAGCAGAAACTATTCACTGAGTTTGCAGAAAGAGAAAAATCATTCCTACACTTGCAAGTTCCTGAAGTAAAAACTTCTCAGCAAATACTGAGAACCAAACCTGCAGGAACAAACAAGCAGATTGCTAAATGTGTAACCGTGTTATTTAATAAATATGTTAATGCAACTTGTTACTTCAGACAGCTGGTTATATGGAGTAGGATTGCATGTGTGGATGAGATCACATGATTCACACTACCTAAAATCTCCTCAGTTCACACTACCTAAAATCTCTTGAGTGTAGTAAAATGATGGAGTTATGTAGCACTTTCACTTCTGTAGGAGGCTATATTTATCAAAGTAGTTCAGCTTTAGTTACTGAGAGAGCAGTGTGGTCTAAGATAGTGTCACTACAATTCTGATACTTGGAACACCTTACTATCTCATATGCTCACTACCTCTCCTCAGAGATACTCATTTATTCTTATCTGACATGTCATACTAGGTGAAGGGTAGACTGATAAACTTAGGAAGAACTATTTATCTTATAAGACAGTGCTGCCACAGTACTATCCTGAAGCTTAATAAAACCTTATTGTTCCTCATTTATCCCAGAGTTGCTACCATATCCTCTTTCACACATTATTTATTAGCTTCACAAAATGAGTATTTTTACTCTTCTTTTGCATGATAGACTATCCATTCTCCTGAGCACCTTATTAATTTTCGTAGCTCATGGTATCTAGTTTGAGTTTGTCTGGCTCAAACATGTAAAAATATTTGGCCAATGTTCCAAGCCCCTGTCTGTTACAACTTTTCATTAGAGGAGATCCAGCTGCTTCAGGTATTTCTCAGTTTTCAAAAAAAGAACAGACAACTACATGTTTTCCCCTCTTCTGCATGTACTGGGCTGGAAAGAAAATGTAGCAGAATTATAAATTAGAAACTGTATTAAGCAATCAAGGAACACAACATGCATTCAACATCAAAACAGTTTTTATTAGCTCTATTTTGATAAAGAAAAAGATAATAAAAATAGTGAAGGTCTTACAGAGTGATTCACCGCATAGTTTGCAGGTCAAACATCCAAACAGCAAAAACTATTAGAAAACAGAAAATGTAGTGCTATCTGTAGCTGTTAAAAGAATTAGATACACAAATATGAACTACAGGTAGGGTTGCATCTCTGTGATGTTCTTAAGTGTGTACATACCTTTAAATACATACTTACAGAGTAAGTGTATTTTTCCATATCATATCATGTAGGAAAGAAGTACCTGGCTTTTTAAAAAAAATTTTGTGATTGTCTATAGAATTTACCTAATGAAATTTTACTAAAACATCAGTTTATGAAGTCTTGGTTATTATTAGAAATTATGCTGTCAGTACTTTGTTTTCATTTTAATTTATAGCCCATTTACATGACCTACAGTTGCTAACAACTCCCGTATTCAATTTGTATTTCTACAGTAGCACTACCTGTATCTTCTTTTGCAAGGTGCTTTGTGATAGTCTTTGACAATACCCCTGGCAGCCATAGCTCCCCATGTGATACTCACAACGTGTTCAGCAGGTCTGACAAACCTCTATTCATATTTGGGTCTGAACAATTGAGAAGCCAATCCCTTATTCAGGGGAGTCGTGTTTTGCATTTCAGAATATCTAAATAAACATGCTATGAATCTTTTATGAATGAAACAGTCATATTTTACTTTCAGAAACACACTGATTTAAAATACTAAATATGGTTTTTAAAAAGTCTACTATTTTAAGGATACAGAAAGTAAAAAATAATAAAAAAAATCTGTTCTGCTTTCATTTTTCTCATGGGCTTGCAACACAAAGGAAACTTTTGGTTCTAACAGAATCTTTTGATGTGAATTTTTCCTTAGATTAATTCCAAGTCTTTTTTTCAGCCTTTGCAGTGAATATGCTAATAGAATTTACTGAATACAGCTCTTTTTATAAGTTTCTGCATTTTTCCTTCACTGTAAGCTGTAAATCAATAGTAACTGATTCCTGGGGCCAAATATGTTGACAGCAGCTTAATCAACTTATGTCCATATTACTTTCAATGTCACCTCTAGCCACAAGGCAGTAAATTCTTTTCAGAGCATTTTTCTTTGAACTGTTCCACTATATTTTCTCTTTGTTTGTTTTAGAACATAATTCTGCCCCTTTCCCTCACAAAGTGCTTTTAGTCAGCAGTTTTAGAGAGTGCCTCTTTCCTCACAGCCCTACTTGTCTTTGCCTACTTCCTTTATACTTTCCCCCCTAAAAATTTGTACAAGTCCTTTTTTGCAAGATTAGTATGTTTGATATTAATAGACATTTTATGCTTGCAAGAACTGTACTAAGACTGAGGTAAAGTACTCCCTATTTGTACTATATGTATCTGTCTGTGTCAGATATCTGGCTAAATTCCAGTCATGATTTCTTAAAAATACAACATGAAGTAAATTTTGTAAAATCATCAATTGGAAATATTACTTTGGAGAAGAAGTTATGAAAGAAAAGAAATAAATTAATAGGAATATTCAGTATTCACAAAGACAAACATCTAGTAGGTCTTTCCTTTGTTAAGTCATATAGTTGTTTTTAATGGATGGTCTAGAAGTGTTTTGTGTATTGCCAGGTCATCAGCAGCAACTTCTGAACATCCTAATTTGAAAGCTTAACTGTAACAGGTTGATGAACACAATTACTAAAAAAGTATTTCTCTAACAAAAGTCTTTAATCAGTCCTCTGAACAACTGGATGTAACAAGGAAAATGCCCCATCAATTCCTCAGCAGGCAAGAGTGCCACTATCTTAAATCTATAAGATTATTTACTGTTATTAATTGCAGAATATGAAAGTGATACAATTATAATTTCATAAAGCTCTACGTGTATTCATGCCAGCCAAGAGTCAGTGTTACAGTCACTTTATTAGGTTTACTCCCTAAAACTCGCTACAAAAATATGGTTTTTTCTCTGACAATTCAACAGAAGTGTCTGTCTGAGAAAGGATCTCCTGAGCAGGAGACATTCATACATCAAATAGTAAAGTCTACCTTTGACATTAATGTTAAAGAAGATCCATAATATGTGGCTTAGTGTCGTGTTTTGACCCTGGCTAAGTGCCAGGCACCCATGGCAGCCACTCACTCGGTCCCTCCTCTGCCACAGCTGGGCAGAGGAGGGAAGGAGAGGGGGGGAAAAAGAAGGGAATTAACACAAGGGTCCAGGTCCATGAGCTGAGATAAGGAACTGGGAGAAAACGTTCTAAGGACAAACTATGCTCAACTTAAGTTGCAAAGTGAAATTTATTACTACTTGAGTTAGAAGGAGGATATGAGAAGTAAAATTAAACCTTTAAAAGACACCATTCTTTTCCCTCCCCACTCCTCTCTCCCTCCCACCAACAGTGTGTGGGGGGGACAGGGTGTGGGGGTTCAGGTTGGTCCATTTCCAGGATCTTCTTCCCCTGCTTAGGGAGAGGAGGTTTTTTTTTGCTTTTGCCATGGGGTCCCTCCCACGAGAGACAGTTCTCCATGAACTTCTATGGCATGGGTTTTACTCATCCACAGGATGCAGTCCTCCAAGGACAAACTGCTCCAGCATGGAAGCAAGGGGCCCCTCTCTTTCCAGCCGGGTCTCCCACCTGGACTGCAGTTTCCGCCGACATCCACCCGCTCCAGTGTGGTCACCTCCTCTACAAACTGAGGGGCTTTTATCTCAGTCTCTGTCTCTCACTGGGCTGCANCCGTGTTGTTTTCCCTCACATGTTCTCACATCCTCCTCCTTCTCTATCTCAAATCACACTTTGTTTTGATTTTTCCTTAAATATGTCATCACAGAGATGTAACCAACCTTTCTAACTGGTCCAGACATGGGAAGTGGCACATCTATCATCTTCAGAGCCATCAGAGATTGGCTCTGCTGGAAATGGTGAAGAATTCCAGAAGCTTCTCACAGGAGCCATCTTTATGGCCCCCTCCCCACTACTAAAACCACAGCATTATGTGGGGCTCGAACCCACAACCCTGAGATTAAGAGTCTCACGCTCTACTGACTGAGCTAGCCTTTTTTTTCCTCCTTTAAACCTTCTTTCTTTTTAAAAGAAAACTAAATCCTTGTCACAGGTGGGACAAAGTAAAAAACCTATAGTGGGTATGGATACCAGATTAGTTTCAGAATTTATAAGACAGTAAATTCTGAAACTAGGCTATTCTACTAGGTTGTTCACCTTCCTAGATGAGATCTAGACTTATATTCTCTGGATCTAGGCTCCTCTTCCCCAAGTGAAGAGACTGTTTTCAGTCAGGCAAATAGTCACGTTGGCTTCTGTTGTGGCACCTGTCTGCATTTACTAGTCCCAGGTGTTACTATTTAAGCTCCTGGACATATCCAGACAAATATCCCTGTTTGCACAGATCTTCCTCCACTTCCCAGACCCCTTCTTCAACAGAGGTCTTCACCTCGTTTCTGGGACTTTAAGATCAGAGTTTTCTCTGTCTAAATAGTGTACATGCACAACCCATGAACAGCCTTCTAATTGATAATTCTGGCTTATTTTTTGTTATTTGGAGGATTCAGGACTTTTTTTGCTTAGTTTACATTTTACTCAAAATGTATAGCCAGCCTAAACCAATTGTAGTTAGCAAGCAGCAAGCAGGTTTCTGTTTGAGAAATTAGAAGTTCAGTTTTGAACATTTACACACACAGTTACCTGCTCCCTGTCAGTTTTCACAATTTGAGTTATTTTTTTGCATACTACAACCTCCAAGCAATTTGTTAATTTTGAATGTGAGATTCAGGTATATGCAGTTACTAAAGTCACCTAATATTTAGACAGATAGAATTTTTCTGATTTGACTTAAAGTGTCAGAAATTAAGAATTTTTTTTAAGTGGTAGCCTACTTCCTTTTGATCACTTCAGCTTATGATCCCAGCATGTAACCTAAGTCATCTTAAAATACAAGCTGAAAGCAAACAAGTAAAATTAGTATCTTAGGAATCAAGACTTTTTCCTGAAATGTGCCCTTTTCCAAGTTCAGTTTATTTATTTAACCTGTTTCTTCCACACCTAACACAAGTACAGGAGCCATGTGTACTCTGCCAACGTTTCCTGAAGATTGCTTTAAAGATGTTTTTCTGACTAGATTTCTATTTCAATGCACTGAGAAAGCAAATATTTCTCAAGGGTTATTTTTTAAAATATAGCTCTCTTGAATATGGGCTGGAAAAAACTGCTGCAATACATAGTAATTCTAGATATTGTCACACAGGTGCTGTATTTGGGAAGGCACAGAAGAATTGTGTGTATAGAAAATAATATGTAAACAAAAACATATTCTCTTGCATAAGGGAAAGTCAATTGCATTTTGCTCAAGGAGGAAGTCGTGGAGGTCAGAGCCTTTGCTTATTCTTTCTGAAAGTTTTATCTTTTTAATCTTAAACAACAAGAAATTACTGGTTTTATTCCTTAATTCAGCCTGAGGAGAAGGCTCAGGGGATCTCATCAATGTAGACAAATGTCAGAAGGGAGGGTGTAAAGTGTGGTGGGTGCCTGGCTACCAGAACCTCAACCAGCTGCTCTCTTGCTACCCGTTTTTAACAAGGCAGAGGAAGAAAATAGTATGGAACAGTTCATGGATTGAGATGAAGACAATTTAAAAGGAAAAACAAAAATTACACATAGACGCAAATATAAAAGGGAATTCTATTCACTACTTTCTATCAACATAAGACACCCACCCACTTAAGTGAAAGCTTCAACAGGAGTACCAGTTTCTTGGGAAGACAAACAGCCTAACAACAAAAATCTCTGTATCCTCTCCTCCTCCCTCAACCTTTATGATTACATCACAGGCTATTATGGCTATATATAGTGTGTGGAATACCACTTTCGTCAGTTTGCGTCAGCTGCCCCAGCTATGTCCCCTCCCAGCCTCTACCTATCCCCAGCTTTAGTAGGAAGGGAGAAGTTGGAGAGAGGTTGAAGTGAAAGTCTTGATGCTACCCATTTGAGTATTCAGCAACAGACCAAACACTGGTCTGTTATCAATACTGGTTCAGCCACAAATGCAAAAACCAGTACCATAGGGGCTGCCATGACAAAAGCCAACTCCATCCCCACCAGACCCCCCTCAAGAATACAGAGACAGTGGTATCTGAATAGAGAGACAGTGATATCCAGTGACAGGACAGAAAGCAATGGTCAAAACATGAAATACAAGATGTTCCATCTGGACATAAAGAAATCCTTTTTCAGTGTTCGGGCAGCTAAGCAAAACTACAAGCTGTCCTTGGAGAAATCCAAAAGCTTAGACGTGTAAGAACCCAAAAACTTGCTCTATGAGTCTCTTAAAAGAGCTTACTCTTTGTTCATGTACTTTGAGTTAGATGCACTACAGAAACACTGACAAGATATTCTCAAGAGGTCAAAAAAAATAAAAAACTTTATCGGCCACTTAAGAAAACCAGAGAACTTTGGCAGAAGCTTAGAGCAGCATTCAGTCAACATAAAACATCCCACAAAACACTAACTTAGCCCATTTCAACTTAGAAAACTCCAAACCCATCTGATTTTAAGTTACTCAAAACTCTGAGAAAAGAGAATTAGAAGAAGAAAGAGAGAAAATATATAGAAAAGAACAAGTATAGCTACCATTCCTAGTCCTGGTGGTGTTCAGCTGATAGAAATTCCAAGAGGAACTAAGGTCAAGACATGTACTTGCCTCATGTCGTGGGTTAAATATCCTTTGGCTTTCCTGGGCCCTTTTCCTAGGTGGGACTTCAATTCATCTGGCCACGCTGGGGCTAGACTGGGGCTCCAGGGACAGATGTGGAGTATTGTGGATTGATGGCCACTGCCGGGCTAGGATACAGGCCTGGGGGTGGGGTGTGCAGAACAGGGCATCTCCTTACCAGGGCAAGGCCCCACCTGCCCCTTCCCCTCACACAGACACCTGAAATGTTTTCAGCCAGGAATCCCTCTAGTCCTTCACAACATGTTCCTCAGAAACCTGCTCTGGGTGGGCCAGCTTGAGCAAAGGAGTTGAACAAGATGACCTCTGGAGGTGCCTTCCAACCCCAAACATTCTGTGATTCTGTCATAGAATGTAAAGGTAACTTACATTCACTAGGTGCTTCATTAATATATGTAGAATCTTCAACACAGTACACCAAAGGGGAATGGTATTGTCTATAACATACCATTACTTTATGTTACTTTATCTTAATTTCAAATAAAAAGATACAAGATACAGGCCAAAGAATTACAATGACCAATCAATTCATCATAAACGATGTGATGATTGGTACCTGCCTGTTTATGATAGAAGTGTTGAATGGGAATGGAATGAAAGAACTTTTTTGGCCTTGTTAGTATGTCAAGGTCACAATGGTAGACATAATATGTATTTAATTTTTTTTCATGAAATTTTTCTACAGTTAATAACAACTCACTTGGAAATATATAAGAAAACTTTATGAAGTGATTAAATGGAATTTTCACCCTACAGTGGTGCACATATGAGACACTTTCAGCTTGATTATACAGGATTTTCCCTAATGAATGCAGAATGAACTCCTTTCATACTAAATATACTGACTTGATACATGTGGAAAGTAAAATAATTCTATTATGAGGCACACCCTATGAACAATTATGGAAACATTATTTCTATAATTCTGTACTAATCAAACCATACCAGATGTGAGCTGACATTATTATTAAATTCAAAGCAAAAAGTAATAAGCAAATAGTGTAGGAGATACTTTTCAAAAGCACTCACAGGTTCCTTAGCACAATGAAAAAAAAACCATCTTTGAAAATGCTGCTTCAAAAAAGTCCTAAAAGATATCTTAAGTTCATGAATATGAATATTCTTACTTATCTACA
This sequence comes from Pomatostomus ruficeps, assembly GCA_013400735.1. NCBI lineage: Eukaryota > Metazoa > Chordata > Aves > Passeriformes > Timaliidae > Pomatostomus > Pomatostomus ruficeps. Next base: position 45,388 of record VYZT01063280.1, read on the forward strand.
TATGATCTACTGTATTAACTAAATCATTATCTATTAGTTGGGGTATTGTCAGTCTTACTATTCTCTTCCTGTAGGTATCTTACCATTTTACTCAGTACCAAACTAATCTGAGGCCTAGATGACACATCTTTCTAAAAATTGTGTTTTTCTTCTTCATTCTCTTTAAATACAAACCTACACTACTCGGTTTAGATAAAAGTCACTATGTAAAATGATCACATTAGTGTTTTAATTCAGAACTGGAAAGTGTTTTTGAGCAGGATTTCCATATCATCCCTTTTTCTTAATGTTGGTGTTCACTCTGGATTAACCTTGGATCCTGCAGACTTAATTCCCTTTCAAATGAAACCAAACTCGAAGAAGTGCTCTAGAACTGAATTTAACGTACAGCAACTGCTAAAGAGCTTTCAGTCCATGGCATCACAGTGGAACTTTCCAGGTTAAAGCTGTCATAGCATATATAATGTGATGTCTCCACAGCCTGTTAAAGGTAGATGATATCTTTAATATTTGAAAGCAATTTGTTTTGCAGATCGTGGGGTGAAACACAAGATGCTTCCTAAGAGTGAAATTGGATTCTGAGAATAAAGTATGTAAACTTCACTCCTTGATGTCTACTGAAATAGAGCTACAATCTTCTGCAGTAAATTTAATTGATCATAATCAAGCAGAAAAAATTATTAAAATTTTAAAAGGGACCCTGCTAATTACAGCTCAGTATAATGAATAAGGGCTTCTCAATGCAATAAAGGGCCTTTATTTTGACTATTCTACAGTACATGGAATCTCCACAGTATCTATGTAGGAGGAATGTAGTATCTATGTAGGAGGAACCATCTGGAGAATATGGTGTTCAGCTATTCTAACATTTTTTATTGATGAAAATATACATGCAACATAATGAAGTTGAAATAAAAAATATTGTTTGGCAGAATTTATGATAGTATAATAAGGTTATCGAAAAAATCCAGTTTTGAATAACTTCTCATTACAAACTGTTGGGAACAGGCAGATTTATTGGACATAGGTCACTGCAAGTAATTAACTACTTTTTAAACAGTAACTTCAGTTTTATGAAGATTCATTACTGTATTTGTGTTAAATATTTGTGCAGCTCAGAAGAGTTTCTTCATGTGTGACCAGATGAAGACTTGATGATGTCCAAAAGTACCAGTGCTTTGAAGTTAAGGCTACTGTCTCTTTGTAGTGTGTCCTCAGAAAACATCAAGCAGTTGTGAAAACAATTAGTAATCTCAATTTAATTCTGAAATTCTGTTACTTTCAGATACAGATATTGCAGTGAATGTCACTGCAGAAGCAGAAGACAACTCCTTTGTGGGATTTGTGGTGTCTGACAGCAGGCCTGAAAGCCTCACAGAGTTTGATTTAAAGACAGTAAAAATTTACCCGTGAGAAATAGGTAGATACGGTAAATAGCCACAGTGATAACTCACCTTCAATTAGTGAGAGAAAAGGTTCTCACAAAAACAGATGTTCTTGGGGCGAGACTTTAAGAATGCGCAAAAGAAAACTTGTTATGTACCTAATTGCTTGTGTAGCTGTTTGTACTATCTGTAGGATCGTTGTTTCCATAAATAATTCTGTCAGTGTGTGCTAACTAAAAAAGATATAAAAAAGCAGCCATAGAGTAGAACAAAGCTTCTTTCTATCCTTGGATTATGTGTGTGTGTTTGTCATGTACCCGTCTCGACCGCGACACTCCTTCTCCCTGGTGATTATTTTAAAATGGAGATCATAATTTCTATGACTTTTTCATTACATCTTAACTGTTCTGTCTTGCTTGGCTGCATCCAAACATTTAATGAAAGTTGCAGCTGTTTTTGCATAAAAGACCCTCACTACAAAGACAGCTGGTTGCATGCCAGAGTTCTATGTATTCCAGCCATTCAAAGACTGAATTCAAAGTATTAGGGCTAATCTAAAAGTGCAGCTATGGAGTACTTAATTAGTCAATAGACAAACAACAATGACTTTTTTTCTTTTTTCCCCCCCAATTACTATGCCCATTAATAAGCAAGCCATCGACGACCTGGGAATTAAAAAAAAGACATTCCTTTCTAAGTTTCTAGGCTTCCTGTTTTGAAGTATCTCATTGACTTTGCATTTGATCTGAATTCACAATCAACGCACACTGACACCTGGATCAGAGTCTCCTTAACAGTTTTTACCTCAAAACATGTTATTCATAGCAAGTGAGACAAAGGACAGAAAATGCACATAAGCCAAAGGAAAAAGAATGAGAGAAGACAAGCTGAAAACCCTTAAAAATTTGAAGGAGAGCTGTATGAGATTTTTTTTTCCTAATTCTGCTTACTTGCTCAATATAAAAATGTAAGCCTAAAAGACAGTGCATCACAGCTGCAAGAATTAGGTGTTTGTTTGTTTATTAAGGATCATACCTATAACTTTCCTATTAAGTAGGTTATTTGCAAACGTTAACAAATACACAGAAGTTGTGAAAATGTGATTTTGAATAAGACCTACATTTGCATAAATCCCCAACCGATTTACAAAGGTTCTTTATGAAGTATTTAAATTGAAAAAACTAATTGAAAACACAGCAAGTAGAAAAGCATATTTTGTTCCCAAAAATCAGTATTACCTGATTTGTGCCTTTAACTGTCATTTAAAAACTCCTTTGTATAAGAGAGCCTTTTGTCTAAATACAGTCATTCATAAGCATGGAACTCTCCCTGATCCAGCAAACATTTCAGTCTAATTTTCAGTACTCTTGAATTAGCTTCCTAAACTCATAGTTCATTAAATACTTTTTTGTCTCGGACTAATTTCAGGTGGGAAATGATCCACATTATGTCCTAAACTGAAACTGAAGTACAATTTCAGATAGCAGTGTGTAGATATTTCTATACAACTAATGCTGACAATACTTAGAGCAGCATACCTGCATGGGCAAATGAAGACCACTGCCGCATTATATACTCTAGGGTGTGATTTGTTGACTGCAGGGTGTTATACTCTAGGGTAGCTGATTTGTTGACTTCAGAATGTATGTGGACTGAAGAACCCTTTGGTATCTAAAAATGGATGAGATGAATTCCTACAATGGTAATTAATAGAATGGGACCTATAGGTATATATTGTGTACATGTACTTCGAATTAAAGCAGTAGGGAGCACTATGAATCAACAGGAATACAACTATTCCCTTGTTAATGGCAGGTGTGCTAGGAGACTAGTGACCCATTCCCCAGGCTTTTGAAACTGAACTGTGAAAACAGGGTGGCTTCATGTAAATAGGAAAGATTTTTTAGCCATTCTAAACCTTTAATCCCGCCAGGAATTAATTTGAGAGAGAGCTCTAAGCTAAAGCCATATTATGAATATTGTAATATTTTAAATAAAACATTTGTGTTTTGGTGTCTAGGATCATGCCTTGTCATGGTTTTTACTACTAATTGCTGTAGTCATTTCATGTTTTCCTTCAGCCAAGATGCACAAGCTCAGCAGTTAAAAATGTGGCTACTGAAATGATCATAGTCACCTTCAACACAGGTGTGGAGCTTGCCACAGTTACTTTATCCTCCCACAAACCCTACAAAAATGCTGTGGTTTTGTCCATAATGAACTAATTCTTAAATTGTTAAGTAGTCAATGAATCGTCAACTTAAAAATTGCTGCCTTTCTTAAAATTAAATGGATATATATAAAATATATCACCACCAACAAGAAATTCTTCAAGTTATTGATCTGTATCAACATCAGTAACTACTGTCTTTCTGGCTATCAAATAATAATGCCCTTTATCAATCAAGAAATATAATAAATACTATAGTAAATAGTAAAAGAACAGTAAATATTATGTTATACAATTTTGTCAAATATTCTGTTTTGAATAAAACATATAGTAATTACAATGAAGCAATATTTAATGTGCATAAGTGTTTTTATTCCAGTCTGCTTTCCCCTTTTTCCTCCAATTAAAATTTATGAATCCTACATGTACTAAAAAAACCCCAGAACATAAAGAACTGGTGTGGGAACTCTAACATCATCACTATGACTGTTGCAATTTCATTTTTTTATTTTTATTATTCCCAGGTAAGATTGTTTTTTATCTGTTTTGGTTTTTTTTAATTTCTCTAACAAACACATAATTTAATTATTTATCATCTCATTAGTATGCTTGTTGGTATTAAATACCAAATGTGCAAAGTTATTTTTGTTGCTTGAAGGTGATTTTCACATCTTTTGATCATTTTTGTTCCCCTTTGCTTATTATCACAAGTTTGTAAGGCCCCAATTATCTTTAATTCAATGCCTCAAATATAGATCCTTTATTTCAGTATTTTTAGAACATGAAAAAGACAAGGTACAGGAGAGCAAAACACATTAGCCTATAGTTCCATGTCTGTATGAGAAATAAAAAAGGGAAGAACAACACTTTGAAATTTCTGGTTTTGGTAAGCATGTATTATCACCAAATAAATATAAAGTTATAATTTTTAATGTGTTGTGGGATTGGTTTGGTTTTTCATTTGTTTAGTTTTTGGTAGTGGTTGTTTGTTTTTTTAATCTCTGAAAGAGAAGCTTTCCAGAAACTTTAATGTAAGTATAATAAATAAATACATAAATACAGACATTTAAATTGTGTTACTTAATATATTCAAAGTAATTTATTTATTATTTTGCTAGGTTTATTATTTAATGATTTAATTTTGTAATTTTTAATTATATGCAGTTATTTCCATCTATCTCTCTATGGCTTTTCCCAAAATGCTGCAGGTTGCCTGAAGCTATTCCAATCTTCAGTGTAAGATTTTGACGTTTTTAGGATGTGCTTATTAGACATTCAGGTGAGAGACTGCATTGCAACACATTCTGTCAATCTCAGAAGTATTTTATGAGCGCTGTTGTTATGCATCTTTGCAGAATAAAAATTACCAAACTTGATAAGGCTACTAAAGACTTAAGCTTCATCTGACATAAAGAACTTAAAAATAATTAAGTCTTTCAGAGGTCAGTAAACCAACATTTATATGTACAAAATCCTTTATTAATGTAAGTATTCAATCCGTACTACTAGTCATAGGGCTGGATGGTTAAGGATTCCCTTCTGACATGAGTTAGTTTAAAGCTAAAAGCTTTAAAGCTAAAGATTTAAAGTGGCGTTAGCTGATTATTGAGCACAGTGAAATGGACATCCCAGCAGTGTCTGTCTTTAGATCACAAAATACATATCTGACTAAGTGGACGGACAATGCAATCCAGTGCTTTAAGGTGATATTTAGGGACAGTGTATTTCAAAAATAAACACTGTGAAGTTACAATGCTAATCAAACACCATGTACAGAAGGGACTGGATAAAGCTGCACAAACCCCAACGTATAAGCAGGACTATAACCAATTGCTTCTTCTTCCACCAACCAAAAATCCAGTATTCAGCAGTTCTGCCAGTTGCATATGAAAACTCTTCATCTCTTCTATTTCATCTCAGTTGTCAGTTATGGCAAAGCTTAGACAAAGCCTCTAAACTTTTCAAAATATCTAAGAATCTGAACAAAGATGAGACTTTGACATACAATGAAGCAGTGTAGCATTTAACATAAATCTACTGTTGAATGAATATTGTTCAGAAACCACTCATTTAGCGAAGTTGATACACTTTCTCTCACAGCTTTCACTTTCTCTCAAAAATAAAGGCTCACAGATAGAAGGTAATTTATCACCATATATTTGTGTGATAATTGTACTTCCTGAAATAGTTTCTTCTTATTCTGTTTTTTAAAAAAATAATATTTCTGTGGAAAAGAAAAATAAAATAATATTCTGGACATGCTAAGTGTTAAAAGCTTTATCTTGCACCATCCACATCTTAGAGTAACTTAGAATTAGTAGTATACAGTAACATATTTTTAAACTTTAAATGTCTTTAAAACAGCTGTTACAGTTACAAATACATATATAGTCTTTAATAGAATCAGGAAGGTTGGAAAAGACCTCCAAGATCTTTGACCAAATACCACCATGTCAACTAAACCATAGCACTAAGTGCCAGGTGTAGTCATTTCTTAAGCACTTCCAGGAATGGTGACTCTGCTACTTCCCTGGGC
>VYZT01063282.1:0-22503 GCA_013400735.1 Pomatostomus ruficeps
AGAAGAGCTACAAGTAGAAAATCCTTACCAACTGATTCTGGCTACCTACCTGCATTCTTTAAGAATTATAAAGTAGATTTTAATGAAGTATCTCGTTCACAGTCACTTTGGTTCATATTTTGTTTGTGCTGTATTTACAGAAATGGTTCTTGCCTTCACAGGACATATGCCTACCATTATCACATATTCAGGCAGAGGAGAGGTTCCCTCACTAGAAACAAATAAACACCACCGTCCCCAAAGCATCTCCTGCAACTCAAGAACCTCCAATACTCTGCTGAAGTAGGCATTTTTGACCGCACATACTAAAGCCCTTCTCTGCAACCCATGGGAACTTTTACTTCACTGTTTTCCAGAGGAACAGAAAGTGGAATAAATTACATTTTACTGAAAAGAAAAAAGTATCAAATAAGTTGAGATAAGATGAACATCCCTGAAGTTATGAAAGAGCCAGAGGAAGGTGTATGTACCTTGCTGGAGATAGAAAATCACAAGATTCAGTCTTGCCTCAGGAATAACATCAACCAGAGGAGGTAGAACCTGCAAAGCCCCTTCTCCTCCTCGGAAAACCACCTGCAGAGAAAAGCAGCATATTGATATGTATCAGAATCTTTTCTATGATAAGTTAATTCAAGGAAATTAATCCTTAAATTCCTCTATAAACAGTACAAAAAGGTCAGTGGCTCTGGCATTAGCATAATTCCTACTTTAATACAGCTATAGAATTACACAGTGTGACAATATTTATTCTGAAGAATATAAGTATTTAATCCATACGTAAAGATTAACTTATTTCAGCTTTTAGCAGTACAAAAGAGTGATACATTATATATCAAAGATTTTAAAGAATAATATAGTCTGAGTGAAGGGAATACATACAAAATTACAAACTGCTATGATGTTTTCATATGAAAAAAATTAGACTAACAACTCTACAATTATTTAGAATGACAGGAACCTAAAATGATCAGGAGCAGTCAATTATACTTCAGCTTCACATGACAGTTCCTCCAACAAGATCTAATGTACTTATTCAATAAAGCACTGGCAAAAATACCAACATACAAAATAAACAATGCTAACTGTAAAAAGTCCAGTTTGAAAGCAGTTTTAACTCTTGGGGAAAGAAGTGTTAGCTTTTGTTGACTGCTCTTGAAAAATGACAAAGCAAGCAACTGCCCATCATTAAATATGAGCAATCTACTGTTACCAGTTGTTCAGCAAAATAATAATACCACTGAAAAGAAAATTTGCCATTAGTTACTCTTAGTGATTCTTTTACTGCAGAACAAAAAAGTATTTTGGTTTTATGAGCGTCTTTTTTCCTAGAACTCCTTGCTTAGTACTTTTATGATGAGGGCTATTTTCATGAGCTATCTTTATTCCACTCAAATTGTCCTGGTGCTAAGTAGAGCCCAGGGTCATCCTGACTTGTGTCGTGTCTTTATTGAGTGGGCTCCACAAAATACCTTGCAAAGGTATTCTTACACAACATACATTATTTTAATATGCCTTCACTGCTAAAAGAAACAATATTATTATTTTCTTGACACGGTCTCAAACTGCCAGGGAAAAATGCCAGAAAAAGAAAATACACTGGATGGCACATTCATGATACTGGTAGAACTCCTGGAACAGGACTTATATGGCAGCAGAGATTCAATTAAGTCTGAAAGTACCAAAATATTCCATTTTATGAATCATCATGAAAAGCTCTACAAATGAGTGCAGTTCATATTAAATCCCGGAAATGCATTACTTACCAGATTGTGCTTAATGAGTTCCTTGCCAAACTCAAAAGATGATGAGGCACTGTCTGTCAAGTTCTTGAGCTCTGCCTGGAATTACATACATTCCAAAATTTTAACATAAAACCAGAAAAAAGCACAGAAGCCTAAGTGGAGCTTCAAATGTGCTTCAAAGCGGACAGCAAGACATCTCCATTGGTGTTAGATGACTAGAAGATTTTGCCTTGCCACTTCTATCTAATTATTTTATATGTATTGGGTAATACATAGAAACGCAAGATCAAAAGGATACTGGGAAAATGGCAAGAACATTCTGCACTTATATGGACAGATGGGCTAACACAAGGGAAACTGAAATAGGTGACATTCCTGAAAGGACACATTGACAAGGTAAAGGCCATTATCAACATTACTGATTAAGACAGATACAAAGGAAAAGAAACATGTATGGAATCTTAAACTAAAATAAAGGTAAGTTCAAGGACTGTCCAATAGATACCTCTGCAGCCTTCCCATTGTAAAGTCGGAAATGGTTACAAGCCTTAAGGTTAAGAGCAATGGTGCTGTCAGGAACTTGCTGAAGATAAACAGCTAGCACTTCCTGTGATACATCATAGTAATCCAGTTTGTAATAGCACAGGGCCACATACACATTCAGAGCGAGGAATTCCCTGCATGAAAGAGGATTAAAGAGAACCTTTAAATCCCACCAGATAGTTTAACATTTCCCACTACAGTGTATTAAAATCAGTAAACAAACAGAAAGCTCTCACATCTATACATATTTACAAGCACATCAAACCTGGGGTTTCTGAGAAATGCTTAGAGCTTCTCTAGTTTGTTTGCTAAGACAGATTCACAGTATTTTTTTCCACGGCAGCTACTGCAGATTTTAAGAATTACCAACAAAACTTTTTGTTTGCAAATCTGGGAAATGGTGGCAACTTTACACAAAGGAAACATGCAGAACATGAGCACTGTAACTGGCCTGGTAGAACATGATTTTCTAGGCAATACACTTAATACACAAAAGACATTTAATATGCACACAGAAGTTTGTACCAAGTACAATTATTTTAAAAAATCCTTGTCATTACAAGCAGTCAAGCCAGAAGAATTAGATGCAGGAAAAAGACAAGCATTTGTGAAAACCCTAAGTAAAAGGATAATTGTTATGAAGGTTACTCATTTAGCTTTGAGTGATTGTTTCTGCAGGACTTGGAGGTTTAAATCTCTTTCCCAAGCATTACATGATATAGGCATTATGATGGATTTCTCTGAAACATTCACAAGGAGATAGTGTCAAAAGTGCTGTATTCTGGGACAGCAGTTTCTGTTTTATTAAAAATGTTTCCAGCCACTTAAGAATTCAATTTGTTCCTTGTTAAATTCTGAACTAAAAATTTGCAGAACATGACAGAAAACTCATCAACAAGTGCCATAGAGGATAAAAGGAAAAGAAAAGAAAACAACAGAGAGCAGACTTCTTTTTAAACATGGGGTTTTCAATAATACTTTGAATGAACAAAACTGAGGAGCTGCAACTGGTGCATATGAGAAAGGGACATAATAGTTGTGGAAAACACCTACTTTCAGAAACCAAGCAACTATTTGGAATTTAAATACCACCAACAAGATATATGCTCCAACAGGGTTTAGAGATGCGCACCGATTATCCAGCAGAATGCGTTTGTAGATATCAATAGCTTCTTGGTAGTGGGACCGCATGTAGTGGATAGATGCCAGGCTAAGCTGATCTTCTGTAACATCTTGCAGATTCTGGTGAGAGCTCATCAGTTTCTTTTCATCACTGAACTAAAAAGAGTGTGACACATCCTCAGAAAAGTTCAGCAGGACAAATGTTTTAATTAACCAGGTTAGTTTTGTCCTTGCTGGTAAAAAGCAGGATTAATATTAAATGTCTGGAAAACCTCTGTTACTTTAATGTTAATTTGACCAGTGGAGAACGACAAACATTAAAGAGGCAGATGAGTTCAAACTGGATAAATGTTAGGCTAAAACTAAGCACACATTTTCTTCTAAGGTGTGATTTAGATAGAATTACATGTCACGTGCTTTGATGGATAAGAGAGAAAGAGCTGAATTAATTATTTTACAAATAGAATTTTGCAACACCAAATTTCATTGTAATTATCCAAGCCAGCAAAAATTTTGCTGTTTGTAGATCCAAATCTAATGTCTTGTGGATAGCAGAAAAACACAAGACTTGGAAACACACATTCCCTAATTTTCACAAGTCTTCTTTACAGCACTAACAAATCCACTTTCACCAGTCTCCAGTTTCCAGTTTCTTCAAGTAAATTATTTATTTTTAAAAGCATTGCTAAATAGCATATAAAACATACACACAGAAGGCTAAAAACAAGGAACAGAATTAAACATACCCATTATATTTGTATTACAATAGGGAAGTTGAGGCTACTTACCTAATCAGTCTGCTCAAATCACTTATTCCACTGCTTCCCTTTGCTGGTTTTGCTGATTCAACAGTAATTACGAATTTCTCTTAGACACAAACTCTAATACTATGTATTTGTTTTTCCACCTATCTGCTAGTTTTCTTCAAATCCTTCTCCTCCCTCTTTGGGCCAGTCACAAAATGATACTCAAGTTAAAAGGCAAGATAAGCTGCTTAACAGAACTAAAGACAATGGACTTCATAGTTTTGGTAAAACCCTTTATTTCCAGTGACTAACTAGATAAAGAGAAGTTGCATAATTCCTAGTTCATCACAGACATCTGTAAGTGTCAATGCCACTGTAAAAACGGTTTGAGATTTCTCTCTTAAAACTAACCAATATATGAGTAAAGAGAATCTGACATCAAAGCTAACATTCAGAATTTATACTTCCTTTTAAGTCAGTGTCTTCAGCAGCAGAATACTTGTCAAGTATTCTGTACAGGATGGTACAAAACCTAATTTAAGGGAAGATAGCTATGTCTGGTAAGTGAAATAAGCACTTAATTGTTGAAATTAAAGTAAATTTCATGCTATTAACAATATGACTTCCTGGATACAAAACTACTTAAGAGGATCAGTAATAGCATATACAACATTTTGGTCAAATTGCTAAGTGTAAGAGAGCTGCAAGTTAGGAAAACTTGGTACATTTAGAAAAAAAGTAAAATAGTGGCTTCTATGTTTCTGATTCTATTAAAGTTTCATGCTCCTCATGATCAAAAATACCATTACGTTCCTATTGCATGACTTATGTGAAGTGTATTGGTAAGACTTTCCTTAGAAACACGTTGAGGGCATCTATTCTGAGATCATGTTTTCATCCTTGCTTTCTCCTCCACATTTTAATACAGTAGGGTGGTTACGAAAAACATTTGTTCTTCTGCCACCACAGGCATTTTAATTATTCTGTCAGGCTGCCAGCATAAATTACACAGTACCAAATTGAAAAGAAAACAAACAAAGCAGGAGTGAAGAAAAGACATCATACCTTATGTGCCAGGTGAAAGAGTAAACGGTTCTGGAGACCACTCTTAGGTGCTGAAAGGGAAATTCAGTAAGTATTACTGTAATGAACCACTCAGGGTATCTCTTTATATTTTTAACTCTCTTTCTCAATAGAAATGAATGCACCCATATTCTTTCATTAACTAGCCCAAGTACAGTTCTTCACTGAGAGCCCTTTGCAGATCATGCCTCGGGGAAGGTTCTACCAATTTTAGAGTGGTTTAGAGGTCTTCCTCATTACTATCTCCATTCCCTGACTATTTCTTTTGAAATCCCTGTTGAGAATAATTTTTCATTAGCATCTACCTTCCATGAGTCTTAAAACTTCTATGAATTGCATTATCATTTCCTTGCAGTGATTTCTGGGTAATTCTCGGGGGGTGGGTGTGGGGTGGTGTTTGTGACACACAAGCATAGCACCTTTTCAAAATAAAAAGCAGCAACAGATAAACTCAAGGCTCCTTCTATGATGTGTCACATTTGAAGTAAGTTGTGATTTATACTTCCAGGAATCTTGTCAACTTCTAGTGTATTGAAAAACCCCATGCTGCTACCATTTTGTTAGGCATGCACATTACATTATACTTCTAATAGTTCTTCTGTCCTTAGGAATGAAAGGTACACGAAAGAATTCTATGGCCAGAGCAGATAAGATTCAAACTAAGATATGGCAAGAGATTTAAGGGAGATATCTTCTTACTAGAGCCAGGAAAGTTAATGAAATTTCTTGGTCTAGCAGGATTACAAATTCCATTGAGCCCACTCCATAAGACACAAATTGTTAACTGCTGAGTTTTAAGTCACTAGAGCCTTTTGCCTCACCAAGAGGGACAAACGTCCTTGTCAAACAGACCTATTCATTTATTTTGCAAGCAATCTTCCAAAAAGCCTTCCCTTGTTTCCTGTACTTTTCCTAGCCTAATGAGCACTCTCATTCTAGCTCAGGCCAACCAGCTGGCAAACCATGTTCCACAGAAGGGGTGTACATGGAATCTATACAAAAAGTAGAATTACTTGTGTTTATAAGGCCACAAAAGTGCAGAGTTAGCACAGCAATAGCCTGTAACACAAGGCTGTAATTCTTCTGAGGTCCTAAACCATGAAAGAGGGCTCAAACCACCAATCCCTCTTCCCCACCACTCCCTGAAGATGCAATTTATTTTTTTAAGCAATTTAAAGAGAGATTTCCAGATTTCTTACTTTTCCTCCACATAGTAAGTAAACTTTGTAACACAGTGGACAGTGCCAAAATCGAGGCCATTCTGATTAGGTTGGCAGTGCAAGGCTGCCCACCTACTTCTAATAAGTACAGCAACTATTTCTTTCCTTTTTTCTTTAGCAAGTTGTTTTATTTAACCACATTCCTAGAAAAATGAGGACAGTGAATTGTATCTTTAAAGAACTGCTAAAACAGAAGTCCAAAATACAAAGGTGGTATGAGAGCACTCTCACAAAACCACAACATCCTGTAAGATACTTCTAACCGAGCATCAAGTAGTTAAGAAGCTCAATGGTCTTCAGTCTAGGATATCTATGGGAATTCTCATTAGCCTAATTATTAAAGAACAGAGAGTTTTTATGATCTGCAATACATATTGTATAGGCAGCAGTAGTAGTATAACTGACATGATAGTATAGATGTTTCATCCACTGAGTAAGAAAGTGAGAGGACTTTAATTTATATGCATGCTCTGCACTCTACATGTGCCCCAGCATTAATTGATAGGTTTTAATATCAAAGTTTAGAAGTGTTGCACATGGACCCCATATGTGCTTTTGTGAGAAACTTCGACCACAACCACCCTTCACAATTCAAAACATTTGGTCATCAAAGACTCCAAAAATACAAGCAGGACAGATTGTGGGATTTATATTTAAAATAACATATTGTATAATCACAGTACTATGGGTAAAGACACCAACGTTCCTTTTTCAAGTAGGTTTTCCTTTTTTTTTTCCCTTTTGAGTGTGCTTTAGCATTAATTTCACTGTGAAAATTGTGACTTGCAAGCAATACTGTCAAGAACCTAAACCAAGGAATTCTTGTTTCACTGGTCAGCCAGTTAGTGCAGGCTACCCTTGCAAACCTGGCATCTGATCTGACATCAAAATTATTATTTACTTCTTGGCAAAAGCTGGAGGGTTAGCCCACATTATTTAACACCTAAAAACAGGCAAAAGATGAAATCTGAGTTTTTATGATGTGCACGGATATATGGAGGGTGGAAAAATGTCCTGCTTTGTAAGATATCGTACAATACTAGCTATCTGATATTCTTTAAAGTAAGTTGCTTAAAACCCCACACAAATATAGCCCTGTCAATATAGTAAGCAGAAATACGGAAACATTCAATATCAGCAGTTTCTCTTCTCTTGGTGCCAAATGCATTCTTTGAGGAAGACAAGCAAACATATGAACAAGGTCAGATTAGTTTTCAGAAAGAATGGTGTTATGAATATTGGATAAAGATGTTGTCAATTACTGGAGCAGGAAGTGATACAACTGCCTCATCAGAGATAATGATTTTGAAGGGACATTTAAGGGACATTAGGGTTGTTCTTTTATTATTCTCTGAATACTGCTACTGAATTTCATTGTCACTAGTCTATTGATGCTACAACGAAGCACAATCTTCTTTTCCTGTTCTACTTTTTCAAGACAATGACTCTACTAATTTTTTTTTTTTTTTATAAATCAGTACTAAGCAGTCTTGGGATCATAACAAACATGATGCCAATGCTGCACGGCCACAAACTGGACCCTGCTCCAGGTCTGGCCTTGCACTCAAGTACTGAAGAAGCTGAATAGGATATATATCTTCCCACCTAGGAAATGCTCTGATGTTCCTTTGCTAGAATTTTTCTCATGATCAGTGCTGTTTTTCCAGGCACTAAAGTCATAGCTGTCATGGATCTTAAAAGTGTTCTGTATATTTTTATATGCTGATACTCATAGGCACTTAGTGAAGTATTTGTTAAAATATAATACAGTAAGAATGAAAAAAATTGTCTTCACTAATTATTAAACAAAAAGTCAAACACTAGAAATGGAAGCTCAGACTCTTGGTGGGTTCCATATTGCTGTCTCAGGCAGTAAAAAGATGATGAAATAGAGTAATGGGCAATCTGCATTTCTGCCCTCTCATAAGAGTGCAAGGCACATTAACAAATCCCATCTAGCACATAATGCATATGCTACAGAAGCCCTTCACACATCAACAGGCATAGGACACACCTTAAACCCACAAAGCAGGAGCTGGTAGGAATGGACCAGGGCTGAGAAGGCTCCATCCTGACAGTAGAAAATAGGACAAGAGGAAACCTTATTCTCCTTGTCCCTGAGAAATAACACTCTGCTCACCTGAACACAGTAGCTGAATGAAGCTCTCTGTGCCTCAAAACCACAGTTTCACCAGTGGAGGGGAAAATGAAGAGGAATGAGAAAAATGTTCAAAAAAGCCATGGTCCAGCAGTGAGGTTTACATTTATACCCACTTGAATAGCTCAACTGTTCAGAATTTTCTTGAATGAAATTTACAGAAGATATTCACTGAAATTTTCCCATTCCCACAAAACTTAAATGGCAGTTCAGCTATGCTCAGTTACTTGCAATACATACATATTTCATTTCAGTCATATTAAACACAGTAAATTAAAGATCATAAAATTAATTATTCCTGGGCTGTAGTTTCCACTGTACTTTAAAAAACAAAACATGAAAATAAGGTTAGTAGCTTTTAGAGCTTAAATATGTGATATTTTCACCTGTGCACTTTGAAAGTTCCATATATGAAATGGCTGGTTTGAAACCTCAGCTAAAAAACCAGAAATAACTACTGTTCTCAAGAAATACAGTACAAGCAATAGGCAGATAATTTTTCATGTAGGTGAACATGCAACCCGAAGAGAAAGAAAACCCAGTAACTGTTCATGGCTGCTTGTAACTGCACATTTTCACTGGTGACAACTATTTCACACCTGACAAATGTTACTTTATGAATAAGCAAAACTGGTTTGGAAAATGTCACTGTTCTTACTAACCCATCTCTGTTCTGCTTTTGTACAATATTGCTCCTTTCAGTATAAGCTGTAAAATGAGTTCTCTGTTCAGTTAAACCACGTTCAGATCTGATACGTGCAGAGATGTGAAGAAGCAAAGTAGCAAAGTAATTACAAACCTTTTCCCACCAAAAATTGGAAGGGATGAAAACCCCCCCCCCCCAACTTTAATGAATAGTTCAGCAATACAGTCCTGTCTGTGCATGAATCTTAAATTTAATTCTAAGATTCCATTTATCCTAAAAAGACTGCTTTTCATAACAGACTTAACTGCAGCTCCACTTATGTGCACATTTTGTGGTTTAAAAGGACAATTTTAGTTCTTATGTTTTAGTTCTTAGTTTCTTTCTTAATGTAAGCCAACAGCTTCTGAGAGCACTATGCAGGCATCTAAACACTCGGATCAGTTGCCAGGATCACAGTCCACGGGTGCCAGGCTGAGTTTCTGTTCTTTGGCCTTTGAAAGGCACAGGAACTGTGAATGCAACATAAGAGTATTAGGTTTTATAGAGAAAAAAAATAATAATTTGTTCTTATTATATATTAAACCAAGATCAATACTTTAAGCCCCATTCTCTCAAGACATGATGGGCTACCCACAGCACAGAAAACATATGTTCAGCCAATGTATGAGAACATAGATGCAAAAGGAGGAAACAAAACATCACTTGGCAGCTACACTATGGGATGACTACAAAACAACAGTAGCTGACTTGGAAGTAACTCTACCTTCACCTCAGAACCAGGAACATTAGTAACTGCAATGTAAGCAGACAATAGGGAAAAAGGAGAAGCTACAAATATCTGAAAGGAATTTGGAAGAAAGCCTAGAGGAGGTAAAATACAACTGTAATGAAAAACCTTCAAGGAGGGATTTTTCTTTATTGCCTTTTTTGCTCTACTTCTTAGGGCATATTTGCAGTATTTCTTTTTTATATGATTTTTGATATTCAGATTTATGCTTTCCTGAGAGAATCATAGAATCACAGGATGGTTTAAGTTGGAAGGGACCTTAAAGACATCTAATTCCAACACCCCTGCCATAGACATGAACACCTTCCACTAGACCAGGTTGCTCAAGGCCCTGTTCAGTCTGGCTTTGAACACTTCCAGGGATGGAACTTCTCTGGGCAACCCTTCATCACCCTCATAGTAAAGAATTTCTTCCTTGTATCTAATCTAAACCTACCCTCTTTCAGTTAAAAGCCATTCCTCCTTGTCCTATTACTTCATGCCTGTGTTAATGGTCCTGTTCAGCTCTCTTGTAAGCCTTGTCTAGGTACTGGAAGGCCTCAGCGAGGTGTCCCTGAAGCCTTTTGTTCTCCTGGTTGAAAAATCCCATCCTCTTTGCCTTTCCTTGTAGGAGACGTGCTCCATCTCTCTCATCATCTTAGCAGCCTCCTCTGGACTCACTCCAACAGGTCCATACCCTTCCTATCCCCCCATATGAGGGGGGACCCATATGAGGTGCATATCTGAGGATATGGACCTCAGAGCTGGATTCACTACTCCAGGTGGGGTCTCATCAGAGCAGAAGTGAGCAGAGGGGCAGAATCCCCTCCTTCATCCTGCTGCCCATACTGCTTTGGATGCAGCCCAGGACACGCTTGGCTTTCTGAGCTGTGAATGCACATTGCTGGGTCATGTCCAGCCTCTTGTCCACCTGCACACGCAAGTCCTTCTCGGCAGGGCTGCTCTCGACCTGTGTATCCCCAGCTTGTGTTGATACCGCGGTTGCCCCAACCCAGGTGCAACACCTTGCACTTGGCCTTGTTGAACTTCTTGAGGTTTGCACAGATCCACCCCTCAAGTCTGTCCAGATCCCTATGGAGGGCATCTCATCCTTCAAGTGTGTGAACCCCACTACTCAGCTTGGCATTATCTGCAAACTTGCTGAGGGTGCACTTGATCCCTTTGTGTCATTAATGAAGGTATTAGATAACATTGGTCCTAATACAGACCCCTGAGGGACACCACTGGTCCCTGATGCCTATTTTGACTCTGAGCCATTGACCTCTACCCTCTGGATTTGACTGATGATTCCTAATCCACCTAACAGTCTACACATCCAATCCACATCCGTAGAATTGAGAGAGAAGAATGTTGTGGGGAACCATGTCAAAAGCTTTACAGAAGTCCAGATAAATGACATCCATAACCCTTTCCCTGCCCACTGATGGAGTTACTCTGTCATAGAAAGCCACTGGGTTGGTCAGGCAGGATTTGCCCTTGATGAAGCTGTGCTGGCTGTTCTTAATCAACTCCCCGTCCTCTCTATACCATGAAGTTTAAATTAAGTAACTACAAGCTAAGAGATCAATTCACATCTATTCTAAAATAAAGATTAAACCCTGCTCCATAAAAGATTGTGGACTATATATCTTCTATGAATACATTAATTACCTCATGGCTTTTAATGACAGTTTCCTAATTTTTAAGTATCCAGTACATTTTTTCTCATTAATGGAATGATGGCTAACAATAACTTCCTTAAGCAACAGCAAAAGTACATGACTAGAAGGAACTTGATTTGATTTCTAGATATTTACATGTTTGTATGAAAAACCTATTCCAGAAAGCTAGCTGATATTTATGTTCCCTTTCAAACAGAGATTCTGTCACTGTAGGAATTTAGAATTATAGCTGAAACGAAATTCGTTCTCCTTAATTTGTTTTAGCACTATGCTACTTTCAGAGGCTTAGTGTAAGTGCAGCAATAAACAGCATGCACTATGCAAGAATTCAGGCAAAATAATCCCAAAACAGCAATGGTAAGCGGCCTAACATTAACACTTACCTAACATTACCTGGTATTCAAGGTAGTATTGGATAAATGGGGTTCTTCTAAAGACTTTACCTGTTCAAAGGAAGTATTTTGCTTCTTCAAGATTTTTGCAAAACCATGGAAGACAGCACAAGATGATATGGCCTCAGCTGTCAATACTATGTTGCAAACAGCCATCACTGATGCAATCCTAAATTGTTAAAAACCTAAAAGAGGATCTGACTTAAGCAAAAATAAAAAGCTTTAAACTCAATATAAGAAAGATTGAAAGGGGACTATACCACACTTGGAAGCCTTCAGTGGAGAAAGGACAAGTGTTACAAATCTTCAGCTGTGACTGCTTCCCCACCAAGCTTAAGTAGCCAGAAATCACCACTATTATTGATGCCGTTTCGGTTTTTACTTTTTTTTTCTTTTATATATTCTCTGTATTCTTTACACATATATTTGCAGCTTTGTAGCTTCTCATTGTAGTTTAGCTCCAACATTTTCCAAGGCAGAAAGACAAAACAAATTCCAGGATCCCTATGCTATCTTGATTCTCCTTAGAAACCCAAGGTCGAAATCAGCCTTTCGAGACATATTTTTGTAAACACGGCCTGGATCTCTTCTGAAAGGGGAAGAATCCAGGAGGTACTAGAACTGGGGGGGGGCAGGTTACTTCACCAGGCGGGTTCCTAATTGGAGTGTCCTTGTCACATATGTTAATTTGCAGAATCTATAAAAACAGTACACAAGT
Source organism: Pomatostomus ruficeps (assembly GCA_013400735.1). Lineage (NCBI taxonomy): Eukaryota > Metazoa > Chordata > Aves > Passeriformes > Timaliidae > Pomatostomus > Pomatostomus ruficeps. Next base: position 12,819 of record VYZT01063282.1, read on the forward strand.
CACACACAGGGTGCTTCTGCGGTATTTTCCACCTGACAAATTTGTGAACCTGAAGATCCTTATAAAGGTACCTCTTTTATCACCCTAACTGTGTCTGGCTCATATTTTTAGGACCAGAGAAAAAGGCATCATTACAGTACTCACAAGAAAGGTTTAGCACCTCATTATAAAAACTCGCATGCTGTCCTTCTTAAACAATTACATAAAATTAGGAACTGATCAGGAACTGAACTAATGTGACCACTCAGTTATTTTCTATTCCCTCCCTCAGCTACACTCCCTCCCACTCCTGCTTTCTTAATATTCCTACCCTTGCCTCTGGCACCCAAGTACCACTAACTGCATCCCCTACTCTGCCACTAACCATACCATTATTAACTAATCCAAAGGGGCATGGCAAACACTAACCTTCCCTCACCTCCAGCTCACAGTTAACAAATGTGCATGCCCAGCTGTGTATATGGCATCTCTAGAATGGATTACTGTAATTCACAAGATGTGAAGCTGATGACAATGACTCCAACTGGTACACGATGCAGCTGCTTGCTTCCTCCATGGTTTAGGTCACAGTGACACCTCAAGCTCTATTGCCCATTTATTTTTTGATTCACTTCAAGTCCTAGATTGCACTCTTCAAAGCTCAAATTTGTGATACATTAAAGATTAAATTATTTGTGAATATTAGAAATTTACATACCTCTTGAACAATACAAATCACAAAGTTCTGCAGGAGATTTTTTTACAACTGAAAACAAAAACCATTTCCAGTTGTGGGATTCTAGCTCAGCAAGATCTTTCTGAGGATTTTAAAGGGATATGATAGCCTAAATTTTTTTTAGAAAATGCTGCAAAGCTGTCCTTTTGGAAGGCACTCCTTCACAGCAGAAGAAAGTACACAATTATTCTCTTTCTACCCTATTTTCAGCCCAAGACAAGAAGACTAATGAAAGAAAGGAGAAAACTCATCCTTCAATAAGAGTTTTATCCTGAGAAGGCAAGAGTCAGAAGTTGACTGATATCACTACTATTCATTCTACTTAAAAAGCACTGAGATACTATGGTTATAGAAAACACTATAAATCACTAAGATACATAAAAAGTCATGGGCAACAAAAGTAAACTACAGAAACATTTTTAGGCAGTAAAAATTGCCTTGGATCTAATTTCCATTTCTCCTCTTTAAATGATTTCAAGCATGTTCAGATTGAAGTAGAACTGTAATAATGTGACTGTTGAACTCCATGCCTTGAAGAAGCAGATACCTAAGATCTGACTTATAAGGTAATGAGATCACCTACTAAGTTACTCAAACAGAGCTCTTGTCTTCATCAGAGAGAATGCTGAATTCTCTGATGCTTTTTTTCCTATAATTTCACTGGCCTAATTTGCTTCATCTGCACTGGCTCAGAGACATGGAATCAGTCAAAAGAAAAGTAACCTTTTGTTGCTGGTTGGTGTATGCTGGGTTTTGTATTTAGAAACTGATAAGAGAAATTATTTTCCAGATGCTTCTTTTAGTTCCAGCTGCTCCACAAGCCCAAGGTATTTTTAGGAAGGAAACTGCATCAAAATTCTCCTGGTAAATGAAAGTTAAAATTAACTTGCCCCCAAACAAAACCCAAAACCCAAAAAACTTTGCTCAGAAGTATCCTTTATTGCATCCTTTCCCTGGAAATGACTTCAAGTCTTCAAATCAATAAGCAGTCTTTTCCAACAGAGCCATACAACTCACCTTTCAAAGCTGCTTGTTCTGCTTGCGTGTACATCCCCAGAAAGAAGTATGTACAGGCAAGGTTCACCCAAACATCTGGATTGCAAGTTGGTTGCTTGGTTAAGGCCTCATATTCCTGTAACAGAAGAGAGGGTTGATTTTTAAAAAATGTGTAATAGCACATACTTGTATTAAATACCCTTCTTTCTTCCATGATTTTACAATGTATCATTAANAAAGACATCAATATAACCAACTTCTGTTGCTTTCCGAAGTTCTCCTCCAGGTCAAAGCCTGGGAGCGATAAATGCCAGGGAAGTCTCTTTGTGAATACTTACTGGAGTACATGTTAAATGTATTTTTGTAAACCTGTAGATAGCGTCTCAGTGTACACTAAACCTGCGGAAGTGTGTGTTAAGTCTGAGGTTATGCAATATAATAACATCAAGTGCAGGAAGAAAAATTTTTTGTACTATTAATAACTAAAATAAATATTTTTAAATAGTGTTCAATTTTATCACATCCTGTTTTTAATTCCTATTTTTGTGTATGTCTTATAATTATGTATTAGTACAGTGGTACTTGTATATAATTTATAAATGTATTGATGTGTGTTTATACATTGGGGGTGGGTACTCAAAAATTTTTTACTGATAGGGGTACATGAGCAAAATAATTTGGAGACCACTGCATTAAAATACAAGTGTATAAGTTGGTATTGGGCAAATTGAGGACTTCCTTATAGAANATGTGACTGTTGAACTCCATGCCTTGAAGAAGCAGATACCTAAGATCTGACTTATAAGGTAATGAGATCACCTACTAAGTTACTCAAACAGAGCTCTTGTCTTCATCAGAGAGAATGCTGAATTCTCTGATGTTTTTTTTCCTATAATTTCACTGGCCTAATTTGCTTCATCTGCACTGGCTCAGAGACATGGAATCAGTCAAAAGAAAAGTAACCTTTTGTTGCTGGTTGGTGTATGCTGGGTTTTGTATTTAGAAACTGATAAGAGAAATTATTTTCCAGATGCTTCTTTTAGTTCCAGCTGCTCCACAAGCCCAAGGTATTTTTAGGAAGGAAACTGCATCAAAATTCTCCTGGTAAATGAAAGTTAAAATTAACTTGCCCCCAAACAAAACCCAAAACCCAAAAAACTTTGCTCAGAAGTATCCTTTATTGCATCCTTTCCCTGGAAATGACTTCAAGTCTTCAAATCAATAAGCAGTCTTTTCCAACAGAGCCATACAACTCACCTTTCAAAGCTGCTTGTTCTGCTTGCGTGTACATCCCCAGAAAGAAGTATGTACAGGCAAGGTTCACCCAAACATCTGGATTGCAAGTTGGTTGCTTGGTTAAGGCCTCATATTCCTGTAACAGAAGAGAGGGTTGATTTTTAAAAAATGTGTAATAGCACATACTTGTATTAAATACCCTTCTTTCTTCCATGATTTTACAATGTATCATTAAATTACTGAATCAAACAATTTATTCTGAAGTTTACTGCAGTTCTCACATCAAAACTATTATGTTTTAAGATATGTCCCTAACTCTTTTCTGTTTACAGACATCTAACAGACCACAGGGACAAGCAGTGCCACAAATAATCACGTATGAGCATGATTTCTGTCAATATTGAAGTTACAGAGATATAAAACATATTTATATTGTAAATATATTATTATAAAAATATTATTTACATATATAAATCCCAATATATGTAAGTTATAAAGACATCAATATAACCAACTTCTGTTGCTTTCCGAAGTTCTCCTCCAGGTCAAAGCCTGGGAGCGATAAATGCCAGGGAAGTCTCTTTGTGAATACTTACTGGAGTACATGTTAAATGTATTTTTGTAAACCTGTAGATAGCGTCTCAGTGTACACTAAACCTGCGGAAGTGTGTGTTAAGTCTGAGGTTATGCAATATAATAACATCAAGTGCAGGAAGAAAAATTTTTTGTACTATTAATAACTAAAATAAATATTTTTAAATAGTGTTCAATTTTATCACATCCTGTTTTTAATTCCTATTTTTGTGTATGTCTTATAATTATGTATTAGTACAGTGGTACTTGTATATAATTTATAAATGTATTGATGTGTGTTTATACATTGGGGGTGGGTACTCAAAAATTTTTTACTGATAGGGGTACATGAGCAAAATAATTTGGAGACCACTGCATTAAAATACAAGTGTATAAGTTGGTATTGGGCAAATTGAGGACTTCCTTATAGAAAAAGATTAGTAATTTGTAGTAAATATTAATAACTTGTTCCTAACTTTACCATTTCCCATTTTAAGATTTACAGCCAACAGCTACAGAAAGGCACTAGATACTGTATTCTGATATTTCTTACACATCCATATTCATTATAAATCCTTTAATTCTGCCACATAAACTGCTTCGTTTCTTGTTATTTATGAAACAGCAAAAACTTAACAGATCAATCTTTCAATCTACTTTTTTTAAACAAAAAACTTTGCTGCCACTGGACAATTATATTCCTGAAGATAAACATCTTTTCTCAGAGTAACAAAAGGTACTAAGAACAGAGGCAGGGAGATCTCTCAATGTCATTTCTTTTCCTGTGTCACGGTTCTGATAAATTACTAGGAAGGACCATCCCAATGGAAGTGCCTGCTGCTGGTGCTCCTGCTCTTCATCCAGCCATGGAGACAGGCAGCATAAGGCAAGGGTCATGCAAGGTTCTCACAAGTCCTGCTGAAGGAATGTCATCCATATAGTCCAGATCACTGCAAGCTGGTCATCCCTCTCAGCAAAACAACCCCTTGCTGACTCTGTACTTGTTCTCCAAACATATGAATTGGAAGTCCCCTCTACCTAGGGGGAGAGCTTAGCAGATTGAGCCACTGTGGATGGGAGACTTCTTACCTCTGGGGAGAAGGACAAGTATATATATATACAGCACGAGATAAAATAAGCCATGCCCAAAGGCCAGCAAATCCCAAGAACAGAAATATGCTGACAACAATGAAGTTTAGATTTTGCAAGCATAAAGAATTTTTTTTGTTGCCAAGTAAAAGTAAACTGCACCCCCAAACAAAAAAGACACGGGTATAGAGCACCCTTGAAAGTCACTTGAGTCTTGCTAGTACTTCAGGGACTAGCTGTCCAACAATATTTACAATAAATAAATATAATAAATATAATCATAATATTGATTCATACTTTTTAAAATAAAACATTTACATAGAGGCCAACCTTTCCTACTGAGGCCAGTTTTAACTTGACATAGGCATGTCACGGAGCTCTGAGAGATAGGCCACTGCTGTTTATTGGGACCATCTGGAATCTTTCAAAATTCATTCAGATTAAATGGACCCAAAGATCTCTTTCAGCTAGGGCTTCAGGCAGATTAATTAGAAAAGACAAAATGCATAAACACAAGTCATGTTCTGGCTTGGCCATTCAAAGCAAGCAATATATAAAGAGTGTTCTAGCAGTACCAACATGAATCTATGGAAACACAGTAAAAAAAATTAGGACTATTAGTGCTCCTTATCTTGTAGTTCTGGGCCATGTGCCCAGACTGTGTGCTGTTGCCCCTTTCTTCACTGAAAGCCATTCACCATCAGTCTCTCAGAGACTACTTCACAAGAACTTTCCCCCCTCCTCTACAAATAAACCAACAAACCCAAAAAAACTAAATACTCTCAAACCTGTCCTAAAAGTCAACCTGTGGCAGGCATACTTTTGCCATCCAGGAGCATTAACAACTCCTTGCTGTCTTACTGTCCTCCTCCTCATGGCCCTACCACGAGACACATGCGATTTTCCTCAAAAGCAGGCTGCCAGGTTGATTGCCTACAACTATGGACACGTACTGACAATGCAAAGGGCCAGCTCAATGCCCTTATCACTTGTTGGGATTCTCCAAGCCCATAAACACAGATACTGCAGAACCAATAAACAAGCCGACATAAATGGCTGCTCCACATGTGCTCAAATGAGGTACTTATCATAACCTGGCTACAGTCACGACAGAGAAGCCTAGAGAACTACCAGTGCTAAAAAATCCATTTTTTACTTTCTATTTTCCACTATCAGGAACTGGAGTGTACCTATATTCTCACACTTCCCACAGAATTACTCAAGCATGACCAGATACTGCTCATGGATGAACAATTACCCTAGTACAGCCCTGTTCCTTCCATGATTTACTATTTGACTAAAATTACCCTGAGCCAAGCTGGCAGGAGGTCCTGTTCAGTGAAGTGGTGGTATGGCTCCTACTTCTCTGCCAGGAGGGAGGTAGCAGGTTGGAGAGACTGTCACTGGCTGTATGTAGTTTGTAGGATTTTGACAGAAACAATGCATTGAAGGCTCTCGCCAAGGATCATTCTTTGCTCTCGTGTGTGCAGCTGATGGGCCAAAATGGCATTACCATGTCCAGCAGCTGCACCATGCCAGCATTCTGTTTGCCTAGAGGCAGAGGGTGCAGACTACAAGTGTGAAACTTGTTCTTGAATCCAACCAAGAAGTGCACCCGCCCTTGCCAGTTCATCTCATACATTTTCTTAAATACCTCTAATACACATATACTATACTTATATACACACATATATATATACATACATACACACACACACACACACACACATATATATATATATAATAATAAACCCTTACTTTCTTAAGGAGCCTGCTGATTCAATTTATAAGATCAGGCAGCTCAGAAACAGAATGATTGGCATGATGCTCTAGCTCTGGTACTTGGGTGACACTGGGAAATTTTTCAGAAAAGGTTTAAGATTAGAGCTATGAACAAGTGGCAGCTACTGCAGAAAGACAGATGGGTTTCTCCCCATTACAGACAGTAGATGTGGAAGATTCCAGAAAACTAATTAGATGCTGCCATCCATTAGGGAAGCTCTGGTTGCCATATGATGCCAGGAAGACATGAGCTACTCAGTAAAAGTAAGTTTGTCCATGAAGGAAGCTAGTCATTCCACAGGGAAGAACTGCATCATGACTGCTGGATGGGTCAAGCCCATTGCAGTACCATTTGTAAACTGGGGTACAGCAGTAGGGATGATCCCACCAGACCAGTGGCAGTGGCATAACCTCTGAGAAAGGCATCTGCTACTGAAAAGGGGAAAATGTGACCCTAGTGAAGCTGAGGTTAGTGCTCTACCTAGAGGATACCTAACTGTTGTTGGTGTGCCTGTGATAAGAGAGTGGGAATTCTCTCATATGAGTGTGACAGAGATTTTGCTGTCATTCTCTTTGAAGATATTCCTGGAGCTGGACATCTGTGTGTTTTTCACTTTTTCTCCGTTTCTCCCAGTGGTACATGATGGCCACCTCAGCACAATTCTCAAGCTTCTTTAAAAGCTATTATGCAACCAACACACCTGGCTCACTATGGAAGTATCATCATAAATAAGAGGATTGAACGGTGTGATTTCTGAAGACTTTTATCAGGTACAAGGAATACAAACCAGGAACTGTGAACATAGTGACACAGACTATGTGTTGTCACTTGCACAAACACACAGGAGTGTGAATCATTCAGATTGTGTGCAATGTCATTCTGGAGAATTCTGCAGAATCTTTGACCCCTAGTTTTTTATTTACAGTGCTTTTGGCATTCCCCAAAGAGTGTTCCAAGATCTCAAGGGTATAGATTATCAAGGAATTTGTCCTTGAGAACAAAGCAACAACACCTCTGTAACACAGCAGATGAGATAATGGCATTTTACACTTCAACATGGAAGTTGATAACTGAAAGGCAGTTCAGTCTCCACAGTGCAATGAGACCAACAACCCTAGAAATTAAAACGAGAGTGTTCTATCTCCAAAGAAACTAGGCTGAGATGCACAGACTCATTTCCCATATGTCACCACAAAATGACAAAGCTATCAGGACTCATCACTGTGCAAAAAACCAGTATTAAATCTGAGAAGACAGGCCCTGTGATCTCTCACTTAAAACATACACAAACAATCAAACTACAAATCGCTCATACAAACCTTTTATTGTCCCTTCTTGGGGAGAAAAACGGGAAAAAGACGACTGTGTTGCAGTTGTTAAAAGCCTGAATCAACAGCATCACCTAGTGGTGAATCAAACACCACATGCAAAAACTAATTAGAAAAATTTTAAAAAAGCAATTGCTTTTTCGTTGAGGAAAACATGTAAAATTTACTCTAGCTATAAAAGCATCGACCGGGTATTTCAAAAATCAGAATTTATTTAAAATTTATTTTCAATTTATTTATTATATCAAAGAAATTACATGTTATTTTTCATTTGTATATGAATATTTTTCTTTTAAACTTTCACTCCCTATTAACACCTAATGCCTAGATGTAAATTAACTGCAGCAACTAATTGTTCTATTCATAATATTTAAATTCCACAAGTCTAAATATGAATGTTAATTTACCATGATGTCCTGTACTACTATTTTACATTCTATACTGTACATACTGTCAGTTTGATTCACTGAGCATTTCTAGTATCTCCAACAGATGTTTTTCTCTTCAATTTTTTAAAGGGCAGCGTGCCTTGTGCCTTTCTTACTTGGAAGCTTTAGAGTTTTCACCATATGCACAAGATTGTTCTATAACCTATATCTTTTCTTTTTCCTACCCTTTGTTAATACTTTAAATTAACATCTGTTTTTAATACTGATTCTGAAGAAAGCAAGTTCAAAGACTGCAAAACCAGCTATACTTCAGTTATACATCACATTGAAGAGACACAACAGAACTCTAAGATGCAAATATTAAAATGTACATATTTGAACAATTAACATATATTTTAGCAACTTAAAGCTTTTGGAAAATAAGACTGTCTCATTTAGTTGAATTACCTAATACAAGAAAACACAGAGAAGAACAATGAAGTACATTAAATGGCTGGGGGCATCAACCGCTAAAGAAAGAATTTCATCAGGCATATCACAGATAAGCCACACAATGAAGACAAAAACATTATTAAACCTGAAAAATGAAACCATGGAAACCTAGCTGCTAAAAGGGAATGATGGATTTAGGACATGAACTATGATATTCAAGAGAACAAATTAAGCTACTGAGCCTAGTATCAAATAAGTCAGTAGATAACATTTTAAAAGTTCTATTTTCATAGGTAAATAAAATTTTTTTTCCAATCCAAACGCTTTCCATAGCACCTGTCTTATTACTGTACATTTGTACCTTAACTGGCTAGCAGGGCTGTTCCCTATTACAGATCGTCTTCCTCCTGTTGTTACTGCTTTATCACAACATGCCAATTTCCAACCTCGAGAAGCAGGATTTCCCCACCTTACCTCCAGAGCTCTCTTGTAGTCCCCCAAATGAAACGCACAGTATCCGATCCAAAGGTGGCCATCCTCCTCTTCCTCACCCACGTGCTGTTTAAACTTTGTAGAGAAAGAAGAATGTAAGAATTTTGTATGTGCCACAGTTTCTAAAGCCCAACAGATAACCAAAGCAATACTGCGCTATCGTATATGGCGGATGGTTTTACAGCTGTGGATGCTACTGGGGTATAGCTGCTTTCACATTTCGGAGGGCAGCAGCAGGCAGCCCTCACAACCCAAACCCGGCTCCATGAAGCGGGGAGCAACAGATGCCGTGCAGGGCCCCAAGGGTGCGGGAGGGACACAAGGCAGGGGAAGGGGTCCTCTCGCCCTGCAGCCCTGAGGGCACAGGGCTGGCAGCGACGATACTGCTCTGCCGAGGGAAGCTCGTCACCTCCAGCAAGGCGATCGCGCCGGTGAAGTCCCTCTGGGCCAAGAGTTCTTCCAGCTGTGGCACCTCCTTCCCTTTCTTCCTCCGCCTGTCTCCTGGCGGCGGGGTACTCCCCACGGCCGGCTTCACCCGGGAGAGCATCTGGGCAGAGAGCAAAGAGGAGCCGGGTCAGAGCGGGCCCTCCCTCGGCGGTGCCTCCCCGCCGTGTCCGCCACCTCTCACCATCCCGCGATCCCTCACCGCCCC
>VYZT01063285.1:4606-41547 GCA_013400735.1 Pomatostomus ruficeps
ATTCGAGGTATGGATTAATTCAGTGGGCAGTGAAAATATTTCCCTCTTGAACTGCCAGATTAATGGACAACTGCCTCTGAAATAGTGCTCTAAAGCCTTTGTGATCTGAAAAGATGTGCTTATTGTTTGTGTTTCTCAGGTAGAAGAAGTTTCTCCATCACTGCTGCCAATGTGTTCATACATTATTTCATTCACTGCTGCTCCAGCCCATTTTATTCACTATGGCTCTTGCCATATAGTCCTTCTGTCCATGAATTCTTGCCTGATCACTCAGGGACAGGCTGGCAACCAAACATCTGTGTTTGCGTCTCTCCCAAGCCTTTGGCTCAGGTGTTGCAGGAATCAGTGTTATTATGCACAATGAGTGTCGCTACAGCTTGTGTGCGTAGGTCCTGAAAGAAAACCCCACAGACAAAACAGCACCTTGGACAAAGGGCAGTTGAGTGGCTCAAGTATTGTCAGCATCAATGGTGACAGATTTGTGTAACATCTGTTACCAAGGCAGGGCATAATGGGAGCAGTTAAACAGGAATTAACCTGTTTGAAAAGGGTCTGAAAGGCTAAAATCAGGTGAATATATCACTGTGTTTCAGTGGTGCTCCTGAGATATTCCTGGTGCTGAGGTGAGTAGGTTGGAAGGTTCCTTATACCTTTCACATAAACTTGAGGTTTTTTGTAATGGTGTCCTTGTCCTGGAGCTGGGAAGGAAGAGAGTGGAGTGTCTGCAGAAGTGGGAGGTGATGGATAAACAGCTGCACAGACTGGTGGCTCCGGCCCTCTGGCTTGGATGCTCTGTGGAGCTGGTGGCTGAAAAGGTGACAATCCATCACCCACTGCTTTTACCCACCCTCATAAATGTATCAGGAAGTCTTTAGTCAAGCAGCAGGTAACAGAATTTTTGAGAAACAGATGAGACTTCCGAGAAGAGACATAAATAAATGGCAGATTCCAGAGGAATGGGCTCAGAGTATTGCAGAGGACAGGACAGTAACAGACAGGACAGGACAGGACAATTACCAGACTTGCTGAGAATATATGGGGAAATGAGTGGGAGCCACCACTTCTTCAGCAGGGAGTCTGTTTCTGTTAACAGTGAAAATACTGTTAATTGACGGTTCTTTTAATAACAATTTGTATCTCCTTTGTGGTTTATTTATATGCTTACATTTTTTAACTGATGAATCTATTTTGTTTTTGGTGATTCTCTCTGACTACAAATACACTTTATAAGTTACTTGTTTCAGACTGGTAAAGATCAGGGTTGGTACTGTGTAAAAGGTGCAAAAATTTGCTTGGGAATATCATGAAGTGTGAGCGAAAGTCTCCAACCGGAAATATAATACCTATGAAACACGTTTGTGCTTGATAAGTAGAAAAGGATTGTTTCTCCAGTGAGTCACTCTTCTTCATAAGCGTGTGGGTGACAGAAGTTTCACGGTTATGATGTAAAATCCAGAAGCCTTCAAACTATTTGCTACAAAAGAGGAAATTCTTCAACTCAGGTTTTTTCTTTTTTTTTCTGGTGTAGTTATCAGCAGCACACAGTTCAGTTATCATGGGTGTTATAGAAAACAATTACTTTCTTGGAACTGTTTTGAGTACAGATATAATAATTTCTCTGGAAAGAAATGACACATTCTCAGGATTGAATCATTCCATTTTGTAAATGAGAAGAAATGCTTGTGAAGTAAAAACACCTCTGAAAGAGCTGGTCTCAAATCTACTCATATGGCTTGGTCCAACCCCTAGAGAAGGCAGTGAGAAGTCTCTGATTGAGACTCTCGGGGAACTAGATACAACAATGTACATCCCATTTAAGTGTTTCTGCAGAAACAAGGTTATTTAGTGTGAAGGGAAAGGAGAATGGGCACTATAGAAGGAAGACAATGGATTGCTAAAGAGCATAATGTGATAAGACAATGAAATACCAAAACAACTCCAACATTTCAGACCTATGGAGCAGGACTCTTCATCCTGCCTGCTCCTTTCAGGCTCCTGGACTTGCCTGGTCACCCATTCCATGTAACATGGTGGCACATGGCATTAGCTATCTGTAGTTTGGTCACTTTGTCTGTTTGGCAATATCCAAGCAATGGTTTCTTAAGGGTTGGTAGAATATTTCAGGGGTGTTGAGCCAAGCACAACGTGACCGCCTATCCTTAGAGCAGGTGTGGCTGCTCTCCCGAGCACACACTGCATGATTCCTCAGGGACATTGCAGACATTCCTTGTTGTGGATGGAAGGGAAATTTGGCCTCAGACACAGCCTAAAGGATGTGTTAATCAAGGAGTACAAAAACATCATGTAAATTCTGTATTGGCAAAGTGATTTCAGTGACTTGTGCCTTGCCCATTTTACCTGTATGAGCTGGCCACACACCTCAGGCTGACCCTGCCTTCTTTGAACAGCAGCTTTGAATTCGGCATCGCAGTGGTTTTATTTCCTGATGTTCCTAGGAGAGATGACTGTCTCACATCCCTGAGTGGGAATCTTTGGACAGTTCAGATCATGTGCTTGCTTTCCTAATCATTGATCTGGCTGAGTGACAGGCAAGAAAAAGGTTTAAACTGTCCTGCCCTTATTTCTTACATTTAAAAAAACCTGAAAAAGGAGATGTTTTCTATTTTCAGCTTCGAAGATCAAACTACCTGTTCAACAGCTTGAAGTTCTGCCATGTCTTTGTGATCTGTTATCCTTTCATTGCCTGGAAGGTAATCAGTTCTTACCTTAGAAGCCCCAGTCTTGGTGTGATGACTGACATTGTGAGATTGCTTAGCAAAATTACTGAACTCAGTGGGCTCTGTTTCTGTTGTCCTTTACACAGGCAGCTGCTGTTGGCCCCTGAGCTGGACTTGTATTAGACAAACACATGCTCATGAAAGGCAAAGCTGCTTCACCTCCCTCAATACATGTCCTGTGCAATCATTTAATGGAGGGTTTACCCACTTTCCTGATGGTTACATAGGAAAGCCATTGCTTTATCATTTCTTTGCTGGCACAAAATACATCTTTAATTACGATTTTAAGATGCAATGCTAAACATTTGGGATTAGTAAAAAAAAGTCCTGGGACATGTTGATGAACTAGAAAACTGAGATAAATGATGTCACCTTTAACAAATGCATTCCAAAATGTAAGGGATAGCTACAGAGTTGATGCAATCAAGCTTTTCTAATGTAATAATGTTTTTAACAAGATTTGGGGCCTAAAATTGACATAGCTGTAATTAAAGTTCTGCATGCTGATCTACCATGGCATGCACACATCTTTTATTAAGTTTGCTCTACCAAGAAGCTGAAGAAATACACTCTGAAATGTATTTTTTTTAAAAGTCAAATATATTTATTCCAAGTAGGGATATCAGCACTCTGGCAGCTCCTGCAGGGAATGTGACTGGAGTTGGCAAATTAAACAATGTACCTGAAACTTTTATTTCATTTGTTAGCTACTGATGATCATTCACCTGTATGGGTTTTTTCTGTTGCATTTATAAAACTCTGATTAATATGATGTGAAATCCTATTCTGCTTATGATATCTGAAAGAAAATAGTGCTTCTAGTTTGAATATATTTCTGCATGCAATCTTTCTGTAACTTTCTACCCTCTTACTTCATTCCCTAGTTTGCAGAAACCTATTTTCTGTTCTGTCCCCTTCCATTTCACATTTTCTTAGCTATGCCTGCTTTCTTATTCAGCATAAATAACCATTATGCTCTGCAGTCATCTAACTTCATTTATATTAGGAATTAATACAATATACCTCCAGGCTGTCTTCTCAGTAGCCAGAACAAAAAAAGGAGCCTGGCTTCAGCTCCTAATGAATCATTCCATTCTGGGGGAAATACAAAGTGCAGTTCACTGAAATTCCATTAAAATCTTAGATATCCATTAGAAGTGCAAGTGCAAGTGTAATACATTGAAATGCAGCATGGAAGACAGAGCGGGCATATGAAAGATGAATGAGCACTTACAGAAATGATTGTGCTCATTTTAAAGCCTCTGAAGGTTACTCTGGGAGAACTCCAAACGTTGTGACCACAACCACCTCTCAATTTCCAACACTCTGCCCTGTCACAGTCATGGACTGGGAGTGAGGAAACTCACTTGTAAAGTGGCCCCATTGTAGCCTGAATATTGCATAATCACCCCAGGTCCTTCTGCGTGGTCACCTTGCTCGGGGTTGGTGCCTTTAGTGTTCCCTCTAACTCCTTTGTACTGTAGATGCTATCTTCATATAGTTTGAAGATTTCAAGATTATTTTTAACCAAAAAGAAAATCTGAATTATAATTTCTACGTTCTTCCCCATCTGTGAGCATCAGAACAGTTCTATTTCTCCACATTCATTGCTATTTTTCCCCCTTTATAAAGGTGCTACTGTTATGTAAGTACTCTCGTGGAAACTCTCTAGGATATGCTAGTAAGATTTCAGCTTTCCATTCCATATGGTTGATAAATTTGTTTTTACAACTGGAATTTTATTGTTTTGTTCAAAGTGCAGCTTTCAATATTCTCAGATACTAATTTAAATAATAATAGACTGTGCTACTGTCTTTCCTAGTCCCCTACAGCTGGTCAGGAAATTTTTGATGACTGTGAGGCAGAGAAAGTGAAGAGACAGAATGCTGATCATTTAGGGGAAAAAATTTTGCCCCATAGAACAGGTTTTGATGAATTTCTCAGCTGAAAGAAAACAAGAAAGGAAAAGGGTTTTTCTTTTTTTTTAGATTTTGAAACATTTAGACCAAAAATATCAAACAGATTTCTTTCTGTCTGTTCTATCAATGTCAAGTATCTGCAAGTGACTGGAGACTGGCAGTCATTATGTCTTCAGAAGTTTCTGCTGTGTATATATATATATAATGCAATATGTTATTCAACTTTCATTTGTATAATTTTGAGTTGCAAGATGAAATGCTCTATTTGTCAAAATAAAGGCTCATCTTTAGTGCTAAAGTGCAAAAGAAAACCAGTGTTTCCAGGCCTGGATTCATCCCATCCTGACGTGGAGGTCTAAAATAGTTCAGATGAATCATGACAGCCAGAGCACGGAGCACATGAATCCCGCATGGGATCTCTCAGCAGCAGATTGCACACAACTAAATTTAGATGGCTAAATGTAGGGAGGCAATTCAAAAGCCTTGCCATGTCTGCAGCCTGCCCCTCCTGTGCTGCAGAGAGGCTGCAGTTCGCTGCTGGACCATACAGATGGTGTTTGCTGTGCCCGCTGCCCAGCGCCAGGGCCTGAGGGGATGGCCTGGAGCTGGGTCAGGGGAGGGTTGGGGTGGGTATCAGGAAAAGGTTCCTCACCCAGAGGGTGTTGGGCACTGAACAGGCTGCCCAGGGAAGTGACCACAGCACCAACCTGGCAGAGCTCAAGTGTTTGGACAAGGCTCTCAGGGACAAGAGTCTCAGTGTGACTCTTGGGGATGGTGCTCTGCAGGGCCAGGAGCTGGACTCCATGATCCTTGTGGGACCCTTCTAACTCAGCAGCATCTGCGATTCCGTGAATACCAGCTGAGCGGCATTCACAGAATCACAGCAGCTCCTCCCCAGTTCAAAGTTACTTTAAAAAAATCTTCTATAGCTAACACACTAGAACAGAAAGTAATGAAATAAACCTCTCCTTCTGCTTTGTTCTGGAGACAAGCTTTGGTTGTAATATTGAAATAATGCTTCATTTAATACAGGACCTTGTTATTTCATGTGACATTTTAATCAAACACTCTAAGATGGAAATGGAAAGGTTTTAAATAATTGCGTTTAATTACTTAATCATCATTTAATCAAAATCATCTTCAATGGTAATGATTATCATTGTCAGTCCTTTTCTCACACATACTTCAATATATCATATTAGTATTAACCTTGATTACTATGCTCATTGAAAAGAACATTCTAATTTTCTCTTTTAAATCAGCAGTGTGCCCCAAGTAAGTGAAGCGTGTCAAATCCTTTATATTTACTGGTTATATCTTCAAGAAATTTTCTAAACAACCATAGACCCTCTAGCTGTATAAATCAGTTCCATGTATTAAGCTGTTGATGATCTAATGACCAGTCATTCATCAATACATTCAAATAAATTAATAATGTTATATAATTTACATAATGTATATAAATTAATCTCTAGAATGTACTGTCTTTTCAGTTAGGAGTCCTTAAACCCAAAAAAGTCCGTGTGAAAGACTTCCAGGGTCTGAGTCCCTGAATTTCAAATGTTGGCTGAGTCACGCTCAGGGTGCGTCTGCGCTGCAGCTGCTGGGGCTGTGCTGTCTGAGCAGCTTGAAGTGGCCCCTGGGGCCAGTGAGCTGCTGGCTCACGGTGCTTTGCTGGGGTTAACAGAAGCTGCTAAGAAGTGTGAGAAATCATCCCTGTGGAGTTTCCTGCTGTCTCAGTTTGACTGTTCCAGGAACCTCAGCCAGGGCGGTTTAAGTTTCCTTGGCTGGTGAGGTGCAGCAATAATGTATCTCATTAATTCCAAGTCTGGAATAATTCCTCAAGAATTAGCAGAGCTTTTTAGGTAAAAAGACAAAATAAGCAATGGGTAGTGATAGACCCCTTCAGTTTTGCTCAGTTTCCTAGGGAAGATTGTTGAAAAATCTCTTGGGCAGCACAGCTGAGGATCATCTTCAAAACAGAAGCAATGTTTGGGTCATGACACTTCCTACAGTTCCTGCTTCGATCCCATTCTGAGCCCTACAGCTGCAGTGCAGCTTCAGGGCTCTGAGACCTTCAGAAAGGGGCCCCAGTGTCCCTTGCTAACACAGACACAAAATTGAATCTCATTTCCATAATACTGCTACAAATCATTATTGAGATGGCACAAAGACACAAGTTATCATGGTTTAAAGTTTGGCCTACTGACAAACAAAGCTTGGTTTTATACTTTTCCAGCACGGAAAAAGCCTTAGTGCAAGCATGGACTAGGCAGCAGAATTGGGGTGGCATACAGTGTGTGTCACTCAAAGAAGCGTTTGTCAGTTTTTAATTTTATTCTGGAGTGTACATACAGGATATACTGCCATGGTCACATCCAGTTTTGAAGCTTAAGACTCATCTTTAGGGTCAGAAGAAAACAGCACAACTGTGGCTTCATCCCTTGAAGTGAGAATCCCAAAACCCAGTGATTCAGGGCAGGAAATGGTGGAAAGGATTTGAGGATTGATCTAGATGGCTTTGAGAGAGTCCTGTTCAACCTAATTGATCTTGTGGTGAATGAGATGGTTGAAGACTTTGGGGTCTATGATTTTCTTACTAAATACAGGTAGTGATGAGAGCTGCCCCAGTGGCCATGGCAGCAGCACAGAGCTGTCAGTGTGTGCTCCTCTCTGAACCTGCTGGTCCCACTGCAGCAGGCTGCACTCAGAGGTCTCACAGTGAAAACAGAATGGCAGGAAGAGGAAGGCAGAGTGATGGGGAAACGGCAATGGTCATTTGCTGGCATTGTCAGTGATTGCATAAACATGGAAACATCAAAAAGCTCTTCTGAGGTTGCTGAAGCTCAAATTCTCCTGTCTGTTCAATAGCATAAACAGATTTGAAGATGGGTGTCCCAGTTTGAGACAAATCTGGGAGGAAACTTCCCAAAAGGGTGTCTCCTCTAAAAGGCAGAATTTCAGCCCCACCCCCAGCCAAGGTTAGAAAGGAATTTTCTTGGAGGAGAGTGAAAAAAACCCCCGTTTATTAAACAAGCAAGGTCCATGCAGGCACAGAGAAGAAAATGAATAATGTTAGATAATAAACCTTCTCTGTTGTGGAGAAAGATGGTGGATTTCAGAGTCTCTTCTTTCTCTGGCTTAGCTTTTCCTGAAATTTGGCCAGGCCGGGCCAGGGGGTCCAGGGGCTCTTGCCAGTCCCTGTCAGTCCCACCATAATGTGTCCCCTGGAGATGGTCTGATTTTTGGTTGAAAAAAACAAGCCTAACAGTCCAAAAAGAAGGAAAAAAGGGAAAAAACCCAACAAAACAACAACAACAACAACAACAACAACAACAAAAAAAAACACAAAAAAAACCCAAAAAACAAAAAACAAACAAACAAAAAAACCCCAAACAAACAAAAAAAAACCACAGTCCCAGAGAGAGGGAAAGNAAACAAAAAAAAAACAAAAAAAACCCAAAAAAACAAAAAAACCCAAACAAACAAACAAAAAAACACAGTCCCAGAGAGAGGGAAAGAAAACCTCCTTTTCTGGCCAACAGGCTGCCAGCAAGTGAGGAATGTAAACTCACCCTGAGCGCTAATGCAGTATCTTGAGGGGTTTCAAACCAACCGTGCTGGAGTTCCCTGGCTGTGTCCCTTCCCAGCTTAAAGCTACAGGAGCCATTCCTGGGAATAAGCAGACGATAGGGAAATACAGAGCATGAAATCACCCCAGGACAATGGGGAGCTGCAAATCCTGGATGCCACCAAGGTGCCTCGGGAGTAAGAACCAGTTCCTTGCAGATGCGGAGGGAGATGCAGGGGAGCAGCTGCCCTCTGCCTCGGTGCAGAATGAGCTGGCCCAGCTGGTTCCTGCCCTGCCTGCTGTGGCACACAGCTCTGCATCCCCTCTCCTTCCGAGGAGCTGTCCAAGCCCCCACCATCTCCCTTCTCCTCACTATTCCATGCTTGCTCAATATTTGAACAGGTACTGACTATTGGGGCAGGGGACAGGGTAAGCCAGCATTTTGCTGTTTCCTAGCAGCTTTGCCAGTACTCGATTTCAGAAAGTTCTCATAAAAATATCACCATACAAGGTTATAGTCATTCATCAGGGAAAGAAAAATATACATTCAATTCCTTGGAGCAGCTTTTTATATTAAAGTTGTCGGGATTCGTTGGCATGAATGGAATTTGGAGGTTCAGGCCTCCACTAGAAGAGAACAGTAACAGCAGCAGCAGCAGAACAAGTTATACCTCTCTTTGCCTGTGTGTGTATTTTAAAGAAAAGGGAACAGAAATAAAATAGAGCAAACATCCTGAAATGGTCCGTACTTGGATGCTTTTCACCTCTTCCCAGCCTGTATTTATGATCAACAAATCCAGAATTATATTAGTTCAGAGAAAACGAATACCTGATGTAATCTCCCCATCATTCCATGACTATATTTTCTGGTTTATTCTTCTGTGTGGATTTTGTGCTGTTTGTATTGTAGAGACTTCCAGTCTACAGAAAGAAGGAAATGGAAAGATTAAAAGAAAAATTATCACACCCAAGAGATTCATTCCTGTACCAAAAGTCCTTGACAATTCCAGTCACGTTGGGTCCCTTTCAGAGCTGCAAGGGCTGTCACTCATTCCGTGCTGTAACCTGGCATTTGAAAGCTTCCAGCTTCCCTCCTGACATCTCCCACTTGTTCAGCTATATTTCCTTCACAATAATGTATGGCCCTGAGGAACTCATGCTTTTTATACCTGTATTTAACTCCAACCATTCAAGCTCTGGTTTTCTGTGAAATTTGCTGCGTTTTTTCTCTGTGATGAAACATTATTTAATTAATGCTAAAAGTCTTAAAACATGTTAGGAAAATTTAGAGGGATTCTTTCAATTTTCCCTGCAATGCCATGTTAAATGGGAAGAGGTCTTATTATACAACCTTATTTAAAATATGCTAATGAAGATGACTTCTCCACTAAAATATGCCTTTTCCAAATTATCAGGCAGAAGCATTCTGTATGAAGTAGTTTGTTTTCTTTCACATTTTAAATTAAAATGTAATTTGAGCTTGGTCAAAATTGACTGAAATTGAAGGCTCTCTGCCCAGCAATGTCTTAATTAAAAACAAATGAAGAGTGGAAAAATATGCAAGGTGCAGGAATGGAAGGTGTTCAGTCCTCCAGGAAAAGAAGAAAACCAGTCAGGTACAGTGAGGAGAGGAAAAGAAGATACAGTGGGTGCCGCTGTTTGGATATATTTCCTTTTCTGATTTTCAACACAAGGTTTGACTTGCTTAAAAAAAACCCTTTGGATTTCTGTTGGTGGCCTCTTTTCCTCATCCTTCGGAGGTTAAATACTTCTGGGCTGTAATTCAGAGAAGTGTTGACACATGATGGACAAGGGCCCCTCAAAGCAGCAGCTCCAGTGGACTCCAGCCAAGGAGGGCAGCAGGAGGACACAGGAATGGTGTGAGCTGAGCAGATCAGGCCATGGAGGAAAGCAGACAGGGGAATTTTCTGGAACTTGGACTCTTCTGTTCAGTTCTTAGGGCAAGAACTGGTTTGATGCCTCTTGCCTCCCCAGACAGGAAAGGTTAGAATGGGTAACAAGGAGCCTTACAGGGCATCATGGGCAGTCAATTAGGAAAATTAGAATCCTAGCTGCCTACACATCACTGGTATGCCATGAATACAGATGATTTCTAGAGGACAGCTCACAGCAGGAACTTTTTTCTCTCTCTGTCTCATATATGAGGAATCCATAAAGACTCAGCACCTGACGTGAGGTGGGTGGGATGGAGAGTTCCTGTAATCTCAGCATAGCTGGGGGTGCTTTGCTTTTCTGACCATCTCTGTGAATTTTGGTGCCATTATATTCTTGGGAACAGACAGGTAATCAGCACATTGGTAAACACATCCTGCAGTTAGCAAGGAGCACATGGTTTGTTGAGCTTACCAGAATTTAATAGGCCACAGAGAAGCAAAGTGAATTACTAGTCAGGCAATTAGGAAATAAATTCTAGGTAGTTGACAGCAGAATTGTGCTCTGTAGATACAGAGTTTACAGTGAGCTTTACGAACAAGATTTATATTTGAGTGTGAAGTCAAATGAAGTAATATAAAGCTCTTGGGCTGCTTAACAGATCAGCACAGATAGCTACTGTATATATTTATGCAGCCTGTTACCCTTCCCATCTGAAGAAAGGGGAATTTAAGTTCCTCTTTTGATCGCTTAAGGAGAAGTGGTTTCCCAGGAGGTCTCATTAAACTGGATTGTTTCAGCATTAGTCACATATTTCTTTAGCAGGTCTTTTGCTGGCTGTAGGAAGCTCAGTGATGACAGGCAGAGCAAACCAGAGGAGATTTCAGCAATATTGTGCCTACTTAATTAATCGTGGTTGGTGTGCTGGAACTGCATAGCTGCTAGAGTAAGAATAAGAATGAGCAGGAAGTTTTTCTGTAGCAAATGCCCATCCACAAATATCTCAGGATGTCTGCTGCCATATAATTAGACTCTGAAAAGGTTATAAATTGCATAGCAATTGAGCCACTATGAAAATAAACAGGAACAAAATGAAACCAAAAGATAATGATTTTGTGCCATCAAATGCAACATTTTGACACAAAACAGAACCCTGCTTTATAAAGTTCTGTTACCAGGGAAGGCGCCAGCGCCTTCAGAGATGCAGATGTGAGTGATGGCTTGAAGTCCTTGGGTGGCACCCGTGCGTGGAAGGCCCAGTTGAGACAGATGCTGTGCCAGGCACTGCGTGAACAAAACAAATGATCTGTTTCTTTACAAAAGATGATGACCCCAGTTCTTTAAACTTTCCATCAAGAATTTATATTTTTATGTAAAGTCAGCCATCCTGTAACAGTTCCAAAGCTAATAATGGAAGAAGGAGGATCTATCCGAAGGCACACTTCTTTCCTACAAGCAATAGAGTGTAAACCCCACTCATTCATAAATGCTGTGCCGGCCTGAACAAGATTTCTGGCTTTCTCTAATTGGGGTATAGCTTCTTTTACTCACAGCTGGTAAGCTACCAAAAGCAATTTGAATCAATTAGTCTGCCTTTCTGTATGAGATATTTAAATTTCATGTGCTAGTTTCTGAACCAAAGCCAATCTATAATTTATTTGAACTGAATCACTGTTCCCTCAACTTCCTTTATGGGCCCTTGAATAGTTTCCAGAGTAGCTGCTGACTCCTAAGTGGGGATTTAGGCTATGTCAATAAGATCTTTCCTAGTTTAGAATGAACATGTTTCTGTACCTCCACTAGTGGGGCTGTGAAAGCCTAGGGATCAAAAGTGCTTTTTTTTGGTCAAGAATAGAATGAACTTTGCTGGTAGCACTAAAGATGTTTTGGGGCAATATTCCCATTTTGCTTCTAAGATGACCCTGACAAAACATTGATTTGCTTTGAGGCAGAAGAGAGACCTTCAGGTTATATTTGCACTGTAAACTGCTGGGAATATTTGTCAGAGTGTATTTGACAGAAGCTGGTCTGTGTTGCTGAGCTAAAGACAAGAAGAGCTTAGGGAATGATAGGTGGGTAGAGTGAAGACTGAGTAAGTGTTTCCAGCTGAGTTAATATTAGGTGAGGATCTTGTGCCATGAAAGACTAGAAAAATACAGCACTCAGAGCACCAAGAGATAACACTTGGATTCAGGGAGGTGAATTCCGACATTATCTGATCTGGGAGCTACAGAACATAGACCACTAGAGCGCAAAGGAGCCTTTGGAAAAGCAGGAAATCTTAAGGCACATGGCTGCAAGAAAAGTCTCATTATGTTTCATCTAGCACTGAGCCGGCTGCAGTAATGAGAAAGGGTGAACTCTCTGAAGAATCCTGCAGGATGCATGTCTGTCTTCTTTTATACATATATACATTATATATCTATAAAAGATATGTGTTTTATATCTGTGTGTATTCTCACTTTTGCAGGTGACAGACTGTACTGCAAGCACGGCTGTTAACGCAATGTTTCCTTTTGTCAAATACAGACAACCTTTTCCAAGAACAGGAATTATGATCTGGAGCACAAACTTTCCTTTGCCTGAAGATAACAGTGTTAGCGACTTTATCAGCAATAAATAAAAACTATATTACCTTTTCATTTGCACAGAATCATAAAATGTTATTTATCTGACTCTGGGTATGGTAGGGAACAACACATGGGCCAAGTAATGAAACTCAGATATAATGTGTTATCTACTGACATCTTTAAAACATGGTTTTATTTCTTGTATGTCAGGTCTTTGTTTCCCTAAGAAAGAGTGCTGTCAGCCACCATTCTGGTGTTAATTTGGAGGAGAAGAACGCCTTTAGAAATGTCAAGTAGATTCTAGTAAACATGCATTGTTAATGGCTACATAAGTTTGAAAATAACCGAGTGAAAGAGGTCCTCAAAGGGCTTTTATGAGAATGTTACCGTGTTCTTGTTCAAAATGGGGATGCAAATATGCTTTTGTTTCCTCTGTTGAGAGAGGTTTGAGAGGAAGCTGCAATGATAGTTGTGACTAACAAGGCAAAACGTTTGATTTTGTGACCATGCCTTTGCACGACCATGGTTTTAATCTGTCACTATCAGAAGATATCAGCAGGGTGTCCTTACAAAAGCTTCAGCAGCAGAAGTCAGAAACTGCTGTAATGAACTCCAAGAACTTCTAATGCTGCTCAGTCTCCAACCTGACAGTGAGCTGTTCCAAGATTTCATTCCTGTTTGGTGCCATTGAAGGGGTTTTGTCTCATGTAAACAGGAAAATGAACACTTTTTCACCTCATGCTCTGAGGCATTTCCTATCAATGATTCCAACTGTCGTGATTTGGCTGATGTTAGATTCTCAGTTTTCTCCAGGGTATTTTTCTCAGTATGTTTCTGAGAAGAATAAAATACTCTTAAGGGTAAACCAACTAAGAAATATCACTACATTTATAGTTTAGAGAAATGTTCTCAAGACAGCTGAGGAATGGGAGATTAAAAATATTATGCAGTTTTTAAAGTTACTATGAGAAACTTGATGTTTTAACAACAAGCAGTGGACAGGAGAGTTCAGTTTTCCCTTTTTCAGCCAGGCAGTTCAGTTCCCCAAGGACTCAGTGAGTGCCAGATGGTGCTACTGTGATTTTATAGCATCTGAGGAACTTGTCCTGTTGGTTTACAGTCAGTCAGTCATTTTTTCAGTGGTGGCTTTCAGCCTGAAGTCTTCCCTCAATTTATGTACTCCTTAATTAAGAGCGATTTTGAGAGTCCCTTCTTCGTTGCAGCAGCTCAGCTGGTCAGAGAAGTGTTCTCTCTTCAGACGTATCTCCCTTCTTCAGAAAGATGGGATGAAAACAAGTTTAGATTAAAAGTGCTGTTGTTTTCTTTCTGTTCCTTCCGAACCCAAAGAAATAACCAGCTCTGATGAGCAGGTAGGACTGGTTACATTCATGGAGAGCCCTGGAGCAGGTGGCTGGAGCACAGAACCACAAATGTGCCTTTGTCAAACTATTTAACTCTTTGTAATCTCAGCTTGTCCCCGTCCAAAACAGCAGGGTAAAGGTCAGGTATTTACCCTTCTTCATTTGGTTTATCATTGAATTAACCCAAGGGTTCAGTGAGCATACACGTGCCCTGAGTTATTCAAGAAGAGTTTTTGGTTTGGGCTTCTTTTTTTTTATGTGAAATTTTCATCTGTGTTTAAAAAAAAATCATATGCATAGAAAATGGCTCAAAGTGTGGAGTGGAGAGCCTGGGGATGGCTCTGGATGAATCCTCAGCCAGTGGGAAAAGCCACTGAAGAGCAGTTCTGAAGAAACAGGCTGAAAATTCAGCAGGCAAATAACATCGCAACCATGGACCCGGGGCACACCTCAGATAGTATTGAAATTCAATAAGGACATCAAACATGCATCATTTTTCCTGCTCTATCTATCAAGATGGCTTTCTTACTCATTTGCATTTAATGGGTACAGCGTTAGAAATATTGCAACATAAAAACCAAGACATCTTCAGTCCCATGGCAATTAAATGTTCATTAACAAATCTGTATCTTCTCCTAATTCACTGTTGCCATGCACGAGCAGCAGGTGAATGTATCATCTGGCTTGTTATGATAGTGTTTAAAAGAAATGTCACATCTACTTCTCAAGTAATTTTTCTCATTAGGTTTTGAATACAAACGAAGCATTAAGCTTGGCTGCAACACTCTGTGGGGATGAGCAGTGGAAGAAATCAGGTGAATTTTCAAGCAAGTTCAAGGTTCTAAAGCTGAACAGGAGAGGGAAATGAGTAAAAACTATTTTGTGAAGTTCCTCAGTCTAGCTGGTGAAGATCAAGGCCCACTTGGTCTTCAAACAATGTCTGTATGAAATTGCACAGGGGGATGAATACTGGGAACTGCTGTGAAAACCCAAGCACTTAATTGTGTTTGTTTGAGGAATCACAAACTACTACAGAAGAAGTGAATGTGAATATATAAATATAAATATAAATATAAATATAAATATAAATATAAATATAAATATAAATATGTGGCTATAATTCAGCATTATTGTGTTATGTGTCTGTAGATGTTCTCTTGGCCTAGAATGTAGAACACACAATGCATGACAACTTTGGCCCAGAAGAGAGTGTGATATATGAAATAAGACATCAGCAGAGAAATGAAACAAGCTGACAGATACAGACTGAGTGGAGGACAGGTTAAAAACCTACTGTAGGTTTTTAGGTACAGTTCCTTGGCAGTCAGGTACCTCAGTCACAGCTTGCCAGTTGTGTTTAAAATGAACTCCTTTAACTTAACTGCCCCTATGCTGCAGCTGCTGGGAAGTGGTACATGAAGCAGAAAAACCTGCAGTCTTCTCTTCCAGTTGAAAGCGAATATTTTAATTTCGGTCCTTACTATGCTCATGTTATTGGTATGAGTGAACAAATGAACAAATCCTAATTGGTTTAAAATCACATTAGTCTGACAACCTTGATCATTGGAGAGCTGCAAATTAATGATTTACAAGCAGTTAATGTATTTCTTCTGGGAAGATCTGAAAACTATTGTTTTCTAGATTGCAATCTATTAGAATTTGGCTAAGATTAACATCTAAAATGAATGAGTTTGCTGTAGAGATGAATTAGCATTTGGTGTGATTGTGTATCCACTTACAAATCAAAGGAGAGGTGACATTGCAAGATATTAATACACTAATTCTTCTTCCAGAGAGAGAATAGTACAGAGGTCTGTGACAATGAGAGCTTCTCCTGCAGGGACAGAAAGCCTCAGTGGCACAGAGAACGTGGCTGTAATGGGGAGAAATTCCCATTGCTTCTTCCTGGGGGTCAAGTTCAGGTGGATGAGATGAGTCCTTGCACTTGGGGCTCTCAGTCACGGAAATGTTAAAATGTGGCTTTAATTACTGAATGGTGCTGCTGATTGTCTGGGAGGGTTGGGCAGCAGGGAGCAGTGTGAGCTTCTGCTGCTACAGTGCCAGGGGAAGG
Organism: Pomatostomus ruficeps; assembly: GCA_013400735.1. Lineage (NCBI taxonomy): Eukaryota > Metazoa > Chordata > Aves > Passeriformes > Timaliidae > Pomatostomus > Pomatostomus ruficeps. Next base: position 20,730 of record VYZT01063285.1, read on the forward strand.
CGAATTTCTCAGCCCCTCTTAAAGTCATGGGGGTGACTCCTCTGAGGATGGGACAGATGCAAGGAAAGGCCTTGATAGGAAAGTTATTTAACTCAAATTGTGTTATGATGGAACAATTCAAGAAAACCTATTCTGGACAGAGGATAAACAGCTGCAAGTATATGCAAGAATTTTTTTTTTTAAGAAGGTGTTCATCGAACCATAACGGGAAGAGCTGGACTGTGCAGCAAACGAGTTTCCTGACTCACTCCCTCGTCCCTTTATTTCATCCCTATCTCTACCCAATGCTAACAGCTTCGCTAAATCATCAACACGTCAAGAATCCCAAAGTGAAGAAGCAAAACCTGAGAGAAGGAAATTTTTCTATGTTCTTTGAGTTAGACTTCACCAGGCATCCAAATAAAATCCCCACGGTCCTTACAAGGCATTAGCCAGACTAACCAAGACTCTTGCCAGTACCTCCTGGTGCTGCTAAAATTGTTGCTGACCATAGAGATCATTGCTTCATCTTTTCTGCTTATATTCACATTTTTGGCATAATTTAATCCTTGAGTCTGTTTCTGTCGTGGAGGCATGGCCATTACCTTCCGTTTTTATTGTCTGATGACTACATATAAAGGAAGTAACTGAGGATGAGGTAGCACAGAGACTGCAATATCGCTGTCACTAAGTAGAATGGCACCAAGGTGGTTTATATTCCTCAGTTTGCAAGATGCCTCAGTGCTTGAAAGAAATAAATATGTAGCATAAGTACTGAAATGAATAGGAAAGAAAGGTTTTGAAAATTAAGTAAACATGCAATAATAGTAGAATATAAGATTCTTTAAAATGGTTATTAATCCATGTAAATTTGCATGGCAAAAACCCCCTAGATAAAAAAAAAAAAAAAGAAAACCACAAAGAGCAGCAGATGAAAACCAAACCCCAAGTGTTCCTTGCTGTGCAAAGATTATTATTTCAAACTTCTGAGCAGACATTGGCATATATGGAATTGACTTCTGAGAATATTGACTTGGCTCAATTTACTTCTGTTATATCTATAATTGAAATGGGGAGGGAGAACTTCCCATGCTGATTCCCCAAAGGGCCCATAACAAATGCGGTTACTCGGATTCAAAATTATGTGTTAATGTGTGATTTTAGCACTGTCTTTAGATGTTATTGGTTGTTAATTATTTGTCTGGTATGATACAGCTGTCAAGTATAACTCCAGTCAAAATGATCAATGTTTTTCCATTCATGTTTTCATAATTTCGTAGACAAAATATTTTAACAGGAACATCTGAAACTTTAAAAGACAATTAAAAAGGACTTTTCAGAGATCCTAGATTTAGCCTGAATTTTTGGAACCATATGACAGATACTTATGATCCTGAGGCTTGCAAACTGATTCAGGAACAGAACAGGAGAGTTCTTTGGGCTCTTGATTTAATTATTATATGTGGGAAGAAGTCATTTTACAAATAGTTTCATTTTATTTTATGTGTTTCAAGTGGAAAGTTTGGACTTCTGCAGTTTTTTATATAGTCTATATGGCTTGATTTGCAGACAGATATTGTTGCTAAGATACAAAGCAATGAGCAATCTCTGTTAATGTATTTTTAGAATCTTTACATTTTTTACTCTCTGTTAGCACTTAGAATAATAGCTAATTCTAAAAACAAGTTCTAATTCGTTTTCTCCATATGGCTGTTTTATGAAAAGTGTACTTAATGGAAATATATCAGAAGTAAACGTGGAAATGCAGAATAATCTGAATGCAGGTGGTGGGGCAAGGAGGCAACCCTTGATGTCTGAGCAAACAACACAGATGAAACTCCCCTCTGTGCGTGGCAGAAATGGCCCCCAGCTCGCTGTCTTCTCAAAGGGAGCAGCTCCTTGCCCGTGTTCCCGTGGGGCAGAGGTCCCTGCCGGAGCCCCAGGGAGCGGGGAGAGGTGGGAGGCTGGCCCCAGGCACGCAGGGGGTGCACAGAGCAGCGCGGTGACCGTGGGCCCCGGCAGGAGCAGGTGGCACCAGCACAACCCTGCTGCTCTCTGCTTGAGAGCAGAGAAGAACAAGGAAACCAGGAATTGTTGTTTGCGTGCTGTGAGGCTGTCTCTAAACAGACTTTCTGCATTTGTGAGATCGGATCTATTGCTCCTGCAGCGCTTCCCAATCCCCCCCGGCACCTGTCACAGCACGAGGACTGCACGATCCAGGTGTTTGTCCAGGGACTCAGAGCTACCAGGCTGAGTACTGGAAGGACACAGAAATCATTCTTTAAATACTCCGAAACGCTGTCATTCTGTCAGCTTGTTTGTCACAAGTTCATGTGCAGTCAGCGCCTATGGAGAAGATGGAAATTGAACTCTGTCACACAATTTAACACATTCTGTCTGAAAACAAGGTGCCTTCCCAGAGCCCTGAGCAGGCAAACCTGTTCCATCTTTTACTTCTGTTGATGTCCTAGTGGTGGAGCTCGTTCTTTGAGAATTTTAAAACACAGGCTTTAAGTAATTTCCAAGTGATGATAATGTGAACGTTTTTCAGTGAAGCCTTTTCCTCCACTGAAGTATTTTTGTATGAGTCTTCTTTTATTAACAGGTGAATTTCTGTGGAATGGTTCCACTTCAGTGGAATTCTCTATTTCACTAGAGAATATTATCATATTCTCATAATTCTCATAATAACTTAATTTCACTGGTTTCTGTAAAGTTCCTGTAGGCACCTAGTAAAACTTGTACTTCCAGGTCTTGTGAGATCCAGGTTTTCCTGGAGAAGCCATTTATGCATCTCAAGTACATATCCCATGATGTGTTTATAGTCTCTTGTGGCTGAAATCCTCTAGGAGATCATGGGAATTGTGCTGTAACTGGAGTGTTCCATCTCTAGGGTGAGAGAGGACTAACAATACCAACAGTTAAATTCCCACGGATTCATGTCCCATAACTTTCTTCTTAGAAAAAAAAAATTCAGTGGATTTGAATGATTTTTAGAGATTTTGGGAGCAGCAGAAGAAAATGCATCTGTCTTCTTTGTTCCATTTCCATGTGTAATGGAGAGATGCCTCTGAGCATATTATAAACACAGTATTTTGTGACCTTGCCTGAAAAAGTCTTCATCTGAATTTGTTACAAGTACAAAAGCAAAGCCCTTCTCCCTGATGTTCAGAACATCATTTACTGTCCTTTTCTGCTGCGTGTGTTCTGTTGTAGAGCTGACAGCCGGCAGTGACAGAACAGGGGCAGTGTGCACGTACCACATCCAGAGTTTGTTCTTCACTTTTCATCATCCAAATTCCAAACTTGATCTGAAACACAGCAAATTACTGAGGACTTAAGTTTCCAGTTCTGTCCAGTCTCTGTTTTCTATGTAGGCTATCAAAATAAATAACAATCTCAGATTTCATGAAGATCTGTGGTTAGATCTCTCTCTCAAAAATGTTTCCTCTTCTAAGATGAGGATGAGATTGGAGCATATTGACCCCTTTTTAGGTTATTTGTGTGTTAAATCAAAGTAAAGAAAGATAGGAGAATTCATTTGGTTTGTTTCAAGGATGTTTGCTTTTTATACTAGTACAGCATGAGTTGTTATCTTTAAATACTTCTCATAATCGCTCCTTGCCTAATAATCCCTGATTGCACTTGACTTTTAAGTTTACCCTTCCTGATTAGCAAGCCAGCTTCATCAAGTCAAAAACAGGAGTCAGGAACAAAATTAGCATACCGTTAATTGATTTAGGGGAAGGAAGAAAGGTGTGGGGCGGTGGTGTGTGGAAGAGAGGAGAAGCTGAGGCAGCCTTTAATGGCTGCTTGCACCAAGAGCTCCGTTTTGCTGTGCCTGACACTTCTCAGGTGCGGGCAGCAGGGAGGGAAATTTATCTGCCTTGGACTCTCTGAGCTTGTGCATGAAAAATGTAAATCTACTTTTCTAGTCCTTTTTATATTAAATTGTTTTGTAAGATATACATGTAACTACTTGAAACAATTTAAGAAATGAACTAAAATTGATTCAATGCATTTTCAGGAGGTAGGTGTTGAGGGAAAGTCTGCCAACTGTGAGAAATCTTTAACAAAGCATTAAAAACCCCCAACCCATTCTGTATTTTTTCCTCGAACTTTCAAAAGCTGTTTTTTAACATCTCCTTTAGCAGTTGTTCTAATACTTAGATGAAACCTGTCCATATTAAGTGGATAGAGTTGCTTAACTAAAATATATAGACTGTCCATTTGCCATTCTCCAGCAATTGTCTAAAATAAATATACCTGCCTTCCACTCTTTGCTAAACATTTTTGTTTATGAGAGGGACTTACTGAAAGAGAATAAATTAATTCTGGGGGGAAAAAGCAGAAACCAGCAGCATTTATTATGGCACCTGAAAGTCAGTAGTGCATACTATTTTTTCTGGAAGTTAATGAAACATATAATTAGAATTCTCCTTCTCGTGTTTCTTGGGGTTTTGACTGTGACTTGTGTGCACTGGGCAAGCAGAGCACTTGAGCAGAATTGCTCGGATTCAGAGCAATTGGAATGCTCAGAAGCACACGTACTTTTAGGTCATTTCTGTTTCCAAGTGCTGGTATCCAAAGCTGTTTTCTTTGAAGATAAACAGGGCTTTGTTTGAAATGATACGAACCTCAGGATGGGTAGTACTGGCATTTTCATTCTCCTGTATTTCTTATTCTTCTCTTGCAAGAAAGAAGAAACCAAAATGTGTTATAAGTAGACTGAACATAATTTGTCCTGCTTCTTCATATGTGGCTAAAAAATTAATTTTTGAAATTTACTATGTAAAACTTCTCTAATTGAATTATTATAAGGATGTTGATGTTAATGAACATGTTAAGGTAGTGCAGACTTTGAGAGACAGGAGGAATAAATCCCATCCTGCAGAATCTCCTTAAAAGTATGGCAGAAAAGTGAAAAGAAAACAGAAATGTCCACAGAGATCTTCATATGTGGTAGCAGTATAACAGATAGTTCAAAACTGTCTCTATTAAAGTCCAGTTATTTTGGAAACCAGAATCATTTCACAAAAAGATGATGATTAAAAGCTCTTAAATTGTAATAATTACATCTGCTTTGTCAAGGTTTTGTGAGTTGTATGAGTTCACTGACCCCCTCAGCCTCCCTTGGTCAGCATAATTTAGGGATCGTTTCAAGAAATACTGAAGGCAGTAATCTGTCACCTATTGCTCCTTTTGGCTCTTCATCCTGTTATGCCTCTTAATTTATAAATAAGAGGGCCAGATGGCAATCCCCTATCATTGCTGCTCATTTGTTGTCCATATTGAGTTTCAGCTTCTTCTACAAATTGAAAACTTGGCTAGGATTTTGTCCTTGTCCTCAGGAACTGTTCTTCTTTAATTTTAAAATGCAATTTGTAGCAGTCTATTTGATTCTAAGTTGTGTGACTTCTGGCTGTAACATCGTGTCTCAGGTTGCATTACACTTGCTGGCACGAAGGCTTTGAACCCAGCAGATGTTTCTGGACGTGCTGCCCTTTCCAGTGTTTGTACCAGCAGAGCTTAAGGCAGGCTGTGGAGAAGAGGAATCTGGAAGGGCTTCGTTCACTGTCTTCCTGCCCCATTTCTCTTCCAGAAATACATGCAGCACTGAAAATGTGTGTGGCTGGGCTTGATGAATCCTAAGGAACTCTGAGTTTGTTAAGATTTCAAAGAAATGTATGTGTTCGTCAGCTGATGCTGTTTCGCAAGGAAGCCACAATCCCTCATGTTCTGTCATGAAAGGAACCCTAAGTTCTTCTAAGCCACAACCCCTTATGTTCTGTCATGAAAGGAACCCTAAGTTCTTCTAAGCCACAACCCCTTATGTTCTGTCATGAAAGGAACCCTAAGTTCTTCTAAGCCACAACCCCTTATGTTCTGTCATGAAAAGAACCCTCAGCTGCCAGAGCACTCCTTACCAGGTAACGTGCTGGGTGATTAAAGGCACTGAATCTTCCGTGTCTCTCTGCTCACGGATAATCAGGATCTTACATCAGTGTTGCAGTAAAACCTCCTGCATCAGCCACATCTACGGAGTAAATTTAACCCCAGGGCAGGAAGGGGAAAGGGGATGTTTCAAAGCGCTCAACAGCCCCTCTAGGGCTCCCCTTAGGAAGGAGGGGCTCCTTGAGCGTGGGTTTACTCCTCGGTGAGCTCTTGCCAGCAGATTTCAGCTACTGAGCTATGAGCAGGTTAAGAGTGTGTTTAGACTTGTCAAGATGGGTCTCTGAACTAAAAAAAGGCACTTGGATATCTGCTGAATGCCCATATTCATCAACCCTCAAAATAGTCTTGGCTCTTATGTCGATTTTAACTTCATCACAGCTACTCTGCGAGACAGAATTTCATGGGAATTGTGTGGTTTGACTTTCCCTAGAGGATATGCACTTCAGAAATCATCCAGCTAAAAGCAACACACAGTCATAATCCATTATAGAAATTTCTTTGAAGAAATAATCCAAATTCATTATGTAATAGATTGGCATCTTTAGCATCTCAGATGGTAGTATTTTTCTTCTTTTCTTGGTGCAGAAGATGTGACATATTTAGCAGCTTCCAAAATTGGGGTTTTTTTAATTGCTGTCTATTACAGGTTATCATAGAGATGTTGAAAAGACTATGGAGCATTTGACAGAGTGTTCAGGATTTAGGATGTTCTTGAGGAATAGCTGTGCTGGAGGGTTATGTTGCAGAGACTAACAGTGGTAGGACACAACTCAGCAGTGCCAGCTGGGACAAAGAAACCTCTCCAAAATGGTGACCTGCAAGTCAGCCTGTAAATCAATGGAAAAGCTTTATTTCCCAAAAAAGCAAATATTTGGTCAGAAATCCTCAGGGCTGCTTTAGATTTTTATTGCTAAAATTCTGCTTTTTGCAATTATGTTCATATGATGCGAATCAGCCCATTATATCATACTTTCTACAGAAATAAATTCAACTTTTAATCAACAAGTCAACATTCTATAAAGAATTTTAGTTTCTTATCTCAGTTCTAATCTAGGTACCAGAGGCAGAGATCAGTCCTGTGCTGCTCATTGCCTTTGTCTGTGTAAGAGATTCTAATTTCTGCAGTTAATGTTTTCTAAATGATCCCAGCACTAGAAAAAGATTTTACTGGGTTGGCAATGAGGCTGTGCTCCTTGAGATGTCGCTCTGCATTAGAATTACCATTTCTCACAACTCTAATGAAAAACAAAGCAAACCCTCAGATCATTAGCGCATTTCCAATCATTGATTTTGTTCTTGCTTTTACTTTTTCCCAGTTAAAATATTTTATCATCCTTAATATTTTATCCGTACCTTTGAATAAATTCATAAACCATCTAAGAATTACATAACTCTTCTGCTTTTCTGTTTTGTTTGTTGGTTTTTTGTTAGGTTTTTTTTTCATACAGAAAAGAAAGTACTATCCTACATGGCTCCCCAGTAACAGTCAATTACTGTTAGAAGTTAGCTTTTTAACTGGATATTTACCAAAATCTCTGTGTCCTTCAACTGCCGTTTCAAATGCCTCAGCTAATTTTGAAGCCATCTACGCTGAATGCCAACAAACACTCGGTAATTTTCAATGGCTAAGTCCCTCATAATCCTTCCTGTGTCATCTTAAATTATTTGAACTGCTGCTTAGCATTGTGTTGTCAGCAGTTTTGTAACTCTTTTCATTGATTCTATCAGCTAAATTGTTCCTATTGAGAGCATCAGGACATAAAATGGACTAGAAATACAAACCAGCTTAAGAGTTCTGTCTAAACACTCATCCCTGAAGGGTTCCATGCAGGTTTCATAATGCCTTTGGCATAGACTGACTGCAGATCTTTACAGAGTTTCCCTGTAAATGTTTGAAGGACAGAAGCAGCTCAAGCACCCTTCAGAAATGTGTCATTATGCTGGAGCAGTAATTAGACAAAAGTCACTGCTGCAGTCTGCCTGCAAGTACACAGCAAGGTCGTTCCTGTGGGGTCTGGGTTAATACATCCGAGCAGCTGCCCCGTGGGAACAGCAGTCAGTGTTACATGTTAGCATTTTTCTGTTCACCATTTCCTTGGGAAATGATCCTAGTTTTCCTAATTTTTCATACCCAATACAGTGTGGAGCACAATTGGATGGTTTTAAGTGTATGTTTTGTATAGAAGAAGACTGATGGCAATACTGGAAAAAAAAAGCTGAAGTCTCCTCTGTCCCAAAATGAAAAGAGTCAGGATGGAGAAGTTATTCAGAGAATGGACATTTTCAGAATATGCCCTTTTTAAGAAACCCGAGAAAACTTCCATTGCTAGCTCTTGGGGTGCTGGGGTTTGCAGCAATGACTGTGCTGGACTATAGAGTTGGGACCCACGACAAACTCCTTGTGGGGCAGCCTGCCACAGAGCAAATCTCCCAGGTGGTACGGGATTGTTTCTAAACCCTGTTATTCAATATCCATCTCAAAAAGAAGACATGGTCTGGCATTCTGCAGCAGGAACTACCTTCTCTTGTTCTTTAAAGAATGGCTCTATGGCAGATGAAGTAGAGGTATAAAAATGCTCCAGAGGCGTTCCCGTATGATCAGTTAATCTGTAACAGACTCTAGCTATTACATTCTGGTTCCATTTTTTTCCCCCCAAAGATGTGCAGTGTAGTAGGGATTTGGACACCCTTCTCATCAGATGCCTGTGATCAGATGCAAGCCATTGACTTTAAAATAATTCACACCATCTCCACTTTTAAAGTCTCTAGCTCCAATTTCTAGTCAGAGCAAGAAGAATTTACCAAATGTAAAGGCAAAGCAAGAGGTCTGAACTACAATGAACATTATTTCCAAGAATAAGATCTACTGAAACTATAATACATATAATACCAACTTTATTAAGGAATGAACTGACATAATAAGATGTTTGTGAGAGTTTCAAATAATCTTTAGGGTTTTAATATGGTATAAAATATGTCTGCAGTCTTTAAACTTACTGAATGTGTCTAACAGTGCGGTGAAATGGAAAAATAAGTCAGTATTTCTGGGAGAAAATTTATTGAAAATCAGTGAAGTTATTTTCTATATTTCCTCTTTACCAAATTAATTTCCATTGTTTATTGGCAAGTACAGCTTAAAATAGTGTGAACCTCTGTGCTATTGTTTATCATAGGAATGAATAACAAACAAAAGGCAAAACCAAAACCCTTTCCTATGCTACCTTCAAGCAACTAAGCCATTTCCTTTTCACATATTGTTGACCTTTTGACTCCAGCAGACTAATACAGGACTAAATGTGTGAAATATCTGAGTTTCAAAAAACCACCACAGTTAAGTGCTTCATGGTTCATTTATCCCTTGACCTTTGGGCTGAAACAGTCAATAAGGAGCAAACTTACTGTCAGTGATATCTGGTTGTTTTCCACTTGTGGTTTGACACCGGCCAAACCCCAGACACCCACGAGAGTCACTCACTCACCCTCCCCTGCCACAGCCAGGCAGAGGAGAGGAAAAATTAACAAAGGGTTCATGAGTTGAAATAAAGACTGGGAGAAAACAGTCCAAGGGCAAAACAGGCTCAAAACTTACAGGTACAAAGTGATTTATTACTAACAGAATCAGAGGAGGATAATGAGAAGTAAAATAAACTCTTAAAACACCTTTCTCCCCCCAGTCCCTCCCTCCTGCCCACCGACAGCGCAGGGCACAGGGCGTGGGGGTTTGCTCAGCTCATCACCCGAGGTTTCCTTCCGCTGCCCAGGGAGAGGAGTCCTTCCCCTGTGAGACCGTGGGGTCCCTCCCACGGGAGACAGTTCTCCGGGAACTTCTCCAGCGTGGCTCCACTCTCAGGAGCAGCAGCTCTCCCAGCGCTGCTGCCCCGTGAGTCCCTCCCACGGGCACCCAGCCCTCCCAAGCTGCTGCGCCGTGGGTCGCTCCTGCTCGGGCTCAGTCCCCCAAGGCCAGGCTGCTCCAGCCCGGGAGCAGGGCCCCTCTCTGCACCGGGTCTGCCCCTGGGTCACAGCCATCCAGGCACCCACCCGCTCCGGCGTGGGCACCTCCCCACGGGCTGCGGGTGGATCTCTGCATCCCCCGTGGGCCCCATGGGCTGCAGGGGCACAGCTGCTTCCCCATGGTCCTCAGCACGGCCTGCAGAGGAATCTGGGCCCCGGCGCCTGGAGCACCTCCTGCCCCTCCTTCTGCCCTGCCCTTGGTGTCTCCAGGTTGTTCCCTCACAGGTTCTCACCTCCTCCTCTTCTCTGGATAGAAACAAACTGCCCGTGCCCCCCTTTGTTTTGATTTTCTTCTTAACTCTGTCATCACAGAGGTGTTACCATCACCTCTGATTGCCCCAGGCGTGGCCAGCAGCATGTCCACCTTCAGAGCCACCAGAGGTTGGCTCTGCTGGACATGGTGGAAGCTTCCAGCGGCTTCTCACAGAACATTTCTCTGTGACCCCCCTGCTACCAAAAACCAGGCTGTGCAAAACCAACACACCACTATAATTCCGTTTTCTCTCCGTGTACTTTATTGACCTTCTCAAGTAAACACCAGTTAATATAGACCAAAGAAAATAGCTTTTAGCTATAAACCAGCCATATTAGTGTTAGGAATTACCTGCCTGGTTCCTGAAATGTCTCAGAAACAGAATGAAGGAAAAGCAGAGCTCAGATACATGTGTTTAACCTCTTGAGATACTACATGCAGTTATATTTTTCCATTGTTTCAGACTGAGTTTATTTTTAGTATTGCAGTTTATACTAGGCTTTTGTTTTTTTAGTTGCATTTCTGCTTGTATGCTTTCTACCAAACTCAAACTAAAGTCAGGTTGTGATTTTGGTTGTTGTTTTTCCTGCTGTTTCAACAGATGCCTCACTTTGTTCTGCTGCATCCATATCTGATTCCCTTGTGTTGGTAGATTGTCTAGACACATTCTGTACATGTGTAGACTGTGGTTAACATCTCGGGGAGCATGGTTTGGTAGTGCTCTTGAGGAGCCCTGTGGCATTGGGAGTGTTTGGGGATCTCCCCTTGACCTGAGTCTCCTCTGTGCCATGAACTGCATGTGAGCTAGCAAGAGTTTGGGTTCCTCCAGGCTTCTCTCCAATTTAGTTTTCTGCCAAAGAAATCTGGTTTGTACCCACTGAGAGCACTCTGCAATGCACACCAAAGCATGCTGGGTTGCAGGAACCAGGAGTTTTTGTTGTAGAAGTGCATTCCTAAGTCAAACAAAAAAAGTCGTGTGGATACAGCAATGGATTTCGTGTATATGTGGTGGTGTTTGTGCTCTGAAGTTGTTCCTTGTTTTGCTCCACTAAGATTAACCTTTCTGCTAGCATTTCTGCTCTGTTCTGGTCTTTATGTTGCTTACATAACAATACAGCTCTCTCTGAGAAGAAAATACTTCATGCTCTTGGTTCTAAAGGTCTTTGCTCAAATTCTCCTATGTCTCATTTAGTCTGTCTGACAAAATTCAGTTCATTGCCTACAGTCCAAAGTGTGTCAGCAGTCACAGGACAGTAACCCAGGCAGATGGGAGATGCTCCGTGCTTTAGGCACTCTTCCTTATTTTCTGCTGTGCTCTTTGAATGTTATTCTCCTGTGCTGGATGAACTCTGAAGTACGTACTTAAAAAGATCAGTTAGTTTTGACAGAGTTCATTAAAGTCAGTGTGAGGCTTTTAATTGATTTTTGGTGGGATTTGGTCAGAATCTCAGATTCTTAACTTCTGGATCTCACCCACAGTTTGTCTGTTTCTGAGAAAATTTACATATTCAGTGTCTGCAACCCTATCTGTGTTCTGATAGCCTGGTTATGAATGTTCTCTTACCCATTACTGCTGTCTCATTCACCCTGGTTAAACTAAATGACCAGAGACAGCAAAATGACCTGATGACAATTGGTTGCGTTTCTTGTCTAGCACCTTTTTCTTGTTTCTTTTGTCTTTTTGTAGTGTATGGTAGTTCCGTCTTCAGATGGTTGTCTGAAAAGTAACTCTTTTGAATTTATTTTCATTTTGAAACGCACAAAGTTTCGTGCAGCTCACAAAAGATCCCTTTAGTCTGTAAATGCTTTGATATGGAATTAGGCAGTTTTTATTCTTAGGTAATGATCTGTCACTTAGAATCCCAGCACAGATTTTGTTGCGTGCTCCTGTCCAATTCACCTTTTATCGTCCGAGCGTTGCCATTGAGTCACTGTCAGTTTCTGCTTGTCTTGTCTCAGTTTCTTATTCATGAAATCATTTGACAGGCTATTAGTTCACTTCCTTAGATTTACTTGCTGTGCTATCATCTTTAGAAAAGCAGTTAACAAAAAATGTTTTCTTCCTTGCTGCAGTATAGCTTGGTTCAGAATACCAAAAGCACACTGAGAAATGTTGACATTTCAGCAATTCATGCATTTTATAAAAAAATCTTACAGATGTAATATTGGCTAGAATAAACTTAATTTGTGCTACCTTAATACATGTTAAAACTACCTGAGTGCTCAAAAAAACTAATTGGGCACAGCTGAGTCAGCCAATGGAGAAATAAACTGGAATAATGAAGAATTTGGATTTTCTAATACTAGCTGGGGTTTTTTGATATGGGGAGAGTCAGTGAGTTATTAACATGAGTATCATTGCTTAATTGAAGTACATGCCTCACAAGTACTTAGTATTCAAACGGCACGTCTTATCCTGGTTCATTACATTAATTAACTTTCTAAGCACTGTAAACCCACCTTCTTCAAAATATGTTTAGACTGAAAGCTGTGAGTTCTGATTCACTGGTTTTATTTTAGGAGGGGACTTTACAAAGTGGGATTTGACATCCGTTTTGTTCTCATTTTTGGAGCTACTCTTCAGTTTAAACATCAGCTCTGGGTGAAGAGGCATTTATGAATACTCTGGCTGATTATCCTCAGCTCATTCTGCCACAGAAATTTTGGAGGAGAGTTGGCTTCTCCTGTCTGTCAGCAGCCTAACAGGGGCTGGTTATGCCTTGTTGCAAGAGATGTGATGCCATCCTATATTTGTCCTATGGGCTGGCAATTCTGTACAGCTTTAGGAAAGAAAGTGTTTGCTGGATCTTCTTCTACAGTGCCTGGTACAGCAGCATCCTACCCCATTTCTGGGACCCTAAGAATTACCTTAGTACAAGTAAGAATGTAATCCATCTGTTAGAATACAACAATGCACCTGTTTTCCAGGCTTGCTGAGATGGCTTTATCCCCAATCTCATCTGCCTTGCATGAGTAGGAAGTGTGTGGTGGCCTCTTTAACACTGAGGAATAATTCCTTTCTGTTGTTGTGGACAGTAACTTCTCTCTATGTTCATATCAAAAAGGTAACTCTGATGGAATGGCTTATTAGAAGTTTTTCGGCCTTGTTAGAACTGATAATATGCTTTATAATACAAACTGAATTTAAGAATAATATCCCTGTAGTAGTAAACTAGTAGAGAACTATTCATATCCTGGTGTTTTTTCCTATCTGCAGCTGCTCTCTCTGTCTGGGCTGCTCTGTCTGTCTGTCACTGTAGCAAACGTGACACTAAATAGATGTCCAGAAGACAGGAGCATTTTCCAGGGCCACCTTGTGTTCCTCTCTGAGCCAGGAGGCTCGGGTTTACCTCTTTTGACCATAACTTGGTGTGGTTTGGTTCCCTCTCCCTCAGGAGTCTCCCTGCTCTAGGATGCCCTCCCTGTACGTTCCCATCCTTGGCAGGGGTTGGGAGGAAGCAGACTGAGCAGTTTGGGAGTGTGTGGAACTGATTCAGGGAACATTTATCTTTTTAGGTACCACGACAGTAATTCATAGTATTAATGATTCAATACAGGGGAATAAGTTTCCCAAATTGTCATTGGAAAGCAAGAGGAAATTGTCTCCTCAGATCTTTTAATAGCCCAGTTATCAGATTAGCAATCTGTTAGCAGCCTGGACTGTCAGGAGCAGGAACCTACGCACAATATGAGCTGTCATTTATTCGTAGAAACAAAAAGGAAATGCAGGAAAAAACTGAAAATTTTTGGTCTCAAATAGTATTAACATTCCCTTGTCGTACTGGAACTGTGCTCCATCATCACCAGGATCCAGGAGGGCCATAGATAACGGCACTGCAAGAGGAAAGCTGAAATAAAAGGAGGCTAAAAACAATCCAAACCAAAGATCCTAGTAAAAGAACAGAATCCTTTGACATATCCTTGAGCACCTGTAGAGAAAACAAGAAAAGAAATAACTTGTACTGGGCTTTCTGAGACTTAGGGTCCCAAATACTATCACAGTGAACTGAACAGAGAAGTAGCATGGAATTTTTTTAAACTTTATTTACCTGAGAGCATTAGAAATGCAAGAACTAGCACAGTCCCGTTTTTCAAGATTGTATCTTACTTTCTAGGGGTTTTTATTGGTTTTCTTGTTGTTGTGTTTTGTTGGGGGTTTTTTAATGGTGCTTCTGAATCCCTGATGTGTCCATTTTATGTCACATCCTGGTGTGACTTGAGCAGAATTTGGGGTTTCCTGGTTAACTCTGGGGGAAATCATTCAAACTGTGTCTTCAGCAGGTGAGCCCTCCTGGAATATTGGCCAATATCTGAAATGCTTGGTACAGCAGCTCAAAAGAGGTTGGAACTGGAGACTGTCAGCAGACTCCCCTGTATTGTTTATTTATTTCTATCTCAAAATTATCTCTATAAAATGAACAAAAGTTCAATAACAACTTTTGCTTCTGCCAAAAGTTGGCTTTGATTCGTGTTTCTAGAAATTCCCTCTCACGAGCCCTCTTGTGTTTCATTCAGTCTAGTCAGTCTTGGCTATTTCTTGCAGAACACAAATTAAATAAGATGAATTCATAAAATACTTACTTTTCTATTCCTACATATTCATTGTGAACAATCAGTTTATGAAACACTTGCAGAGGTGATATGAAAGTCTTTTGCAGAGTCCACTGTTTGAAATAGGACACTTTGAAAGTGACTCTGATCTGCTGCAAGAGCTGTATTAGGTTTATGCTTTTGATAGCTACCAGAAGTATTCCACAGGTTGTGTAACTGATCCTTCTTCCCACTTCTTTATCTGCTAGCTGAGATTGTTTCATTTCAGAATTGCTTTGTGGTAAAATAAACTCAGCGAGAGCTGTAAAAACTGTAAGAACCTTTAAAGAACGTCTACAGAAAAGTTTTCTTTTTCAAAATCTTTGTTGTCTGTGTGCTGTCACTCCATGTTGCTGTCACAGCAGAAGGAATTTTCCTAAAATATCACGGTGCTGCCTTTTTAGCCGTGGTGAGATTTGGTGTGCACTGACACAGGTGATCATACACGGCTCTGTGTGCTCCTGAGCAATGCCTAGAAAGTCAATTTGCTCTGCTAGTTTACAGCTGGGTGATTTTCCTATATCTCTGGAAAGAACTGATATGACAGAATGGGACTGAAATGAAGCAGTGTATATTAATTCTTAAATCTTCTTCATTTCCTCAGCCTCCCATGAGAGGTTTCATATTAGCTCTGTGGTTTTCTAAGCTGTACTTTCACAGCTCTTCATACTGCAAACAACTGTTTGAGATGGATTGCTGGGAAGTGGGAATGGTCCAGACACCTCACTGGCCTTTTACAGACAAATGTGACTGAGATACAAAATTGAAAATCAAGGCAGATGAAAAACTTAAGGATGTTTTATTTCATGAGGAACAGAGCTCAGATATTAATATTTCTTTTATAAGTCTTAACTTACATTTAAGATGATTATTGGAAGACAGAGTTTCTGAGTTGAAAATTGTGTGATTCTTCTTTATTTTTTGTTATCCATTGAGCATATTTAAGCTTTCAATCTAAATTTGCATGAGTGAATATTTTTAAACGGAAGGAGTCCTTTGGGTTATGGAAAAGGATTAAAATGGGCTGCTCGGAGTTGCCACGCCTGTGATGCCTCTAGCAGGGAGACCGGAGCAAACAGCTGAACATCCTAGGATGTGGTGATGCAGAACGGTTTGAGTTCGTGCCCAGTGTGTTCACCCCTCTCAAGTGCTCAGTAACATTTTGTTTTCTAGTGCAAAAAGCAAAAATAATCTCTCCTGGATGCTTCCATGCAGGAAGTTGTTTGATTAGTCTGTTCATTTCCTGTGTAGCTGTTAGATAACTAAGTAAATTCTCTTGGTAGTTATTTTCCAAACTTTCATGCTATTACAATTCAGTCACCCAGTGACTGAAAAAATCTGGCAGAAGACTCATTTCATTACTGTAGGCTTAGAAGAAATTAAATGAAAGATGTCAGGCTTTCATTGAAACATGTAAAATATGCATGAGCCTACTGAATTTAGTAAGTATGGAAATGTACCCCAGTCAAACTGAAATAGCCTGTTTTGGTGTTTGTTTCAGTGGCCCTGAAGTACCTTCACGTGTGGCCCTGATAGTCAGCCTGTCACAGACACTGTAAACCCAGAGGTCAGGGTTATGGGCTTGTGAAAAGTGACTCAGGTAAATTCCCTCTCACAATGCATTTTGCGTTTGGCACTATAAAGTTCTATTCAATTGTAGCACCGGTCAGGCCGGCTAGGCCGAGGAGCCCAAAGGAGAGCCAAATAAAAGACTACACGGAAACAGCAGATGGAGAGGGCAAAAAGAGAGAGAGGGCAGAACCCTCTGCCTTTATTTATATGTTTTTACAAATCACCGTGGATTGGAGGTAGAAATCACTACCTCTCAATTCCATTGGTCAAAGCATCAATCTATCATATTTCTCCACCCAGGATAGTGAATGATAAACAACAGAGACAATTAACAAAACATAGATAGTTGTTAAGAAACCATGGCCATGTTTACAGCAGAATGTGTGAGAAAGTATCACAGCAAAGAGAAACACTGAGAAACTGCAAAACTCAGGACAACATTCAATATCAGGAAAACTGCTTTGTTCTGGTTGATGCTATCATGATGGCTGATTTATTTATCTGTAAGCATTTCTGATGTTTCTGGGAGGTATCTGGCAAAAATTGATCAGTTCTTTACTGCATTTTAAGTATCATGGAGGGAGAGGCTGAGGTGAGAGACTGAGACTGGCAGTGTGACTGTTGAGGTGTCGGTGTCAGCATCTGTCCCCACCCAGACTGCAAACTGCTGTGTGTGTTCAGTGACTCTGAAAAAACAGAAAAATAAAATCCCAGCAAACCCAGAAGCCGTTATGCGCATTATAGTCAAAAAATGCATTTCTTTAAGAGTCTTTGGTCTGGGATGATGGGAGAAGAAAGGCTGTCAGGAAGAGCCTGCAGTTACCTCCTCTTCATAGCAATGAATGCTGAATGGTTCCACCCAGTGCAGGGTTTGTAGTGACCATCTCTGATTCCATTTACCAGCTCACCCAGAGCATCTCCCAGGGTGGCATGTGAACAAACTGAGTGGTGTTGCAGTCTGAGGCAGCTGAATTGAGTGTTCCATACCTTGGAGTCCAAACCATCCTGTGTTTATGAGCGGATGGTGTAGATGACAAAGCAGGTGTTATCAGAAGGTCATTCAGCTGCAAACCACACATGGAATAAGTGCTCAGACCAGACAACTTTAGCAGCCAACTGCTGTTTTATCTACTGATGGGATGTTCATTTAAAAATTTAAGTGTTTTTTTTCTCCAAGTGGATGAGCAAGAAAAGAAATGAAGAGTGAAATACAGATGTTCAAATATATATGGCTCATTAATTGGGTGTATTGCAACAGCTTTCAGTGGGTCTCAAATGGGCAAATAACAACTTAAAATGAGGATTATATTTTAAAACAAAATTTCTTATTCTTTAAACATGACAGTTTTCTGTTCTACATCATTTAATTCAGTAATCAAAAATCTACATTTTAAAAATCATTGCTCTTCTCACCTCCCATGAGCAGAATGCAAGATTTTCTTTTCCCATTTAAATTATTTAATAAACTTCACTGCAAAATGTAACATTGCTTTTCTATTCCAAATGAATGGATCCCTATATTATCTCAACTTTTAATGAGAAGGTACTCTGTGATTTTGACAAGAAAATTTTAGTGTGCATATGAGCCTGAAGAAGAAGGAAAATCGATTAAATGAGAAGGTTGGAGGAATCTCATTAAGTTTGTCATTAAATCCTGACGAGTGAAACACTGACCAGGCTCCAGCTGCCTGAGTTTGGCTGTAAATGTACCCACTCATTCCAGGGGTCAAATGGCCTTTCAAGCCAAACAGTCCAAAAAGAAAGGAAAAAACCAAAAAGCCACAGTCCCAGAGAGAGGAAAAAACCTCTTCTTTCCTAACTCACAGGCAGTAGTTTGTAAACTGACCTGGTGCCTTGCCCAAGTATCTCAAAAAAATTAAAACCAAACCGTGCTGGAGATTCCCTGTCTGCTCCCCTTTGCAGCTGAAAGTTCCAGGAGCCATTCCTGGGCATAAGCAGACGATGGGGAAATACAGAGCATCAAATCACCCCAGGGCAATAGGAAAAGCCTGTATTACAAAATTAGTGTATTCCAGCAGATAAGCATGGCTTTTGTTGTTCTAAATAATGAGGGAGAAGGGTTTTAGAGGAACCTGTGTTTGCTGTCAAAATGCACCCTGTACAGAAATTAACTTTCACCTGTTGAAGTTTCAACCATGTCAAAAAAGTAATGAAAAACCCCAACCATGTTAAGAGTAAAATGATAAAAACCCACTTATATTAAAAAGCAGAATAGAAAAAAAAAGCTATAGGTATTTAAAAAAAGGAAAAAACCCCACCCTATATCAAAACAACAAACTGTAATAAACCAACCATCTAAAAAACCAACCTTGTTTAACAAGACAGCTGTTGAAAAATAAACCAGATTAAAAAGCAGAAAAGAAAACACTAATGGTCTAAAAAAAAAAACCCCAGCCTTAAAAAAAAAAGAGAGAAATTAACCATATTAAACCCAGCCATCCAAAATCCCAACTGCATTAGGAAATGATCATAGAAATTATTAGAAGTGTGATATATACTTTATATATATATGTAATATATATATAAAATAATAATTTATTTTCTCTTTATATTTTTGCTTTTTCTACTATATATATATAGTAGAATATATATACTACTATATATTCTAATATATATATTTATATATATATTAGAAAAAGCAAAAATATAAAGAGAAAATAAAACCCTTGCTACTATATAAGCAACCAACCATATCAAAGTTAACAGCACTAAAGCAACCAGATTAAAAAACCCACAGCACTGAAAACCAACTGTACAAAAAAATATACATGAAAAAACCCCAACTGTAATGTAAACCAGAATTTTAAGAAGAACTTCTGTAAAACACAACCAGGTGAAAAGTCCATCCTGTAAAGCCCAGTCATATAAAAACGCAACCCTCTAAAAGGAAATGGTATGAAAATCCAGCAGTAGAAAAACCCAACTGTGATACAAAATGAAGACATAAACCCCCAACCATATAAAAAACCTGACCATACCTAATAGCACCCAGATTATGAAAAACAGCCGCGGAAAAAAAAAACCACTGTAAAAAAACCTATAAAAAATAACTGCTTTACAAACAACTGTGTAAAAGCCAAACGTATTTTAACCAACAGTGCAGAAGCCAATAGAGGGGGGAAAAAAAGTGCAAAAAACTGGGGGGGGATCTAAAACAACCGATATAAAAATCCAGCTCTACCAACCCCAACTGTATTAAACCAGCCTTATAAAAAAGCTTGTAAAAACCAACTTTCTTAAAACCAAATGTGCAAAAACCAGCTGGGTAGAAAACCAGCTATAGTAAAACCAGCTGTGTAAAAACAATTGTGTAAACCCCAAACCTAAAAACCTGACAATGCAGAAGCCCAACCCTATTAAAAAGCAGCTGTATGGAAAACTAACAGTGTAAAAATGAAGGGCATTACAATATGGAAACAAATAACCAAACAAATTAAACTGCCAAAGGATCATGAACCAACTGTATAAAGGAGGCCAACCAAAACCCAAAAAACCCAAAAGTACAGAACACACCAGAAATACAACTGGAGGCCAAAACCCAATTATTTTACAACCTGACTGCATCAAAAACCAACCAAATCAATGCCCAACTGTATAAAAGCAATCAGCTGGAATAAACCACCAAGGCAGAAATGCACAATTGTATTTAAAAGACAAAATGTAGTAAACAGTGTTTAAAACCCCAACCCTGTTAAAAGGAACCATAGCAAAAGATTAACTGTAATAATAACCACTGTAAAAAAAAAGAATTTTTAAAAAAATCTGCCATATATAGAACCTGCACCAAATTAAAACCGACTGTGTAAGTGTAGGAAAAAAGAATTGTTTAACAAACATTTTTAAAGCAAGCCACATAAAAAATATGAAAGTCTAACAATATTCAACCATAGGAAGAACCAAACATATAAAAAACAACTGTATAGAAAGTGTGAAAGAAAATATAAACCCAGAGTACAAAATGCTAACTCTAGAAAAACTCAAAGTTTAAAACACAAACTACATAAAGGATCCAATGTACAAACACCCAACCTTTTGTATAAACCAATATTTTAAAATACATAAAACCAACTGTCTCTATATTGAACCCTTAGAATTCCAACTGTATAGAACTGAAAAATATTAAATTAACTAAACCTTATAACTAAAGTAAGTAAACCTTATTAACCACCCCTAAAGTATAAAATCCCACCACCAACAACAAAGAAAATATGAATTTACTGGTGTTCCCTTTCTCTCTCTGATTTTTCCAGGTCAGAAATTAAATTCAAGGTGTGTTAATTTGACATTCACCTCATGGTTTTCAATAATCCTAAAAATCCATCCACAGCCCACTGGATTCTCTCACTACTGTCGGTCCTGTCCAGGCCTCACCCTGCTGTTGGATTATTGTTTAATCAATTACAAACTCACCTCCTCTGGGCAAAAAAAAAAAAAAAA
>VYZT01063285.1:41582-101821 GCA_013400735.1 Pomatostomus ruficeps
AAAAAAAAGAAGCAAAAGCTTGTGTAGAAAATCAGTTGCGTACATCAGTTAATCTATAGCCTAGACTTCATTTAGTCATGGGACTTGACAAGGTCAGATATTTCTGTAGAGCATTAATATGGTAACATATTTATGGTGGGCTGTCAAAACTGACCTGGAGGTTGTGAGGGCTTGCTTTTGGACTCACTGCTTTATTGGTTTGACACTGTTTTAACCCTTTGGATTCACCTGAGTTTCACTGATTTGCAGAGATCAGAGTGAAATCTGAAGAAGACATTATTAATAAAAACAATTCCAATTTGAAAAGTGCATGCAAACGCTCAACTGTGTCTTCTACAAGGATTGTATTGTCAGGCTGTGATCCCGTTCTGAGTCACGGCAGAGGCAACTGGCAGAGCTGTAATTTTACTGCTGAAAATAATGATCCAGCTCATCTACGGGATCACAACAGAATGTGAGGTAGTCCTGCTATTGGGATATGGATACACTCATTAGCTGAAGTGGTGCATGACCTTAACTGTAAAAATATTCTAATAAGTAATATTGAATAAAATATTTCCATATGCACATTCAAAACCTCTGAGTGTAGGCGGGTTTCACATGGATGCTGTTTCTAGCTTGGGCATTAGGTAGCAGAGTTTGAAAAACCCTTTCTTTCTAAAAAGCAACTTTCTCAAATTACCTCCAGCTTCCTCACTGACCAGAGAGGAGGAACGGTCTCTGGAGTTGTGAATTATTGCAGAAGCCTTTACTGAAACATGCAGTGAGGGATTTTAGGGTTCTTGGTTGATTACAGAGGAAGATTCCCAGCCTCACTGGGCTGTTTTGTTTGCAAATATGTCCAAATTGCTGTTAAATCACTTCTGTTCAACCCCACGTGGTTCAAGCTGTAGCTGTGGACCTGAGCAACTGTTCCTCTGAGCTGTGGAGGGCTGGTGAGGGGTGAGAGTTTGGCAGATCTGCCTGAGTCTCAGCACTCATGAAAAGGTTTCTGGCCTGTCAGTTAAAATGAAGGCGGAAGTTGAGGGGGGGGGGGAAAAATTATCCATAGCTTGAGAAATATGATGCGAGTCAGTCATCACAGTATCATGTGGAAACCTGGTACCAGTTTTATAAAGTAACTTCTCAGCAGAGCCGTACTTTACCAAATAAGTCACTGGTTAAGACAGAAGCAGGACATGTCAGTTCAGCAGGTGTAATGCTCTGTAACATTTCATTTAACGTTTAAAGCCCGTGTAGTATCATTGCCCCGTGTCAGGACACTCACCCTTCCCATTAATGGGCTTGGCAGAGGAAAGGAAAGGTGTCCCCAGCAGCAGGTGCTGAGAGTGTGGGGAATAAACTCTGTAGTGACCTGTCATGGGACTCCGGAGTGTCAATACAGAATTTCCTCAGCAGACTGTGTCAGTGGTTTAGGAGCTATTAGAGTGTCAGAAACAGACAGAGTCACCTGTCCCTGCCTTAGCCCTGCTTTCCAAGTGCTGGCACAGTGGGAATGACTGGACTTGTGCGGGGTTTATGTTTTGGGATGTAGCAAAGGTACACGATATACATTCTGTGCTGTGCCATGTCGCTTTCTTTATAGAGTCATGTTTATTTCATCGCTGCGTAATTACATTCAGCGAGAGAAACATCCGATTTCCTTCCCAGTGCAGGAAAATTTGTTTTCTTCAAGTCTCAGGCAGACTGTTCCCTGATTACATAAATAGATAAAATGTCCCTGGGGAGAGAAAAGTCACTTTGTCAAATAACCCGATGGCGTGTACGTGTGCATGTGCTCTCCCTCTATCGTTTCCATGCTACCTCTGCTTTCTTTGCTAATTACAGTAAGCTCAGTTAGTTGTCTCCATGCTATAATACCCTCTTAGTTTCTGTAATTCTCCCTGATTCATGTAACTGAGGACCCTGGCAGCTCTGAGCAGTTTGGAATGGGTTGGCCTGGAGAGGTTGCAGAGTTGTGATCTGTGGAGATATTGAAACCCAGCTGGAACCCCCCTGGTGTGGAGCTGTTCCTGCTTGAGCACGGTGTGCAGGACATCTCCAGAGGTCACACCAGCCTTAACCAATTTGTGATTCTGTTTTTCCATCATGATTTTGTCAGCTTGGGCTCCTCTCAAAGCCACATGAGCTCAACCTGAGATCAAATCCAGTATCCAGCTGTTGTTGTGAGACCGTGCTTAAATCTTTTGCATGTTTGGTTTGGTTTTTTTTCCAATGGGAGTTGTCTTTTCCTCAGAAGTAAAATTTCAGTTCTGAGAAAGAGCTTCTGTGATCATTTTCTGTATGGAAAAAATATCTACAAATCTTGGTCATAAGCAGATTTAGTTACTGGGAATATCTGGTGGGGGAGTGAGGCAGGGGTTGAACAGTGGTGGTCCAGGTTCAGGAGGGCTCCTGACTGTGGGACAGTCTCCTTTTCTCCCACACACAGTTCTCCCCGGTCTTCTCCAGTGTGAGATGTTAGTTTGGAGCAATCCCAGGCTTTGCCAAGCAGTGTTTCAGTTTCCCAGATGATTCTTTCCTTATTCATACTCTGTAAAGCCCCAGCCCAGCCGTGGTGTCTCCCCTGAGGCAGAGGAAGGTGCTCTCTCACCTTGCCACCCAAGCAGAGGAAGCTTTTCCCACATGTGCTCATTGTCCTGGGTTTCTGTTGGACTCAGGAATCACTGGCATTTTTTCCATGCTGTGAGCCACTCAACTGTAAGTGTTTTCCAAATGAAGTCTTTCTTCTAAACCCATTTTAATGAACTGAAAAGGAGAGAGTGGGTGTGCTTAGGGCTTAAGACTTTGTAATTACTGAAGGAAAATAAAGGCATTGAGCAGTTTTATCCCATTTCCCCAAAGAACAGGTGCCAGTTCACAACAATGTGTGTTTGTTTCTCTTTTGCACCTGACTAAAGTGGGCCTATATTCCTGGTGTACCATAATGAGAGACGATTTAACTTTTTTCCCATCTACTTGTAGTAATGTCATGAGCCTAATTTATCTTCTACCCTGAAAAAGCAGTAATTGAGGCACAGAGAGCTGACACACTTGTTCTTCACCTGGAGGCGGTAGGAGAGCAAACCAGGAGAGCTGTGCAGCACATACCAGACTGTAGCAATTGTCCGGGTTAGAGAAAATACTATCACTGCCTGCAAACCAAAATAAATCTCTTCTTGCTGTGAAAGACGTGCAATGCCTTTAATCTGTATGTGGCTAATGGTTTGCTTTGTATAAAAATGACAGTTATTATAATGTGGAATATGAAATTTTGCTTAAGTATAATTTTGCTGCGTGCTTTAAATGTGGTGTTTTGAGCAAGTCCAGCGCTCTCTAATGCAGCCAGTTTGGGGTTCAGTACAGGAGTGCTGCTCTGCAGAAGGCTTTAGCAAGATGTGGGAAATGTTTGCTTCCAAAGAGATTGCTCCAGAATTGAATTATAAATGCTAAAAACTCAATTTACCATGATACAATTTGTCAGTGACTCAGTGCTAAGGGCAGCAGCTGCAGGAAGGTGGGAGCTGAGCTTTCAGGGAGCGCTGTGCGGGGGTGTGAGGCAGTGTTGGGGGAAATGCCTTTGTGCTCTGAAGCTGCAGGATGGAACAGAATGCTGCTTCTTTGCCTAGGGAATGCAGATAACGAAGTGCTGTAAAAAATGTTAAAAAGTTTATTCATTAGAGACTGTCCAAATTTATCTAGAGCGTAGTTCTTCTCCGGATTATATAAAAATCAACACTGTATTGTTGAGGAAGTGAAAAAAAATCACTTTGGAAAATTCATTGAGAATGTTGGGATTTTGTTTTAACTTTAATTTATGTGAAAGCCCACATAGTGGGTGTTTCTTTACCTTTAGATAAAGTTGAGGAGGGCTTCTAGTATTTCCAGTGTAACACCATCACAGGATTTGATTCATTTAATAGTTAAGTGGTAATAAAATGTAAATTTCCAGCATACTCTAGAAGAACAATAAGTAGCTTTTACATTTGGAACTATTTCTTTAAGGAGATCAAGAAGAAATTTCAGCAAGAGCTAACTTGAGTCATATGCTTAAACCTGACTGAATTCAGGAGAGAGGGGGATAGCTTTCAAACGAGACATATACTGAAGTGCTACTCTGATTCTTTCAAAAAGGATTCTTTTCAAAATCAGGCCGAAAGCCGCCCATACAACAGCAATCATCACAAAATTGCACTCACAAATAATGCAGATTGTGAGTGCAATCTGTCATCTCATGACTGGCATTTAGAGGGAAAGGCAAAAGCATTTATTTCAGCTCTCACTTAGGTAAATTTGATAACTGCACCAGGGAAGCAGAAGAAATGTGCATCTCCAGTGATGTGCTCACAAAGTCTGTTTTGGAGTAAAATAAGCCTTTTTGGAAGCTTGAATGTCATTTTGCCTTGATGTAAGTGTTCACTGAGCTACTTGAAGACATTCAAAGAGAGGGATATAATAATACTCAAAAATTCATTCATTGCAGTGAATATGGAGCTGTCATGTCTGGCCACTGATTCCCTGTCAGAGTTGCCCGGGCTTTTTCAGAATTCTGATACCTCTGATGCACTTTCTAAATAAGTGAATTAATCCAGTTTCAGTGGGCAAATAGCCATCACAGAAATTAGCTGTTCTGAGGGTAATTGCTAGTCATGGGACAGATTTACTGCACAGGGTGAAAAAGAAAAAAAAGATCAGAAATGGAGACCGGAGTGTTCTTTCAGCTGGGAAGAGGTTAGGTAGAGGTTATCCTTCAGGTATGCTGAAAACAGCCCCAGGATAAATATTTTGCAAAGTTGTTCACAGGGACTGTGAATTCACTGTGCAGACGAGTTCCAGGAGAGGAAGGGGCAGTGCACAGCAAACAGCCCCGCGTACAGACTGGGCTCCTGGGAGCTGGGGTTTGTACTTTCCTTGAGGAGCTGTCTGTGGAAGGAGGGAGAAATACCGTGTAAAACAGTGAAACTCAGCTCTGGACTCAATTAGTATTTTTTTCTCTCCCTTTAGGAATAAGGTAAAAAAAAGTTGTAGGTGGGTAAGTTCTCCTGGGGGGTATTTGAATCTTAGGCAAAGAAATAAAAGCCTGCATGGAATAGAAACCAGTACAGTATTCTGACCATTTTCTGACTTGTAATAAAAAAAGATTAATCAAAGAATCAAGTTGGTTTTACATTGGATTAGAATAAGTTATAAAGTGATTTATTGTTCTCCAGATACTATCATTGTATTTCTATTGAGAATGCCTGTAAATGTCCTTTCTCCTGCCATCTCTTTGCTCATCCAACAGTCCAAGTAACGATACCAAGGGCTGGAGCAGGGGATGGTGGGAGGTGCTGCACAGGTACCAGGAGTTTCCCGAGCTCCAGGAGTTGTGGCAGTGCCTGTTACAGAGCAGGCAGTGCCCAGGATGTTCTGCCAGCAGCACCGAGGGCAGTGAGAGCTGCAGTCTTTGTGCCCAGTCCCAGGGATGTTCCAGGCAGACACACTCGGCACACCTGGCAGCAGAGTGGGGCTCCGTGTCCCGTGGGCTTTGGCCAGGAGGCCTTGCAGCAGCGCTGCTGAGCTCCCTCCCTCTCTCTCTTTCTGCCTCCCAGGCACTGTTAATCAAAATAACCTTCTGATTCAGTCTCTGCCAAGCTTTCCATGTGCCCAAAGGCACTGGAGTAGCTTTTAAACCCCACTTAGCTCTTTTGGGAATCTCCTAATTGCACACATGGTCCTTCTTAAAAATGGCATTTATTTACAGGTCATACTCTTCTCCTCTGAATGCTCACAAACCATATGCTGCAAAACAAGTATTAGGAAATGTTTTAGGAGGCCAGGACTCCCCATGGGAATGTGTCTGAAACTAGATCACACAAAAGTGCATTTCTCCACAATCCCTTAGTGCTGAGCCCCTTGATTTGCAGACATCCCTGGCAGATAATTGCCTGCTAACGAGCAGGGCTTCTTCATTGCTGGGATTCTACACTGTGAATTCATCTTTTTGATCAGTATAAATCCTTGTGTTTGCTTGTAAGACTGGTAACTTTTGAGAAAAGGGGAAAAGAAATTTATTGTAGAGCGGTTCTCATTGTCACAATATTGTTCTTATTAACGCTGTCAGTGCAGTTTTGTGCCAGTTTCTTTTGGATGTTTCTAAAATCCTCTTGATCTGGGCGCATATATAGAATATAAGAGAGATCTTTCTGAAGCACAAGAGGAGACTCAATTTTTGTCTAGCACTACAGCTAGTGTCTTCATAAATAATACCAATAATTGGTCTATTAGAATCCCCTGTAAAATTCTAATTAAATTTTGCTTATGAAGTACCAAGGGTGGTCCTGGAAAAAGACTCTAATTTATATCAAAAGAGTATCATTTGCATTTTCAACTGTAATATAAAATTAATTCCACTACATTTCTTTATATAATTTTTTGTGACATATAAACTCGATCTTAATTACAAAGGAAAAATATCTAGTAAAAGCACACAAGGCAGTTAATCTCATGCCATCATATGGCTGTTTGTCAAAATTTTCATTAGCTTAATCAATATTTGATGATGCAAAATGATTTTTCTCTAGTTGGTTGGTTTTGCAGCCTTATGATTGTGTAGAAATATCCATAGTATGTTTGCAAGACTAATTTCTTGGCGCAGGAAATTAATTTCTTCACCAAATTAATGAGTAAGTGGAGACTTAATTCCTTGAGGAAAAGAGACAGTAGGGAGATGAGTATGTTTCCCTCATGTGAAAAATAAGGGGAAACGTAACAAATCAGTTACAGAAATGCTAGAAGAAGGTCAAACAGATTTAAAAGCCTGTGACTTGGTTATGTGCTCAAGAACTTGGAAAGTGAAAAGGTCCCTCCTCAAACTCTTTATTTAGAATGGGGTAAGGGGTAAAACCATGTCTTTTTTAGGGCCCCTGCACTGAGCAGGTCACTCCTTCTGGCCCTTTGCTGGATGAGCCTCAGCCACCCATACTTGGAGAGAGAGGGCAGTTCCTCCTGCCAGGGATAGCTGTCACCTGTAGGGTAAAAATTCCTTTGGTGACAGCAAATGGGATCTCAGATTCTGATCAGCTGCAGACTGGTAGGCAGTGGTTTCCTTGTGCCAAGTGTGTGTTGGAGTCAGCTGAAATAACAGCTCAGTGCACAGAGCTCTCACAGCAGCACGTGAAGGCAAAGGACACTGGAGTTCAAATGCTGCAGCTCTGGAAAATGTACAGAAGGAAATTTTCCCCCCCTGAAAATTAGACTCTGGCATTAAAACATGACCCCACAGTGTCCTTCAGTCTGGTTTGCAAGATACTCACGCGTTTCTGGAGCCAGTGCTGTAGATTCCATGAGAAACGAGTGCAGCTCTAAGAGAATTACCAAGGAGTCTGCGCAAGCACCATCGTGTGGGTTTTGTGAAGTGCTGCTGTGTGTTCAGCTTGGCATAGCTGAGCACATGCACATGGCTTAGACAGGACATGACAGCTGCAATCAATGCCTGTTCTGATGTGTGGCACTGCAGAATGGAGGTGACAGAGGAACAGGCCTTGAAAGCCAGAGTGACCTCCTGGCTTTGGTCCGGAAGAACCCATGAAACACATCCTGGGTCACCAGGGCAGTGGTGGGAGAGCACTGGGGGTTTGTGACCTGCTGGAGCTGTCAGAGGTGAGAAACCCTGTTTGTGACCTTCAAAGGCATTGGTTCCCTGTTCCCATCACAGGCATTGGTTCCCTGTTCCCATCACAGGCATTGGTTCCCTGTTCCCATCAAAGGCATTGGTTCCCTCTTCCCATCACAGGCATTGGTTCCCTGTTCCCATCAAAGGCAATCCTGTGACACAGAATTGGTGACTGGGACACCCTGGGGTGCAGAGTTATTTCCTGTTTGGGTGATGGTCGATAAGGATTTTTCACTGCGCAATGAACGTCTTTGCACAGCAGCATCTTGTGAAGGCCGGGACCCCTCATCAATCCCCACACTGATGGGCTCATTTGGGGTTCCGTAGTAACCCTTCCCAAGCCATACATGCATTACACCCAGAGGGTTTCCCTACATCAGGGTGGGCAGTTCATTGAGCATCACACAAACACGGACTTGCAAGACCCTGCTGTTGAAGAGATTCCAACCTCAGTCTGTGAAAAAGGAGATATTCTTGTGTTTTCAACAGAGTGGTTAATTTGCTTTCCTCGGTGAGAGCCAGGATCTGAGTTCAGTTGTGCTTTGCTGTCGTGATCTAAAGCCTCAGTGCTGGTGTGTGTTTGCACATATTGAGTATGGGCTGCAGGAGGATCCCTCGAACAAAGTGAAATTCAGCGTAAATAAAAGCCTACACTCTATGAGCTGCAATATTGCAGCTGATTACACCCCCATGTTGTATCTGCTTTGTGGACTCTTAATCCTTTAAAAAACCCTAAAAAAGTGCACACATAATGTTCACTTTGAGAAAAAGCCATTCTTTCCATTTCAAACCTCCTACCCTATGTCATAGAACACAGTGTACTCCTATAAACATAAATATACTGGTACTTTTAATGCCAACAGGGATTAATTTTCTTGGTTTTGTTAGTATTTTCCCCTACATTTTTCTTTTTTTTTTCCCTATTTGGCAAGTCACCAGAATGCGGGGTTTTCTCTCAATGAGGCAGAAATAGAATGAGACAGATGCGCTGACCATGTGAATGCAAAGGGGATGATTTTGCTAATGAAAGATAATGTTCTTGGGGCAAAAAGACTATTTGAATAATGGGAATAACAAATGTTTTGGCAGTGTTCCCTTGCAGGCATACCTGGGTCTGTTCAGAGATTGCTTCCCAGGAAACAGCATTACCAGCTGGCCAAGGCAGTTATGAAAATAACATTTAAAATCCTGGGCAACTGGCACATGGAGTCACACGGTGTGGGGGTTTATGCAGAAACCTGTCCCTGGTGTTGGAGAATAAATAATAAATTTATGGTTTCCCAAATCTTGATGGGACCTCCTTGGTGTTATTTAATCCCGACTCCAGTGAACCCTTTAGCTTCAGCACAGCCCAACTGTGGAAGTCAGGCATGGTTTAGAACACTTCTGTGAGAGCAAATATTAAGGTCCAGTGGTTTTCACACTGGAGGTTGTGGATCTCTGATGGTCGAAAGTGTAAATGTGAACTTTTTATGTTTATTACCACTTGTCCAATCCACTTTTCTGTCAGTTAGGAGTTAGCAAAGTCTAGATTTGCTTTGAAGCAGCAGCATAATAACACCATCATAAGCACGATTATGAGTCTCTTTGAATAGAGATAGTAAATTGTTTCAGATATATTGGTATTTGTACTAATAGAAGCAGTTTTATGTTTTGATGTGTAAGAAAAATGTGGTATTTCCTAGCAAGTCTGACAACTGAGAACTTGCCATTCACTTGAAAGCCATATCACTCCTTTAATTGCTTATTTGTGGTCATTTTTATGTAAGGTAATGAGAAATGAATCATTATTATTGAGACAGGCTAAAATTTTTCAAGAATTATTTCTGACTCTGCTAACTATATTTTTTATGGAGAAGGGATTTACCATACTGTTTCCAAAACATCTTGTACTCTTTTATTTTACATATATTTACAGGATGCTGAGCACTGGGAGGCAGCAAGGGAACCTCAGCTCCTCCTTGCCCTCCCAGCAGCAGAGCAGCTTTGGTAGCTGTTTTCTTTTAACATGAGGTGATGTTAAACTTCTTGATTTTGTCTCTGATATATGCATATGCATCTCTGTGCTTGCCTGCATTCCCATGGAAATATGGGAATGTGTTTGCTGTTATCCCCGCTTTGAATTGCTTCCAAATGGTGTGTGTGAGCACCATCCTCGAATGACTCCAGGTGTAAGCACATAAACCATTTATGAATTTACATGATGGACACTCTTATTCTAATAAAATGGGACAGGGTTATGGGAAAGGGACATAAGATGTTTTCAATAAAAGGCATCAGGACAGATTAGTGAGCATAAAGCTGAAGCAAGAATCAATAAATATCTGGCAGGATCCTTCTTAGCTAAGAGATGGAACCTCTTAGGAAAGTGTTTTCTTCCTGCATTTTCTAGAGCATGCTGTAATTCTACAATGCTGAAGCACGGGTAATAAGCTTATTGGCATTGGGTGCAGTGTAGTCCACATAAAAACATGGATGGTGAATGAGAATAATTTAAAAACAAAAAAAAACAAGCATGCAAACTCTCAAGGGATCTCTCACACACAGCTTTTTTTACTTTTTGGTTAAAGACAACACGTGCAGCAATTCCAAATGTTACATTTTCACTCTCTCCCTGTCTACCTTTTTGAATCCCCTTTTTCCAAGCATGCAGTTCCCACTGCAGAATATGACCCCCATGGAGTCACTGAGCAAAGCAACACTCATGAAAAGCCTGTTAAACCTTGGAATCCTACTGCTGCAAAGAGAGTTTGAAGAAACTTGGCCAGAGCAGTTAAAAAAGTGGTGAGGATTTGGAACAGTTTGCAGGGTTATAAATATCAGCAAAATCAAAAAGCAAAGACTGTACAAGTGACAGGGGTAAAACAGATGACAAAAACCCAGTTCTGTTCACGAGTATCGAAGTTGTTCCTTGTTCAGGTTTGGCAGTAACACACTGCACCATCCCCTGTCCTGCTGTGCCAGGGCTGTGGTGAGGCTGCAGTGGAGACAGCTCTGGATAAACGCATCGCTGCCACATTTCACTGCTCGTCAGGCGTGCTCCCAGTGATGTTTTAGAGACAAAGGTTTAGCTGCTACCTACACGCAATGAAAAGCCCCTTCTCTTACAGGTGCTACAAGCCTCCCCTCTCTCCAGTCCTCAAAATATTTCCCTTTCCCATATTCTGTTCCATTAGGAGAAGTTGCTGCAAGTGTTTCTTTTTTATCCAGTGCTCAAAGAAACCTCAGTTCAGTGGAACTGTTGAACTGCCTGCTCTGGTCTTTGTGCTGCTCTAACAAGGGATTTATTGCTTATGTCACTCTTGTGAGGTTTTCATTAGATCAGCTCAAGCTTCTTAGCATGCAAACCTTTCTCATATTTCTGTCATTCTCATTTTTGTTATCATCTGTGGAGAGGAAGGGAAAATGAGGCCATGTTGCAGAATGTCGTGTGTGCTAAACCAGAGGTTTCTGCATATAAACAGGATCCAGCTTCCCTACAGACGGACTCGGGGTCTGGATAAATAACACCCTTCTTGAAGCACGAGGTATAAATCTGGCTTTTCTGTCCTTTTGCTGTAATACTTCCAGATAGTGAAACACCTTTTCTCTTTCTAAAGTAGAGCTTCTCTCTCTTTTTTCTACCCCGTAGAGTTATTCTCCTGTCATTACACCTGACAAGCTGCTCCCAGCTCCCTTGATTCAAGGCCCATCTCCTCCAGGATGGGTCATTAGCAGCTCAGAGCATCTGTGCTTGGAGCTCCAGCTCATGCTGAGCTGTTCCCTTCACTCTGAGAATTCTTATAAAATCTTAGATTTACTGGAATTCATTGGGTTACCTTAATCCATCTCAAAAGATCAACATTCTCATAAGACATACTTTTCCTATGTCACTAACTTACTGGAAAATATGTCAAGTTTTTTCTTTAAAAAAATCACAGAAAAGAAGATGTTACCATTTTATTTACAGTGTGTATTCAGATATCTTTATAGCGTTTTTGCTTACATATCAGTCTAAACCATAAATAGAAAAATAAACCTGTTGATCTAAAAGTATAACATCAACACTAGTAAAATCTGTCAAATGAACAACCACATATTGCTTTCTTCTTTCTCAAGTAACTTTTCTGAAGTCAAGGAAATTATTCACCTGAAAGAAACTAAGAAAAATAGCCAGTTGCAAGTATGTTTGAAATTTCAGGATAAAACATACTGAATTATACTGTCAGCTTCAGTACTATAAAAGATCCATTTCTCCCTCAAGGTAGACATTTGAAATTTTTCTGCCTATTCCTAAATAACATGTTCTGTAAAGATGAACCTTAGCCAAGTGCTCAGATGGCTGCAGAAACTGTCTTCAGTCTTATAAACAAGAGCGTGGAGCTTCCAGTTTCCTCTTTCCTTCATTTCTTCCTGTGATTCTGCCTCTGTAGCTCTGTAGAAGAGCTTCCTGCTCACAAACTTCCTGTAGAAAATGAGAGACTAAAATAAGTGAGGAATAATCAGTCTCTTCCTCAGTTTCACATAAGAGAACACACCTGGGGGGCTTCTGCCTGCAGCAGCCCCACCCTTGGCCCTGTTCTGAGGGAAAAGTTGTGGCCAGTAGGAAACTACAAATTCTCCTGTCTTGAATGAATTTTCAGACAGATGAAAAAGGCCACAAAGGTGAAAAGTGCCCGTTGAAACCGTGCTCTCTGACATAGGAAGGCAAGGGGCGTGCTGGAATCCTTGTCACCATCAATCTGAGAATGAAGCAGTAAGAAAATTACAGGCACAATTTTGGTTTGAAATGTAGATTTCCAAAGGTTTGCTCCTGCAGGTTTTATTACAGAATACTGCACATTCAGGTGCTTCAGTTATTCCAGTAATTTCCTGGTTTACTTCTGCTTGCACAAGAAGCAATTAAAAGAACGGCTGTGTCTAATCCTTTAACCATATTTCATTTCTAACGCAGGTAATCAAAGATGCTCCACGTGCTCCTCCCTGGCCTCTCAGGCACTGTTATTCTTTTCTGAACCCTTTCTTTCTCCAGATGAGTTACATTTCAGAAGGCAACTCACAAAAAATGCAGCTTGGGATGCTAAAAGTGACACGATGTTCAGCACTGATGTTTTTGCAAAGGAGAGAGCAGAGCTGAGGCTGCTCCCTTTTGTAGGATTGTCATTTCCAGTCTGTCTGCTGCTCGAAAATGACACAAATTTAAAACTGAAGAAGTTATCAAAAGTTTGTTGAGATTTTTTGAACATTACTTAAAAATTGAATCTATCTCGGTAGAAACCTTGCAGTCTATCCCAGTCACTGAAGGATGTGAAAATGTACAGAAATTTTCCCCTGAAAATGCAGGCTAGAGATTTTGCAAACAGAGAGGCATCTCAAGTCGGTCCTGGAGGTATCTGTTATTCTTATGTTTCTTTTTAATTACAATGATAGTTGACCTACCACTGCTTTTAAGGTTATAAAGTATTAGAACTTTATTGATATCAGTTTCTGGTGCTTTCTTCATTCTCCCATCCTCTGCAGCTGTGGTGCTTCGTTTCTGCCTTGTTTCCATGCTCGGCTGAGTTCTTGCTGGAGCCTGACTCGCTGGAATGATGCAGCAGGCTCTGATTGACTTCAGTGGATGTACAGCGCTGGGTGATTGAGTGACACAGTTCCTTGGGGAAGACACACACTGTGTTTCAACCTCATTTAGGGAAAATACTTTGGTTTTCACATTCTTCTTCAAAAACAAGTTGTTCTGTGAAACGAAACCTGTTTTTCAATGCCTCTGTGACCTTGTCTTTGTGTTTTATATCACTGCCTGATGTCTAATAAAATGAGAGCTTCTGTTTAAACTTTTCACTGTATCAGGCACTCCTCTTGTCTGATGTCAGTGCAGATCCCGTTGTGCTTGGGAAGGAGTTTTCTGCAGCCTTTGGAAGGGGAATTGGAGCATTTTCTCTCCTCTACCTGGCTACCTGTTTTAGTAAATCATGAGGAAGTTATTAGCTTTAGTTATTAGCTTTTCAAATAGCTTTTATTGCTATTTGGAAACAGCTAACAGGGCCATGAGAAGGCATCTAATAGGCACACACAAAGGCATTATGATGTCATAACCCTTCTTGACTTAAAAAAGGAGGTAGAAAATGCTTTCCAGAGGGAGGAAAATTTGTAATGCCTGGTGTCTCAGACATCAATAGAGAATTTATCCACACAACACTATTAATACCAGCCAAAGGGGAAAAAAACCCCAAGAATTATTTTAAAATAGGGAGCTGGGACATGACAGCAAATCTATACATTCTGATTTTATATATTGAAGCTCTCTGGAGCTGTGTCTACTGTGTGGGTGGACTCCATTTGCGGGGAAGTCTGTGAGCAGGAATTGTAGAGATCAGGTTTTTTTGAGTCTTCCAGTGCAGTGATTTTTACAGATGAGTACCTCTGAAAGTGCTCTGTAGGAAAAAGGAGCTGCATTAAAGAGACAAAAGTGTGTGAGCTCTATAGAAATGTTTGTGCACGGAAAGAGAAGGGGCTGTACCTGGGCTGTTTGGGGACTTTTGGTTCTGAAAGGGTCTGGATGCTGTTTTAAATCCTTAACAGCCTTTGGGGCATCTCAGTGAAGCCGCCTTTGCTTTCCCTTAACAGAAGGAGGAAAAAGATGAAAAAAGTAAAAGCATTATGGACAGAAGTTCAGCTCTAAAAAGTTATTTTCCTTCTTTGTCTTCCTTTCAGGTGGTTTTCTCAGGTGGAATAAGTATTGTTATTTGCATTTCAAAGGCAAAAAACCTGACTTACAGGGTAAATCAGCAGCAGAGCTGGGGATAACACAAAAATCTCTTTTGTCTGATGGCCCCTCCATTAGCTGTCACTGTGCACACAATATCTGACTACCACATGCTATTAGATGTAAGGGAAAAAATGTTTGAAAGAGGCACATGTTAGGAATTGCTAACAGAATTTTGCTGAAATGTGAAGACTTTGAGAAAAGATGGCCAAAATCAAAGACAGATCGACAGGAAGAGAATCCAAACTTGGTTTTTCTTTTCAAAGTAAAGTCCTAAAAGTTCTGTGTGAAAATACTACCGTGCTTCTCCAGAGCAGCTGCTTTCCATATCCATCAAGTTGCTTTTCTGTCCTACAAACCAGCTCTAGCACATACGGTGTCCTTTAATTAAGAATGCCCTGATCCTGATAAAATGACCATTACAGATGTTTTAGAGCAAGCAGTGACTGTTTATTCTTTTGCTTCTAAATGTATTTTCTGATTGTCCCAATTACTGTCTCCAATTTATGCTACCAAAATGATGTTTCAAATTTTCTTGCACTAGTAATA
The DNA here is from genome assembly GCA_013400735.1 of Pomatostomus ruficeps. Classification (NCBI taxonomy): domain Eukaryota; kingdom Metazoa; phylum Chordata; class Aves; order Passeriformes; family Timaliidae; genus Pomatostomus; species Pomatostomus ruficeps. Next base: position 56,510 of record VYZT01063285.1, read on the forward strand.
CTGAGTTTCAGAAGTAGCTTTTAAGAACATTAAAGATACTCAAGCAATGAATTAGTCATAGTGTCCTAGGGAACAAGAAAAAGACAAATTATTAGAGCAAGAACAAGCAAAAGAAAAATTATTAGCAAGGTAAGGACTTTTTAGGGAGAATAACAACAAAACAATTATGGTATCAGCGTGAAGCCAGGAGACAGCCTGTGCTTCCATGGTATCAGCTCTGTGAACCAAACTGTCACAAATATAGAGTGTGTTCTGGTCATTCAGTCCAGAAAGTTTCTGAAGACTTCAACTAAATGATTATTCTGTGTTTGCTGGGTTTGTGGTTTTTTTAAATAATCCTTTGCTAATACCTCCGAGGCTTCAGAACAATTCCAAATTTACTTGGTTTTTAAGTATTTTGGGTTTAATTTAGCTGAGCATTCAAGAGAGACTTTTCAATCCTTAAATAATTCATGAGTAGTTATAAAATGTTAATTGATCCAGTTGAAAGCAGAAGAGGAAATACTCAAAATTACTTAGGAGATAACTCAATCCTAGGAGTACTGTTTTCTTTAAGAAAAAAAAAAAAAAGAAAGGAAAGGAATGGCAGTTACTAAAGCTGTGGTTCCAACACCCCTTGCAATGTCTCTGGGTTCGTGCTGGGTACATTCCAGAGCCATAAGAAAACTGTTCGGTGTTCACACAGCTGTTGTCAAACTCAGTAACCACTACTCTGCCTCACATTGTTTTGGAGAAAAGGGCAGATGAAGAGCAGATAAAACACAGAGAGTTGTGGCAGAGCAGCACCAGCAAGCACAAGCTGTGCAGTCAGTCCACATTTCCCTGCTCATGTCAGCTCTTCACAGCTCTGGCTTCTGAAGCTTTAAGTGAACGAGCTGCTGCCTGGTGGAGGTGGAGGAAGCTCTTTGGATAGGATGGAAAAGCTGCTGAATCCAAAAATACCCTGACAAGCAGGCATTGCATCCTGCTCATTCAGAGCGAACCTGCAGCAAGTTCCCCATTTTTTATCTGCAACCTTTGTTAATCCAGAGCTTCCTTAATTAAACACAAACTCGTTTAGTCATTCACAGACAACTTCTGCAGGCACCAAGGCAGAATTTACTAACCTGCATCAGTCAGGAAAATGGAAGACAATGTGAACCCAGGATGTTTTAAGGATAAAAACTTTGAATTGCTGGTGTGGGCAATGAAAACAACAGTGCCTTCCAGCAAGACTTGAAGAGCCTTTTTTCTAAAAATAATGGAAGTGAAAGTGAAGAATTTATTCTGTTGTGTTACGGGCTGCCTTACATTGTTTAGACACCTCAGAAGCCCTGGGAAAGTCCACTGCAGAAGGGCCAAACAGAAAGATGGGGGCTCAGGGAGAAGGCCATGGGAGGATGTAAAACATGGATGGGAAATGGGCATTCCTCAGATGAGCTGCTTGGCTCCTTGTGACTGATAGGAACTGTAGTTTGAGTACAGCAGCACCAAGCTGGCTGGAATTTCATGGTCAGAGCCTCCCACTGAAGCCAAGAAGCAAAGTTCCCCTCTGCCTGGTTTGATGGCTGCCTTCCCTGCCCCCTGCAATACGTGTAGTGCATAATTGAATATTCACAAATAAGAATAATTTAGTGGGCTTTCCTTCTTGCCTTCCAAATGTAGCTGAACGACAGTATTTTTCACAAAATCCCTCCAAGGATCTCAGGCAGATCAGTAACCTTTCCTAGCTGGGACCTCCAGTGCTGATTGTCTTTCTCTCCAATAATTCTAGCTAAGAACAGTGGCAGTTCCTGTCAGACACCACTGCAGCCAACTGAAATAACTCTTCCCATTTGGCCAGGGGGCATGTTTGAGTTGTGTTTCACATAGTCTGGTATTTTGCAGGCTGGTGACATATGGCAGGGGTCAGCATGAAGAAAAAGAGACATAACTCTTGCACATTCAGCCTTACCAAGTGCTCTGTTTTTAGTAAGCTCTTCTCAAGAGAACTGTTCCACTTGGCAGCTTTGGTTGGTTCACTCCATGTTATGAATGGAAACAGCCACAGCATCACCTCTGCTTTGAAATTCCTTGGAGTGCTTCTCGTTCTGTGTTAAAGGCTTGCAGAGTGAGGTGCAATGCCAGTACTGAATGCTGCAGGGTGACAATTTGCACCTCAAGCCTTTCTCTCTGGGAGCAGAAAGGATTTGGCCAGCCCAGTGCCATGGCTGTGTGGAGTGGCAGCTGTGGGAGGACGATGGCAGCTGCTGCTCCAGCACAGTTCCAGCGTCATGTGGCTTTAGCACCCCAGTCTTTGCTAAGTCTTTGCTAAGCAACTTCATCAGTTGCTTCCTGCATATTCCCATAAACACTTCAAAATTGTAAAACAGACCTGTTTGCCTTGTTTCTCTCCACATGTTTCTCCATTTCTCTTGGTGTCCTTTTTCTATCATTGTTTTGGCCTTTAGAATTTTTGATTTTCATGTCTAAGTTAATAAAAATCCCTGAAAACCATTCAGGAGCAGTATTACATTTTATATATTATATTATATNNTATATTATATATCATATTATATTATATATCATATCATATTATATTATATTATATTATATTCGGTCAATTATCATTAATCTAATGATAATGGAGACGAATCTAATGATTCATTTGAGATGAAGTTACACACTCCTGACCAACTTCCATTTTTTCAGGAGCATGTTATGGACAGTCCAGGAGGTCAGTGCAGCGTTCATCTCCGGGGAGCTTTACGTTGCTCTCCATCCCACTAATTCCCCTTCTCTTCCACACAGAAACAAACTCGTTCCTCTGCTGGACCTCTCTCTGCCCCCTCAAAGGGAATAATTGCAGGCAGTGGGTCGGTGTCCTGTGCTGTTAACAGGCAGTATCAGGTGAAAGGGACCTGCTTGATAAGGATCCTGCATTACTGAGAGCACTGAACGCCTACGTGATTTCCATGGAGATGTGACACATCCTGCCTTTAGACCTGCGGGCTCTGTGGAAGTTGATCCTTGCAAAACAAATGAACCCAACCCTTTTCCTGATGTTGCTGATTTATATATTTGTGACAGTTTTGTGTCTTGCCTCTGGAAGTTGCTAGTCTCAAAATATTTTTTGTAGAAGATTAAGGGGTTTGCTGATAATTTCCTGTTGTGAAGTCACAGAGTGGATTCTCTTCTCATCCAGGAATGGTTCTGTCTTTTAGAGAAGGGCAATGCAATCTAACTTTAATGCTGAAGTGCTTCCAAAGAACAGAGTACTAAATTAAAAGCTTCCTCACAGTGTATGGGAATAATGGGGATAATATGGGGCAGGCAGGATCAAGCATAACACTGAAATAGCAAGGCAAAGATATCGGGAACCAAAGAAATGTTCACACCAAACCATTCATTAACAATTCTTCTTGTTAGCTGCAATCAGGGTGCCATTTAATTCACCCACTGTTCTTCTGTACTGTGTTTGGAGTGTCTACCCTGACAGATAATTCTAGACTCATCTCACAGACTGGTTTCTTCATAAAATTAATGATCTAGACAATAAGATAGATCAGATGTAGCGGAACTCCTGAAGAGTTACCAGAGATTAACCAGAGACTTTGGGGATGGACAGCAGGGTTTGTGAGATGGATGCAGAGCTCACTTGACCAAGCACTGCATCGAGAGGAAAACCCAAGTCTGAGCCCCTGGACCACGTCAGGAATCAGCATGGGAACTACCAGACAGAAAGAACAAGAATTTTCCTATGAAAGAAGAATTATGTTGTTAAAAATCTAAAAATGAATCTAAAATATCTGCTCACCTCAAAATTGTCTCTGGTTTTGGAGTGGATTTTCATTCATCCTCTCTGTTCCATGTGATACATATAAAAATTTATTTTTCTATCACATCAACATATCCAAGAGAGTAGTTTACTCTTCTTTAGTTCAGAGTTTGATATCAGTCAGAACCAAAGAGAAGAGGAGACAAAGAATGAGCAGGAGAATAAGTGAAAGAGACTGGCTGAGTTAAACACAAATAACTGAAGTAAGAATTACAGCCTCACTGCATGCATGAGCCAGTGGTTTAATGTCACCAGTTATGGTTTCCTCTTCTGTACTTTAAACCCTTCAGTGCTACTTGGTGCTAAGAACTGAGACTTTATTCTGATTCCAAACCAATGCATGTTGGATAAAATAACTGCATGTTCATGTCTGAAGTAAGTTAGTGACATAAGCATATTGGTTAGGCCAGTTCATCTTGTGGTTCATCTCTGATTTCTTGATTTCCTTTCCCAGGTCATTCTTCTTTAAATTTTACCACCTGGGGTAGATCCAGCTGCCATTCTGTTCAAACATGTAAAAGTCAGACATTTCCCATGTTGAAGTTCTGAGGCTGCATATTCAATTTTAATAAGTAACTTCACCAAAGGTTTTAGAAATCAGTCTGTATCCAATTCAACATCCTATGTAAAATACAGCCCATTGAGCTGAAAATGAGAAACAAATTGATAGCTGCTCCTCTATCTTCAAATATTTTAGCTAATCTTATCAGACCTCAGTTCAATTCCCAGCAATAATGCTTCCTGTATGTGCTTGTACTTGCTAATATTGTTTTTTCCATCAGACTGCCAGTCTGCCATAGCTTGGTCTATGTGTCAAGGTTATTTATATTCACTTGCTGTACCATTTTGGGTCTGATTAGGTTGGCTTGATTGTCTTACAATACATATTTTGAAATCTAGAAGTAATTTATTCATTAGCAAACTCTGCAAATTATTTCAGTAGTGTAGTTCTTACTCGAGAACAGCATGTGTAGAAATAGACTAGAATAACAAACACATTTTATGGTTCTGACTCTACAATGAATTCAGGTAATCTGCTTTTAATATTGGAAATCAATGCTTGGCACTTACTCTTGAGAAGGATTCATGTATTTTACTGAGAAAAGATCTAGAGACTTTCTATCACATTCTGAAAATTTAATAATGCTTACTCTCATGGTTGATTTCCAGGAATTATAACATTAATCTTTAAGCCATAGAACAACTCTATTTGTATTTTACACCTCTTCAAATGTCTGGCCGACGTCACGGAAAAACCTTGGCTTGAAACCTTGGCGTGCTCAGAGGCAGATGTGGCTTCTTTGCCCATTGAACATTGGTGTTAAGAAACCAAAGCTTTCAGTAATCTTGTTAGGGACTAAGAAGGCATTTCTGAGGGCTGGCAGTCTGAGGATGCTTTTAAGAATTCATCAGTTTGGGTTTCTGGACATCTTGGACCTCGCACATGAAAGTGATTCTGTGCAGCCAGATCAAGAGGTGGCAGCAGGGGTCACCCAAACTTTAAGATCTGGTTTTGAAAGCAGCTTTAAACTATAGAAAGAAAGGGATGAGAAGGAGAAAGCACTTCTTGGGGAAAAAATGGCAAAAAAAGAAGTTGTTTAGAAAAAGGCTGCCTCATCCGTTGCTCTTTCCTTTAAATTGGATAGTGGCAGTTCTGGTTTTTGCTCTTTCTCTCCCTTTCAGACTCAGCAAAATTCCCCTGCCCTGGCAGCCTTTGGAATGAAGAGTGGTCAGGAGACAGCTGAAAGCAGTGGGAGATATTTTTCAATATTATACCACTTTAATACTTCTGGCTTCCTGTTTGCTCCCTGCTTTCAGCACACTTTTACAGCGTGGGGAGCCCTCGCCCATCTCTCAGTGTTTGTTTCCTCTTTGTCTTGAGCAGTGGCTTTCTTGGCTACATAAACCATTTCATTTCAACCTTCCCCTGATCTGGGACAGTGGTCTGCACCCTGCACTTTTAAACTACTTAATGTCTGAATAATGGAAACACCTTCCACTGTAAGAGACGACCAGTCCTGGGAGATTATTAAAAATGCTGTAGTGAAATTTTGCACTTAGGTGTAGTTTACCCCTCTATCCATATCATATTGGAAAACTGCCCTAGCAGGATTACAGTTCCTTGTTGACAAAAAGATCTTTTGATAAGAAAAATGATAATAACTCTGCAAAGTGAAAGGACTTCTGCTGCAAAAGAGCTACAGAAATATTAATAGCAGAAATTCTAGTGACAGAATTCTTCTGGTGACTCAGGAGTATCAAATAATTTTTTGCCATGCTACTACGTCATTAAAATTTTCTGAAGTGGAGCTGAATTTCTATAATGGTGTTACACATCTACTGCAGTGTAAACAAAGTTTTATTAGTTCAAGGCAATCCTTAGAAAACTGAGGAGGCACAGCTCTTGTTTCCGGTGACAACTGATGGGAGGTAGCATGGAGCCTGACAGAGCAAAACGAGCTCCCAGTACGGGAATGTTCAAATCCTGGATGGGCTTCCTTTGCAGGAGCCATCATTCCCTAACTCCTGTTATTCATTTTTTCCCCCAGGCTTACCGGATGATCTCAAATGTTACCTGGATGTAACCTGCTGCTTTGGAGGCTTGTAGTGTTTGCTGAACACAGAACAAACCCTCCAGGGTTTCTTCAACTGTATCAAAAATCACTTTGTATTCCTGTCCATCGCAGCATCTGCAAATCGTTTCGTGGAAAATATTTCCTTAGGAATTACTCATAACATGATGATGCTGTTTGTCTTTCCCCCCATGTTTATACCCTGAATTTTAGTTACATGGAGGGTCAGTGACTTTTTGAAGCTTGTTGTTTCAGCCCCTGTGGAAGGCAGAGCTCTGGGCTTCTGCCCATCTAAAGACCTCTGTGAGAACAAGAATTCAGTGTTCATAAAATGTTCCTGCTTTTCAGAACACTCTCCCAGCAGGTAGAACAGCATCAATAACAGGCACACACCCTCTCCTTTGCCCTTGCAGTCCTGCACAAAGGCCAGGTCGTTGAGAGAGGCTCAGCTGCAGCTCCCTGCAGAGCAGCTCCGTGCCCGAGTCCCAGCGCTGCTGCTGTGCACTGAGGTGGGAACGCTTCCTGCAGGGAGTTTGCCTCTCCCTGCTCTGTGAGAACGTCTCACACGTGCATTTATCCTCTGCTGCGTGTTCCGGGCACAGGGGCTGTGTGGTCTTAACGTTTTGTGACATGTAAAAAATTGATGTAAAATTCAGAGTATTGCAGTGTTTATATTATATTATGCCATCTGTCCAAAATGTTATAACAATATGGATCTAGGAGCCATCTCCAAAGGAATGCCCACTCCTGAGCCCTGCTCCGAGTGAAAGTGGTTCAGGTGAGAATTTATTTTATAGTGAGTTCTTGTAGCCTTTTCTTGCTAATATCCTCATTGTATTTACTAGGCTGTGCTTATTTTCATATGAGCATATAAAACATCTAATTTCTCTCTTTTTCAGTAGACCAGTGACCCCAGAGACAATTACATCTATTTCATATAGTTTATCCTTGTCAAATTCATGTCAGCTGCAGTTTTTATTCCCTCACTGTTTCTCTTTGCCTCAGAAATTATATTCGTTAGCACCTTTCAGATACTGCAGCTGGGATATCTGATCACTAATTTCCAGGAGCCTGCTATTTTTCTCTCCAGGATAAACGTATCTGACATTTTTTGGCCTTCTGAGCCATCCCACTTTCCATATGTATCGTTTTGGAAGGTGCAGAGATTGTTTGGCTAGTCCCTTATGTACTCTATATTGAAATTCATATCATGCTGATAAGGTGAATATTTCTACATTTTATAAATAGTCTTCAGCTGGTTCTTTCTCTGTTTTATTCTAATGTCAAGTTAGCTTGGTCTCGTCAATAATGAGTCATGTGTAAACAGCGAAATCAAGCAACTTTTGTGTTACAAATTAGTGGACTGGTAGGAGAAAAATCACATTGTTCTCTTTTTTTTTTTTTAAATGCACACAAGGTATGAAATGCTTTATATCTGTATATAAAATAAAATAAATAAAAACATACTTTGTTGAAAAATGGGTTAACACCCATTGGCGCGTACATCTTTGTGCCAATCAAAGTTTGGTGTACAAGACTGTGGTCCACAAATATTTAGATGTACTCAGATTGCCAAAAATTGAAGAACTAATCAACAGAAGATTCCTTCATGGTGAAGGGTGGGAGCACTGTCACCTCTCTGAGATCAGGGAGGGCTGCTTAGGTGGACTTCATGTGCTGCATTGCACTGACAGGTTCAGGAATGAAAAGATTTTAGGATTACTGAACAGTCTGTGATACCTGGTTGAGACACTGTTCCTAGGGTCAGCCTGTGATTTACAGATCCCTTCTACTTGAAATGTTGGTTTAGTGAAACATCAGTGCAGTGATTGATGAGGAGTCCCGGCCTTCCCAAGATGCTGCTGTGCAAGGACGTTCATTGCGCAGTGAAAAATCCTTATCGACCATCACCCAAACAGGAAATAACTCTGCACCCCAGGGTGTCCCAATCACCAATTCTGTGTCACAGGATTGCCTTTGATGGGAACAGGGAACCAATGCCTGTGATGGGAACAGGGAACCAATGCCTGTGATGGGAACAGGGAACCAATGCCTTTGATGGGAACAGGGAACCAATGCCTTTGATGGGAACAGGGAACCAATGCCTTTGAAGGTCACAAACAGGGTTTCTCACCTCTGGCAGCTCCAGCAGCTCACAAACCCCCAATGCTCTCCCACCCCTGCCCTGGTGACCCAGGATGTGTTTCATGGGTTCTTCCGGCCCAAAGCCAGGAGGTCACTCTGGCTTTCAAGGCCTGTTCCTCTGTCACCTCCATTCTGTGATGCCACATTTGCTGTACTGTAAATGTGTGTTATTTACCGAACAGCAGCTGCTGGTCTTGGCATCGTGGCATTCCCAGGAATGTGCTGCTGCTTCTCCCGCCCCACTCGTGTGCCGCTTCCAGCGGTGCCTCTGCTGCAGACTGCTGGTGGTGAACAGCTCCAAAGGCAGAGGGAAGAGATTACACTGATGACGTGCAATTAAAAGCAAAAAGTACCATTTCCACATCTCCCACAATTAGGAGTTTGTGTGCTGTCTACGGCAGCTGCATCATGAGAGTTCTCCGAGCATTTTGCATATATTTTCTGACAGTTTATGCATTTTCCAGACATAAAAACCACTGAACATTGACTCCTTAGCATAACAGACAGTTAGCAGACACATTTTTTCTACAAATTTGTTTTCTGCAATCCAGTCTATTTTGGAGTTGATGTATGAAGCGTTTAGGAAGACAGATTATTCCTTACAAATTTTACTGAATCAACAATGTCAAAAAGAGAAGAAAATGAGCTTTTTGTTCCACAAATAGGCTGAACACACGCGTCATCGAGGCCGTAAAGAGAATAAGTGACCTCAGAACATCATCAATCTTTATTTGTTTACCTAAAATGTTTACTCATTTAGAACTTGTAAGTTAAAGAGATTTTCTTACAACTATTTTTCAGTCAAATGTTATAAGATTTTGTGTGTGTAGGTTGTTAGAATTCAGGTTTTTAAACATTTTTTTTTAATGCTGGATTTCACATATTTTTAGAGAACACAATCTCTATTATCACCTAAAGGGATTTTTTCCTTTTGTTGTTATTGTTGTTGTTGTTTGTATGGTATCAAGTCTCTTGAAGTACTTTGATCAAACTTCCCTGGCTATTTTTGAGTTCCAAGAAGGTTAAAACATTTTGTTTCTTTAGGAGATTATTTTCCACGTTTTATTGTTTACTTAGATGACTCCTGAATGCTTCCTTTTCCATGGAACGTGTGCTCCAGCCGTTGACTGGATGAAGCTGAGAGCACTTGGAATTGGCTCTACACGTGCTGTGGATGTTGCCAAAAAACCCAATTTGCCTCTGGGAACAGGTAATGCCTTTGAAATCCAAGTTTGCTGGGCCTCCACTTCCTTTTTTCATGGGCAGATATTGAGTCTACATTTTTCCATGCAATTATTGTGATCAAGAATGTGTTGTAAGAACAATATGGGGAATTTTCGGCCATCCATTTTGGGTCTTGGGTCACACACGAAATGGAGGGAGATCTTCGATGGGATAAATAGTCAGGGCTATGTGAAGTTCTTAATTTTTTGTTATAGATGTGATCTGAGCTGCAGCTGGGTTGTCCCCCAGTGGGACATGAGATACCAGCGTGGACGTGCACACCAGGGTTTTTCTCACCGCTGCCACACGCAGCTGTGACTGAGCGTGTGCTGGTAGCTGTGAGTTCACAAGCAGATTCAGGTCTGCTGGAATAATAAATGTGTGTTGTTGGTCGATTTTCCTTCACCAGATACAGCGCTGGGGTTTCTTTATTCCTTGTGCAGCTGCCATTGTTCAGTTGGGTTGGGATTTTTTGCCCCTGTGCTTTCAAGGGTTCTCTGACAGCTCCCGTGGTATCTGCTGCAAGGAGGCTTCAGGGCTTAGGTACTGTGAGGCCCAGATTTGCATCTCTGTCACTTCTGAGCAAGCGAGTTCCAGAAAAGTAGATGGAATAATACATGAAAATAGCTACAGAAAGCAGAATCAGCACTAATCAGCTGAGGTGCATTAAAAGATTACAGGTCAGGACTCCGAGGGTGGATCAGTGGCATTTCATTGAAGATAATGAATACTGTGAGTTGGACTGGCTGAAGCTTTGGCTCTAGGTCACACAAAAATTTGATATATATGTATTCTGCCTGGAGAATTTACACTGCTTTGAAGCTTTAGACTGTGAAGGATTTTAGGTGGTTTATCAGTAAGTACTTTTTAACCATAAATATCTGCAGTGGTATGAAAGTCCATGACTCTTCAAGTATCTAAAGTTGCTTTAATATGCTCCACATATCAGAAAACTCATTTTACTTACTTTTCTTTTTTTTTAAAAAAAAGTGGTTTTTTTTTGAAAGTAGAAGAATGCCAGTGATAGAAAACTTGTCAAGATTAAGACAATCTTGACATGTCTTAAATCCATTCAGGAAGTTAACAAGTCAAGGTTTCAATAGTGGCAGTAGTTTGGCAGTATTGCACAAAATTCTTGTCTCTTCTTGCTTTTCTTGTCAGTTGTGACACATGTGAAAGATACTATGCAAGTCATGGTATACAAACTTAAATAGCATCTAATAGCATAATTCGGTTAATAATTCCTTTACTCAGGAAAATAATGTGGGAGAATTCTGTTAAACCTCATAATTTAGCTATAATAGAATTTTAAATACCACCATACTGATCCCTGTATGTTTGTTTTAGGAAAGCATAGATTCACCAGATCATTTAAGTGTATAATTTACTATAATTAGATAAAGTATTTCAGGAGTATATTTCAAAAGAGAATTTAGACCACTTTGTAACTGGCTAATCTGGACATAACTGGTCGTGTTTTTATGGTTGTCTCCAAAAACGATAGAAATCAGTACAGTCACAGTGGGGCCAGTGCAAGGCTTTGAAAAATTATGGGATCTGTTTAACATTGACAGCCTTTACTAGAAGCTATATTTATATTATTTTCCTTTACACCTTGATCTGCCAGTCTGCTAAACCTCTGTGGAAATTAAGAGCAGATGAGAGGGGCAGAGCAGGATGGACTCCCTTCATCTCAGTCAGAAAGCATCGTTTGCTGAACAAGCTTTGACAGCCATAAAATCTTCTGAGATGGAGGCACAGACAAATGGGGGTTTGAATGTTCTGTGAGGAATGATTCCACTTCTATCCCTGGTGTTTATAGATGCATTTTCTGGGGTACTGTCTGTTGAAGCCAGTGTCTGCAGACCGAAAAGGAGAGCGGGTACAAACTGGCGCACACTAACAAACGAATCCCGAGCACATTCAGGCTCCAGCGCTCCCAGTGCAGCGGAAGGGGAGGACTTGACTCAGTCCAGCAGACTGAGAGGAGCATGCATGGAACATGTGCTGCATGAAGGGCCGCTGGTGACAGCCCTGCTCCCTGTGCCAGGGGTCTTGGCAGGGCCCAGCGCTTTGTCCCAGTCAGGGCAGCCCTGTGGTGTTGCCATGAGGTGAAACACAGAGGGGTCCTGGACTTCACAAGATGCTGCTGTGCAAAGACGTTCATCGCGCAGTGAAAAATCCTTATCAACCACCACACAAACAGGAAATAACTCTGCACCCCAGGGTGTCCCAGTTACCAATTCTGTGTCACGGTATTGCCTGTGATGGGAGCAGGGAACCAATGCCTTTGATGGGAACAGGGAACCAATGCCTGTGACGGGAACAGGGAACCAATGCCTTTGAAGGTCACAAACAGGGTGTCTCACCTCTGACAGCTCCAGCAGGTCACAAACCCCCAGTGCTCTCCCACCACTGCCCTGGTGACCCAGGATGTGTTTCATGGGTTCTTCCGGACCAAAGCCAGGAGGTCACTCTGGCTTTCAAGGCCTGTTCCTCTGTCACCTCCATTCTGTAATCCCACACCAGACCTGTGAGTTGTGGGTCCTTCTGTTCTCCACCATGGTGAAGGTTTGGCCACTGTCCTCATGGCAGCAGAGGTTCCTGGGTCACTTCTGCAGATTCATTCCAGAGATGTTCACTTTGGGAGTGAGGATTGAATATTAGCACGGAACTCAGTTTCTGCTTGCTCCTGCCCTGCTTAAATGAGGAAACATTTCCTCCAGGGGCCTGGCTAGAGCGGAGCAGTCTGTAAAGCAGAGCACTTTATGGAGGGCCATTAATAATAGCTGCTCGTATTTTATTTTAATCTTGTAGGGAACCATTGTTTTGAGCTAGAACTCAGGCTGGAATTTAAACCTCTTAACTGAAGAACTACTAGCATTCAATTTTGAAATGAAACCCTACAATACAGCCTGTGTCAGAAGGCTACCTGCAATGAAATGTCGAAGCTGTGTTTTACAGAGGGTATCCTGGAACAGTTCCTCCATTGTGCAGAGAGAACAGATTTCTGCCTTCTTGCTTGCTAACTATTTCTAATTATATTCATTTCAGTGAAATGAATATTAATGGTTCTAATGTATTTAATAAAGTTTGTTCCTAATTTCTTTTCCCTCTTCAAATTAATTTCTCTTTTCATTTTATTAATTTAAAGAGATTTTACTTCATGTAAGTTAATTACAATTTTTTCTTTTTAGAGGGAAAACATTTCAGATGATAAGTACTATTATTCTAACAAGTACAAAGAGGGCACACAGCATCCTGAGGATGAGTTTCTTTATCCTTTACTGCAAGTCTTGTGGGCAAGCCTCATTTATATTGTAATATTCCAACTCTTCTCTCAGCCAAGGTAGGAGTGATTAACATATCTAATAAATTTACATATGCTGATCTGATATGCCATGCACAGCTAACGCAGTAACGTCTGCATTACAGACAGATACAACTTCTTTTTTAGGCTAAGGTTTTTTCAGTTATTAAGGTAAATGAAAAAATGGTTTTTTCTAAGTACTAAGATAAGAAATAATCACTCTGAATGTCATGGGTGTAAACAGTAATACATTTCTTCCATAATATATTTTTTCATATGTGGGAGCTACCTAAAAATGTCATAAGTATATTTCAGCAACAGCGTATGTGAGTTTATAATCCCTCAGAGGTCAAACTGAATTTTAGAACAGTTTCAACCACTGATACAGAAATGTTAAATTCATACCAATGCAGTGAATGATGACTTCTTGAAAAACACTTCTGTTTATCACAGGAACACTATGGACATATGAAACAACAATATATTAATATAAATGACATCAGTATATAATAAGAAAGTCTCTTGAAATTATCCTGAAAAGTTCTGTTCAAGAAAAGGGCTGCTGTGGAAAACAGTCTTTTCCATTTCTGTATGACATGATTGCTGATATCTTTTTAAAGTATTTGCTCCTCCTTCAAATCATTATGGTACCAAGAAGGACAAGATCAATAGCTTGAACCTGGCAAAATTTCAGAATTGTGAAAATCTTAGAACTGGTTGTTCTCTGATTTACACCATTGCAAATGAACTGTTACTGAGGCTGAACTGAATTTTGCATACCTTCAGAACTGATTATCTACAGAAAGATGCTGGAGGTTGTGCTGCTTAGTGAGGAGAAACCTTCTGCAGTTCTTTGACATGCATACAGCTGTTGGAAAACACAGAGAGATGTGGACAAGGGGGGCTGGGGAGGGGGCAGTGACCCACCCGTTACAGGTGTCTCTGTCTGGGGGAGTTCACGTGGAGAGAGAGGGATGGTTTGAGTTTGTTCCCGTAGGACTGACCTTAGCTGAGGGTGAGGGTAGGTTCCCCAAATGTGAATAATGGCATTTTTGTTGAAGATTAGAATATTGTGAGCAATCAGAGTATCCATCAAAACAAATAAAATGCAGAACACGGAAGCTGAGGCTTTTTTTAAAGAAAATATAATGGTCTAGGAGTTCCCAAAGGTGTCTTTCCTTTTCCTATGGAATGGAGATCTTTTCTGACACAACCATTTTCTCCTTTGAGAGGTTGATTCTTCCTGAAATTTATAATGCATCTCATCCTATTATTGTAGCTGTTACTTTTCTCCCCTTCTTCCAAACGCTGTAGAAAATGACATTCTTTTTTTTGGTTCAATAGCTGCTTTGTAGCTGCATGCTGCAAAAGGATTTTTTTTATTATTAAAAGAACTACAAAGCAGTTGAAGCAAATATTCTTCCTTCCCCTACTTTCACTCTGCTGATGGTTCTATTCATGCTGTAAAGGATGATATCTAGGCAGCTGCTGTTTACAATTACCCATTAACTTGGAAACCAAAATCTACTTTTTTAGCAGAAAATAGCTTTCTTCTTTATGTACACACATTAGTTTATTTGTTAAACACAATGTGAAGACTGCATTAATGGCAGTAGAATTAAAAAAGATTTAAGATTTTGCCTTATCCATAAATCAAAGGAATTGGTCATTGCAAATTTGCCAGGTTCTGCTGGAATTTTTGAAGGAACTTTTTGCAGCATCAGCAGTGAGTGTATTCCCTCCAGTCCCAAGACTTCTTGATTTTTGTTTTCTTTTTTAAACATTATTTATTTAAATATTATTTATTTAAATGTTATTCTATTAAATGTTTTTATTTAAATGTTATCCTATTTTCCTGTACGGTTTGTTCACATATATAGAGGTATGAATAATCAGATAAATTGCATGCTGTGTAAGAAGTAAAGGCAACATAAAATACTGGCATAAATAAGGCCACTTGCTCACAGGAGGGCTGTGTTTGAAGAGAAATTTAGGGCCAGCCTGAAAAGGGGTCTGTCATGATCCAAATTAAATGTCATGATCTGGTTATTAAAGTTCTCTAAAATGCCTCTGCCCGAATTAAGGTGCAAATGAGACCATAAGCCAGTGACAATAGTGTGAGTTTTATTTGATAGTAAATGTGAGAGAGAGAGAGAGAGAAAAAAAAGAGAGACAAAAGAAGAGAAAGAAAGAAATAGAGGAAGGAAGGAAGGAAGGAAGGAAGGAAGGAAGGAAGGAAGGAAGGAAGGAAGGAAGGAAGGAAGGAAATAAGTGGTGGGGACAGAAAGAGGGTGAGGGTGACCGAGACAGAGTAAGGAAAATATCACCACTCTGGATCCCAAGGCTGTTCCGTTGATCCTCTCCACGTGGTCATCGTGGTGGCGATGGTCCCTGCAGGAAGCACAGAGTCCGAGGGTTAACACAGCTCAGGCCAGGCGGCAGTGTCCAGGCAGTGCCTGCAATCAGCGTGGGGAGCAGGGTAACGTGTTTGGGGAGCTCAGTGCAAGCAGGAGGTCTGAGCTCCCCAGAAAGGCTCCGGCTCCCTGACTGCCACCCCAGCCAGCTGCTGGGAAGGGCTGGGTTCAAAGGTCCAGCTCAGGTCCAGCCCTCACCCTGCCATGCACTTCCATCCAAGCTGCAGGGAGAAGTTCCTGTTTCGTTGTGGCTCCTCTGGCATTCGGAACTTTTGGGGCTGCTGAGTGTGGCTGGGGAGCGGCTGTGAAATGACCTTGCAAATGACAGGTGTTGCAATCCTCTTTCAGTTAGCTTCGGCTTTTTTTCGAAATAAAACAAAGCCCACTGTTGTCCTCTAACTAAGGCTTGAAAAGGGAGCATTGTGGAGATGCTCCCCTTCTCCGTAGCATCTATCAGGAGGAAATATTGGCATTCACATTTCTATTATCTATATAGAATATAGATTCCAATCTTCCTTTCCAGGAATATCCTATATCCAGGATGCTGCTGTTATCATTAATTTACTGCAGATGTTATTAAAGCAGCAGAGAGGATAGATACATACAGGTTAAGAAGAACCCACAGCTGATGGATTCAGATACCTACTCTTTTTGCAAGTGTTATGACAGAATAAATTGCTTTCATGCCACAAATTTCCTGTACATTCCATGTGCTTCTTTTCTCCTTACAGTACTTCCATCCTCATAGGATAGCTGGACACTGCAGGGCTGGCCTTAAAAATGTGGCAGAAGTCTCTGAAATCAAACCCCAGACACCAGCCTCTGTCACACACTCAGCAGTGCTCTCTTACACCCGTGGAGCTGTATCTTGACTTGTCCCTGCTGCAGATCCGGCACGGCAGAGCTGGTCAGGATGGTCTGTGAACAGAGCTGGACAAGAATAAACACGCTGCAGCTGCTCACTTGCCACTTAACAGACGTGGTTCTGACTAAAGGAACGTCAGCTTACCTCCCTCCCACACAGCTGATCCAAGGCTCCTTGCAGACAAAGGGAAGGAACTCCAGAGCTCTGCGCTGCACATGCCAGGGCCTTGTGCCCCACAGAGCCGTGTCGGTGAGACAAGGAGCCATTCACCCATCTCAGCCTGTGAGGATTTCCCTCTCCCAGTGCCAGGAGGGATCGCAGGTTGGCCTAGGTGCCCACACAATGCTGGCTGACTGGTTACAGGGTCAGGACACCTGAGTGTTTTTGGGGCGAGGAGAAAGGGGATGAAATCTGTGATCAAGGTGGAAGTGTGCTGGCTTAGTGTAGAAGATCCTCGAATGGTTTCAGGGCAGAAGTGCAGAGGGCAGAGACCAAACACACACATTCCCCAGAGGTAGACACGGGAAGACATCTGAGAGCACCAATACCTCCTTCACTTATTCTTCAGTCACCTGGGAAAGTGGTCAGGTTGGCAATATAACTAAAAACTGGTCCCAGGCTCTTGCCTAAAACCTCAGGCAGCCTCCAGTAGCCCAGGTTAACAGCAGAATTCTGTTCAGATTGGAGGTCTCAGGTGAGAACACTGATGAGAGAGTGTCAGGACCTAAGTAAGAAACTGGGTTATCTCTGACTTCACAATATACACACACACAGAGAAAGATTCAGATCTCATAGAGTCACTTCTGTGAGGAGAGGCCAGGGAAGACTTGGTTTGCTCTGCAAATTAATGCTTTGTTAACAGCATGAAGAGTCAGAGGGCTGAGAAACCTCATGAAAAGTTTAGTGCAGTTGATCCCATGAGCTTTTATCTGCTGATCTCATGGAGGACATTTTTGGAAGACGGGGAGGGAGGAAAAAATTAAAAGAATAAAAATATGGGAGAGCAGAACAAGAGCGGACAAAATCGGTGATAAGCAGATATGATGTGATTTAATGTGATTGCTTGTCACTGAGGGATGATCAAGAAATGCATCAAATTCACTGGAAAGAAAATTGTCATGAGCAGCTCCAGCACCGACAGAGGTCAATACGGGTAGTATTAGATCAGTGTGGGTTTTAACATCTTGCTGTTCTTGTCTGCAATAGATAAACAATGCTGAACTGGGCAATAGTGCCAGCCACAGCAGCTTCTGGTAAAAAAAAACCTGGTCTATAAATTTTGCTAACCACTATCTTGAAGGTTTAGACAGGTGATGATGCAAGCCTTCAAAGATTAAATAAAAAAGTTTGAGAAATCCTCCACACAGGTATAACTATGGGTTTTGCAGGGGAAGAGGAGAGAGTGGAGGAGAGAATGAAAAATGTTGTTTCACTTCTCTATGATTTTTATAATGTTTCCTGGCATTCCTGTGATTTATAGAAACAGAAACAGTCATCAGAAATTGGCAAGAGTACAGGAAGAATAAGCCAATGAAAGATGAAATTAATAGCAGTCATAGATGCTTAAGGGATGAATGATGTATTGGTGCTATTTCTCTTTCAATGTCACAGGCTGTGCTAGAGCATTAGGCCAGATGATATCTAAAGACAATGACCTATAATCTGCTCTCTTCCCTCAATGCCTTGCTAATATTTTACTGGAGGTGTTACTGTGCTGCAGCGTAAAACAGAACTTTGCCAGCTGCAGGAAGAAGGTACAAAGACAATTTCTGGCGTTTGGTCGAGAGAAAAAGAGGCTGCTGGATTTAGTCATTACTCATAATCCTCTTAAAACAGTCGAGCTCGAAACAGCAGTGAGAGAAAGTGACAGAGACCTTGCCTTGGTGAAGGATTATAATTGTATAATTGTCATCTTGGAGTGCACGGTCCCTTCCCTTCCCACTCCTGCTGCCCTGGACAGGGAGGGGACCCCGTGCTGCGACACCAGAGGAAGGGGCAGCAGGTTCCAGCTGGGGTCTGTATTATTGTGCTTCACTGTGACTGCTCAGGCTTGCTCTGCTCCTCAGGGACAGCTCTTCCAGATCAGCTTTAGTGCAGGAGACTCCTCTCATCTTGTCAAACCTGATTTATTGCTTCTGTTGGGTTCTTGTGCTCCTTGCCAAAGAACTGTTCCTGCCTTTGGATCCTTTTCCAGCCTGATGGGCTGCAGATGCTGTCTGATGCCAGCCCTGTCCAGTAAGCTGCTCCTGCTGTCTGATCCCCCTCCCCAGTTCTCTTCTTGTCAGGTCCTGTTGTTTGTATAATCAATTACTTTTTTTCCCATTATGTTTATAATTTTCTCTTTTCTATTTGTATTGCCTGGCCCTGGGGCCCTCAGATTCTTTCTTGCAGCCTGATTTTGGTGTCTCACACACAGCTGCCTCACAGTTACACTTGCTGGGTCCTTACTCACTTACTAAGCCAACAGCTGCCTGGCCGCCTGTTCCTGAGTTCCAGCTGTCTGATCAGATGTTTTTGCAGCGTTATCCTTCCCATGATGTAATCCCATTGTCAGCAGCTGTAGGATCGATTCTTTTTTGCACAGATCTTCTGGATGTGTAATTATATATTTCATATATCATCTAGTTCATCCTTTGAGATTGTTCCAAGTATCTGAATATCTTCCTCTTTCTCCTTTCTTGCTTTGTTCGTGTTTAATTTCAGTCTGCCTTGATCACAGTCCTCTTATCCAACAGATTCCTTTCTTTCTGATTTCTTATCAGCTGCTCTTTAGCATCTATTTTTACTTTCACAGCTTCTGCTAGTCAGAGATTCTGATGTGTAAGTTGCTATTCCTGCAGCCCCATGTCTACCACCATCCGTTTAATCATCTCTATTGTGTGCTGCTCCTGCTATTCAATCAGCAGTGGTGGGGTTTTTTTTCCTTTTTGTACAGGCCTGCAATGATCTGATCAGTTCTGTCTGTCATATGATTGCCCCTGGTTATCATTCCTACCGGGTAATCATCCCAAGGAGCTCTGTTCTTGCACAGCCTTGGATAATTATCTGCTCCGGTCGGTTTTGGTGACTTTCTCAAGCCCACAGAGTGGAGTTACACAGTTCTTAGAAGCACACGCTGCAGTAATGGCATTGCTGGACTTGCTGGGGTTGGTATCCCGGAGTTAAATATTTAAATGGGTATTCTTAGCTAAACGTTTTGCAAACAGATGAATTTTACTGTGCAGCAAAATGAAAAGTTTCTATCCTCTCCCTTCTGTCTGCCATATTGTTCCCTTTCATATATTCCTCTGTTTACCTGGTAAATAAGTAATAGCTCTTCATCAATCAAGAAAATGTTCAAGGTTATGTTCTCTCAGCTCATCTTTCCTTCTCATTACTTATCCAGCAATCACTGCTAGGCTGAACCCTGGTTCACTGCTGTATTATAATATAAAATAAGAGAACAAAACTCAGCTGATGTAAATTATCATAGTTCATTGACTTAAGTGGACCCCAATAATTAAGACAGTCAGCTCAAAGTCTCTGGAGGAGAAGACACATGCTGTGACTAAAGAGTACTGTCTCCTGTTGCTGCCTGAGAAAAGCAGATTGATTATCTTGGCTTTCCAGAAGCAGATTAGGAATTAGTCGAGAAGAACAAAAGCACCTCATAGTTTCACTAAGAGCTTTAGAAGATATCAGACAGGGAGATACATATTTCACAATGCTGCAGTTCTGTACAGGAGCAATCCATCTTTCCTTTCTTAAGGAATTTTTTTCCCCAAGTAGGTCCTAGGGGGAATGGCCAAGGTTATATTTGGTGCTTTACCTCTCAAGGTGTGACTGCCTGAGTTACAATGCTGATTTATTCTTGGAATGTTTTAATCAACTGCTAAATTTGACCTCAGCTGGTCGCACATAGAACTGTTTTGCCATAACCTCTCTGATCTTGCAGCTCCTTGTGGGGAAGAAGTCAGAACACTCCTGAATCTGGACAAGTTTTTAAAGCTCTCCATGCAGGAGTGAAAAGTCTGATTTTTCTCTTAACAGTTGTGATACTTCAGGGAAGGAAACTAGGATGAAGAAACTTACATCTGTTAGAATTAATTCTCCTGCTGAAGAACTTGGAGGGATGCAAAAATTAGAGTTAGCAAGTTCTGCAGCAGAAGGGTGGATGAGCCAGCTGCCTGAAGTACCTTCCAGGCTCATCCTTTATGGTTGCCTTCACACTGAGTAAACGGTGATGTGTGAAGTTTTATAGAAAGTTACTCACTTTTCACATAGCCTCCCACATGCTTGTATATTTCTCTAAATCTTTCAGATCTATAAATTCTGAAAGATTGGAAGAATGTTGAAACCGGTAGAAAGTAAGTTATGCTATGTAGATCAGAATTTGGAGAAATATTTGAACTTAGGTGTTTGGGTTGTTTTTAGGTTCTTTTTCCCCACAAAAGCATGTATTGTTAGAATAAAAACTTTAATTTTAGAACTTAGAAAAACATAGTTTTAGAGTCTCAATGTGTGTAGCACTGTGAGATTTTTTACAGGAAAATAAAGGAACTTGTAAATATAAAATAGGATCTTGTGCTATCAGTATCTTTTCATGGTGAAGCAGTAGATAAACTTAATTTTTCTGGTATTCATATAATCCTTCGTGGATCAAAGAAAGTCACCCCATGCTTGTGCCATCATTTGATAGCACTGACTTTGTCTGTAACAACTGCAGTAAATATTCCTTCCACCTACACAGATGGGCTTCAGAGCTGTGTGTGATTCCAAAGCAGCCTCCAGCCGAAAATCCCCATTGTCTGCACCCATTTCTGAGGCTGCCTCAGTAGATTCTTGGCACTTCTTGGGTACTCCTAGGTCCTGTTTTCTTACCAGCTCAGCTCTGTTTAACCCAATGTCTTAAACCTGTGTTTAAGTGATCTGACATTAAGTTATTAAGAATTCATCTACGGTATAAATCAAGGGTTTTTTCCAAGTTTAATACATTGCAAAGGTCTTAAAAGTGTTTTGCTTTTGCTTATGCTCTCCATGATTCTGAGACAAAGCCCCACAGAACCAACTGACAATATGGAACTCTTTCCTGCACAGTTTGCAGATGTGGAAAAAAATCTCTTTACTTTACAGCCTTAATGTTACAGTTGTGATTTTTATAGCTTTTTAGTCAAAGATATATATATATATGTCATGTTGAATTTAATGGGATTTGATCCAGCTGAGAAGGACTGTTCATCCAGAACCTGGTAAAACAAACCGGGTGTTGAAGTTGGACAAATGATGTAGGTAATGCACTGAACTGAAGCCTGGAGTTTCTTGAGATATCAGAACTAAATAAAGAACCCTATTTTCCAGAATTAATCAAACATCTTAACAGCATTCAGAATTCCAGAGAGACTCTCAAAAGCGTTTCTGTGCTTGAAGACCCCGGATCTTTCATCCTTCCTTCCCGTGGCTGTGTCCCCTTGGGTACCGTGGGGAGCCCTCACTGCCAACAGGCACGAGCATGGAATGCACCTGGGGAACATTTCAGAGCTGAACTACACTTGGTTATTAGAGATACAGCATTCCAAACAAATCCACTTTTTTCAGTTTAATTTTTAGTTTGCTTTTTCTTTTTCTTCTTCTTTTTTTTTTTTTTTTTAATGACCTACCTGCATCTATTAATTTTTCGTTATATTAAAAACCAGTGAAACTAAAGTGGCAGAGTGATAATGTTCAAGCCTTCAGGTTGCTTCATAAGCCTGATCTGAAACTCTGAGCTGATCATTAGAACAGTGGATTTTCCCCTGACTTCACTGAAGTCTTTGAAAGATTGATGGACACCATAGAGCTGGCAATATCTTTTCCAAAATGTGCTTAGATATTAATTAAGCAGAGAAGAGCAGCAATTTTTATCTGCTTATAAGAATATTTTGAAGAAAGTATCTATTACAGAAGCTGTTCATTAGTATGAAGAAGAATAGCATGCTATTTATATTTAATAATCAATTTGCAATTGAATAAAAGCAATGAGCCAAATACTGATTTCATTTATGCTGTATGAATAAGAGTAGATGCAGTTAAGGAAAGATAATAATCCATAAAAAATTCTTCCTTTTTCATTTTGGAGGAAACGTTTGTTGGAATTACCTTGAAATTTGTAAAGCACTTTCTGATAGGGTTAATATGTCTATGTTAGACCTAAATCTCTGCTTAATGCCCACAGAAGTCACAGTGGAAAGTAATGGTGAGGATTTATAGAGCTCATTACCAATTACAAATACTAAGCAGGGTAAGAAGGTGCAAAGAACTCCACAGGTTTCTTTTAAGACTCTTCATGCTCAGTTCCGTATTAACAACAGGGGGAAAAAGAAATAACAAACTTATGTTTTCTTCTTTCTCTCTCTTTCTCAGCTAATTCAAAGTGAAGCTGTTAATTAACAGCCAGAGTACAATCTTCAGTTACCGGATTAATTACAGAAGCCTTGCTGTGGGTTTTAAATTCTCTTGGGGTATTTTTAAATCTGGTGGGCAGTAATGCTGCCATCTGTTTTGTGAGCTGATAGTTAGTTCCTACTGAAATCATTAAAATTTTGAAAACTACACTGCCTGCTATCAAGGTTCATAAATAAGTGGTGTTTTTTTAAAAGCAAAATCTGCTTATATTCTACTGTTTACATCTGAAACAACATTCAGTGCACCTCCCACACATGCCATGGGTAACAGCTGGCCTGGGAAGGAAAATGCACAACCTGTTTATCCAGATCCCGTAGAATTTCCAGATAGTTAAATGAAAGTTACAGATGTAGATATTAATGTCAGAGAAACTTTCCAGCAAATAAAAATCTTTAAATAACTCTGTTTTTAAAAAGTCATCAATTTTCATCTGAGGCTGGAAAAATAATTGATCAGAGCTGGCTGCTGCTGTGAACTTGGCTTTCTCTTTAGCCTGAGAGGCTTATCTGCATTCAGCTCTGTGTATAAATAAAACCTGATTTTGTAGGGAATACTGTTGAGCACATATTCACCACAACTGCCCTAGGGGGAAAAAATACCCAGAAGTGGATTAATTGTAGATTACTCAGTCCTCTCTTATTCTGAAATAGATGTCTTTTGATTTGTTGTTAAAGCCCTCTTGGATGAGGTAGTTTTCCATCTGTATTGCTGGCAGGAATCTGACAGACTCGCAGAGATCCGAATCATTTCCAGGCAGATTTGCATGCAGCATTTAATTTAGGATTTCCAATCAATAGAATTGTCAAGATCTGGCTGATGGTCCCTTTAAGTACAATTAGTTCAAACCATGTGCTTGGAGGCTTGGAATTCTTTATCTTTCATTTCATTTCATGTACTTTTTAATGATCTCAATATTCTCCTGTTTTTTTTAATCTTAGGACTCACGCCTCACTGCTGGCTGTGTCAAACATTTTGGCATATATCAGTTTAGATAATTGTACATTAATTATCTACTATGCCAGGAAGGTATTGTTTCATCCTCCAAATTAACATTTTGTTTATGGCCCAAGAATAAATTACCTTGTTTTTTTAAGGAACAAAATCTTGTGAAGTTCTCCTAAAGTTGAAAGGTGTTAAATTTCACACTTGAGTCATCTCTATTGCCTACTGTATTGGTGTCTGACAGCCAGTCAGAAAAAGAAATTTGTATTTTACCTATCAAGAAGCAGAAAAAGCAAAAGGGCAAAAGATTATTCTGTAGTCCCAAGGAGGGATGATCCTTTTTTATGTTAATGAGAAATTGTGAGGAAAACTGCCTGACATCCTCTGGACTGAGCAAATCCAGGGAATTGATTGAAGGAGTAAAGGCATGCAGGAATTACAGGAATTTGATATCTTTTAGCCTGGTTCAGTATTTTGTGAGAGAACAGAAAGATCTTAAGGAAACAACATAGGGTAAGAAAAATAGTGAGAGACATTGAGAAAAAACATAATATTTAGTTCTTTAATCATATTTTTTTAATATATCTGTTACTTAAAATATGAAGTGTTTATTTGCATCACACTTGAAAAAATCTGCCTTATGCACTGTTAAAGTGGAGGAAGAAAATCAATCATGAGCTGCTCAGTACTGCAGCAGCTACCAAATGGCTGTCTCAGATCTTCAGCCCAATCTGGTGTTTTCAGATTCCCCTTGCAGGGAGCACTCGGAATGCTGTTTATCTTCTCTGGTGTGTTCCATCTCAGCCGTGTGACCAGGCTGTGCCACCCGCACTGGAGAGAGCTCTGGAGCTGGGTGACACCAGCTGGGGAGCGCAGGGGCCACTGACTGACACAGAGCTGCTGCTGGAAACAAGCTCGCTGCAGAAAAAGAGAAATTAAAGTGATTTTTTCCCTTTTTGTTACTCTCTCTGCTTCAAGATTAATTTTGGATCTGACCTTCAAAAGCTTCCATGTCAAAAGCATATGTATTTTAGATCTCATTTGTGCAGAGTAGGGAAGTTGCTCTTGGTACATTTCCACTCGGGAGAGCCTTGCAATTTCCCTGATATCAAACCCCTGAAGGTATTGATTACCACTGCATTTGATCCTTCTCATCTTCTGGGTAAAAATCCAACCTTAGCTTTTTTCTAAGGCAATTTCATTTAGTATATGGATATGTGCCAGTAATATCAGCAGCTTGTGAGTGCATTTTTATGAGGTTACACTGTTGACTATTAGGTAAATACAGACCAACTAAATACTTTTTTATTATTATTATTTGTAAGGTAAAAGTTAGAGAAGTTAATACCTGTGCAGCAAGAGTTGAGATATCCATTCAACACACTTGAGTTTAAATATGGCACAAGAACTCCTACAGGTGAGAGTTTGTTGTACTTGCTTATGGAATTAATATTAGAGGAATCTTCTCAGGAGAGTAAATTCTCTAACCAAACTCTTATGGTTGTTGTTTCTGGCCTGAAGCCGTGGAGTTTGCATCCACAGCCTGCCTGTGTCCACTGTCTGTGTGCCTCACAAAAACTGGCTGTACCTTCCCCATTGGTCACCACAGCATGCACTGCTCCTCCCTTGGAGACCCCCAGAGCTCTTCAAACTCTGCCTTCAAAGGGTCTTAAAAACACTGCTTATCCTCACTGAAATCATGAAAGGAGCCCTGGTACACGTACAGCTTTCTGCCTGGATTACAAACCTAGCGGATCTAACATGTGACACTTCCCCCTACAAGAACCACCCCGCTTTGCTCGTGCTTTCCTCGGTGGCAGTACACAAATTTTCCTGTTGTTTGCAGGATCCAGCTGCTGTTACAATCAGCGTTTGTCTCTGCTTCCTCAAATCCTGCTGAAGTGTTGGTAACGCGCTGGGTGTCTCAGCCTAGAGAAGAATTCAGTTCAGAATTTGGCACAGCAGCTCGTGCCATTGCTCTCACCGTCCCAGAGCTGCTCAGGTGGGAATCACATTCTCCATGAGGGCAGGGGTTGCAATGCACATCCTTAAGGAGCTGGCACTGGGGTAGAGTCATTCTCCAAACATCAGTGAACTTGGAGATCCAAACAATTATTTAAAATGCCTTTAAGTTGCTTTATTGCCTTTTTTTCCTTTTTTTTTTTTTTTAAGGTCTTGTATGCTGTGCAGTGATTTCCTTTCATTTGGACCCCTGAAGTATAAGTCACTGACAGGTTGAACAGAGTATGAAGAGGAAAACTTGGAAGACATCTTGACTTCCCAGTATTGCAGAGAAGATGACTGCCAAATGCCAGTTCTGTCCTGAGGAGATGTTTGGAAGTTCTTTAATCCCCCAATGGGAGGCTGAAGAATGTTAGATAACCTCTTCCTGTGAAAACTTTTATTTTCGATCAATACATACCTATGACACAATTTCTCTGTCTCTTAATTAAACTTCTGCAACTGACTCCACTCATTAAAAAAAATGAAACTATTTCTTCTTTCCCTGATATCTTCTCCCAGCCTATTTGTTGCATTCTGGATTTGTTGATCTTTGCTTTTTAAATCTTTCAGCTCTAATGAGCAGCAGCATTACTAAAATTTCCTCAAATTTTAACCTTTGGAGTTATGGCTGCACTGTGCCAAAGTATCCTTAGATTAGATAATATCACTTTGAGCTTTCTTTTGAAAGGCTGATAGTGTTGGAAGGGAGGCATTTTATGGGATTAAATAGAAAATCAATAGGATAAACAAGCCTTTAGCTAGCATGTTTATTTTTATTTCCTGATTGTATCCCTCTTTCTGAGAATTGCCTGTAGCAGAAAATAGGAAGATCTAAGATTAATGTTGCAGCTGTACTCTACAGATTTTGCTCAGGCAAATTATAAAATAGTATGGAAATCACCATCCCATTCCTGCAGTCTCCAAGTAACCCTCATGCTTGGACCATTTACTTTGTAATTCAATGGTATAAAGTCTGTTTATGAAAAAAATACCCAAACCAAATAACATCATTTATTTAATAATTAGACTGAAATTAGTCTGGTTTTAGGTTTCGAATAGAAACCATTCTAGATAAATCTGAGCCTCTGGATTCTTCATAATTGGCTGTTTTGGTAGGTGGATGATTTCCCTTCACCACAAGTTAGAGTGGGGGGCATTTTCTCAGAGGCTTTTGGGAGTCACCTTGAGTAGGAAGAAGTGAGAGGTAAATCCTTCCCTCTCCTTCCCTGCAGAGATACAAGAGCAAATAGTGTGACATTTCTTTAAACCCAGGTTTCTATCAAGTGGGTTTTCTTGGCAACAGAAATTTAATCCTCCCTTATCAGTATCTCTAAATCCCTAATTATTTTCCTAAAATCTTATTCCAGAACTGTGGGCCTGATTTGTCCTCCAAGGGAACTATTCAGGAATTTCATAACGACTGCAGAACAGCTACAGAATAATAATGGCCACATCAGCTCCTCCACAGAGCCCAGGCTGCATGGACTTTTAAAGAGATATTGAAGTACCTGTTTGGGTTGGAAAGAACTTATTAAGATGTGACTGCATTTCAGCTGAGAGTTTCTTTAAATGTTTTCTGAACTTCTGCTAAAGCTCATAAAGATTAGGGTCTGAAGTTTTAAACTTCTTTGTTGTTCTCAGAGTTGGCCCAAAAGACAGAATAAAGCTTTGTGAAAATATCAGGAACTCTCTTAAATGATAATAAGTGAGAATGGTCAAGTAAAGATTGGTTGTAAGGGTTTTTCTCTAATGGTACATAACGTAATGAAAAACTAAATATCAAAAGAAGGGCTGTTGTGAAGAATGGTTAACATAGAAAAAGTGTTAAATCTGAGCTCTCCCCAGACCTGTGCAAGACACAGCTGATCCCATATTTGGGTTCATTGTTTTGCCCAGATGAGTCCTGTCCATGCTGCTGAGAGGGATGCTATTGCAAGAACAACTCTACAGACCCCACCTGTGGCTCTGCATTTGATTTACCCATTTCACGTGTGTCTCGAAGAACAGAAGGTTGGAAGTCCTGTGAAAAATCTTTTGAAGATCAAAAGCTTAGAATTAACGGTGCAGAAACATAAATCTTGAATATAAATTCTGCATCTAATATGCTCTATAAATACCGTTTTTACTTAGGGGGTGTGTGGAGACCAGAGACAGGGGAGTGACTTAAAATTTCAGTGTTGAGAAGTCAGAAAGATTTGGAACCAAAGACTGAGCGGGAATTAATTGGCCAGGTGTGTATTTCCTCTCTGCAGCTTTAACCCAGTGCTCTCAAAGGTGCAAAAGTCGTTGTGAGCTTGATGGTTGCTGCAGGAGCTGCTAATTCTTACTGTGAGTTATAGACCCAGAGTACTCCGCTTTAAATCAAGGTTTTTCTTAGAGGCCTTCTCAAGACTCCTTATGAATGGAAATAGGGACTTGGGGTGTTGTCCTAGGACTTTAATTGTTTTATTGTTTGACTTTTTTCCTGCTATATGCAGAACGTTTTTATTTCTTCTGTCTTTCAAGCTAAGACTGAGTCCTTTCCCTGCTTACAAGTGTTCGGTGCTGGAGAAGCCAAATAACTCAAGATAAATAATTTAGCAGGCAATGCTCGGATTGCTTTATTTCCCCAGTATATAAAAATCTTGTACACTGTTTATATTTCCTCAATGAAAAATTCTGCACGATCCGGCCTGAGCCAGTGGGTTGCTCACAAATTCAGCATATTCACTGTGGGTAACTTCATCCTCCAGCTGTTGTAATGGGTCACCTGAGCCACATTGTTCCCCTTTTATGGTTCCAGTTCCATGATTGGATGCCATAAACTGTACATGTTGCTTTTTCAGAAATGAGTTTTGTTTGGAGACTCATTTTGTTACGCACTCAGTGCGCTGCTCCAAATGCACGAGCGGGGCTGTGCCTGTGCCAGGGACTCCATCAGGGACTCACGGCTGATTAGCTCAGGAGTGCCCCGATACCTCATCAGCCTTCAGCCTAAATCTGGTGCTCATGACTCAGCTGAAGGACCCTGGGGAGGTGGCAGGAAGGAACAATTTGCAAATCCTCAGATCCCCAAGTCTGCTCACAGCAGTGTCACCCAGGGTGTCCCCAGCAGTGCCACTGCCAGGGTCACACCGGGCCCCGAGGGGCAGTGGCACTTGGTGAGCACTTCCCGTGGGTGCTCCTTGAATTTGGCTGTTGCGGGTGTTTCTTCATAAAGGGACAACAATACCTGGTTTTTCTTCACGTTTTATTCCAAGTTTTGGTCAGAAGTTTGTGGTATCCTCTGCAAATGTTCCATGGGTCAGAAGGAACCCTGGCTGAACGATGGCTTTTTTAAAGTTACAGAATCCGTTTGGGAAATGTTAGTCAGGTTCATGAAATCACCTAAGCAAAAAAACCGTTCTGTGTACAAGAGAAAATCATGTATTTGTTTGAAATCTATTTGTTATTCTTCATGTCAAATTTTATCATCCCTCCAAAAACTGAGCTCTTCCATATCCTCTCACATTTATCACTCAGTCTGAACTTACAGCAAGCAGCTGCTCTTGGACTTTTTTGAGACATGGACCAAAAAACCATTCATTTCCAAAGTTAAAAGCCTTGAATTTTATTTTATGTAGTAATTTGTGTAATTAGAATTCAAAACTAAAACTTCATAAAAGTGAATGCTGAAATGCAAACATGCAAGAGGCCTACTGAAAAAAAAAGAGCTTTTCTACATAGTTCTTCTAAATCAACACATTGTCAAAACACATTCAGAGTGTAATAGCTTAGAGTGTGGGTGTTCTTCAAGAAAGAATCCACGTACACCTTCTTTAAAGGGTTTTTCTTCCTGAGCTGGGACAAATCTCCTTGGGATCCTTCCTTTATAAACTGTGATTGTCTAAATAGACTGGACCTGAATTCAGGGAACCTAATTTCTGCTTTGCTCTCTTTCAGCAGCCTTCAAGTTTCATTGAAATGAGTGAAAAACAAAGAAGCAGGCACTTAAACTCTTTCTATTGACGGGGTTTTGGGGGTTTCTTGGGGTTCTTTGGGGTCTGGGTTTTTTTGTTTTGTGTTTTGGTTGGTTGGTTGGTTGGTTTTGTTGTTGTTTTTGTTTGGTTGGTTGGTTTCTTTGGTTTTTTGGGGGGGTTTTGTTGTTGTTGTTGTGGGTTTTGGGGTTTGTTTGTTTGTTTTTTGGAGTTTTTTGTTTTGTTTGGGGTTTTTTGGTTGTTGTGGGTTTTTTTGTTTTTTGTTTTTTGGGGGTTTTTTGTTTTGGTTTTTTTTTTTTTTTCTTCTTCCCTGTGGGATATGCTGGGTTGGATAGGATTTTGGAGACAATCAATACAATATTTTTCTGATAGCAGATAATTTTTCTCTTCTGCCTCAGCTCCTCCATTGGTTAAAAACCCAAAAGGATCAAGATCTGTGTTGCAAAGTGCTTCAATATATATGAACAAGGACAGTTACAAGAGTACCAGATATTTTTATTACCTGCTTTAAAAAGAGTTAAAATAAGAATACAAGTATCTTACTTACAGAAAGACCTTATACAATGCTTGTAGACCTAATCCAACTAAATCCTTCTGTATGAGTCTTTATATAAAAACATAATTTCTGTTTAAACCTGATTGTCCTATTTAGTTTTCTTTTTCATCTAACGATACAATCCCAAGATGTTTCCTCCAAATACTGTTTAATATTTAGTAATCTCCTTTTCCTTTGCATTCTGCATTCTCTGTGGTTCTGGCTTAGTTTTGGCCAAATCTTTTATACTTTTTACACATGTATCTGATAGCTACAGGAAAGTTTTCAAGTATGGTTCTCATTTATGAAAAAACTCTAAAATCTTCTTGGGATGTATTTCAGGAAGTGTTATTCCTTTCGGGACACAAGAGTGATATTCCTTCTGGATGATAGAGTGAAGCAGGTAGTAAATTTTCATCCTTCTTTC
The DNA here is from genome assembly GCA_013400735.1 of Pomatostomus ruficeps. NCBI lineage: Eukaryota > Metazoa > Chordata > Aves > Passeriformes > Timaliidae > Pomatostomus > Pomatostomus ruficeps. The sequence continues at coordinate 87,121 of VYZT01063285.1, forward strand.
AATCTTTGTTGACATGAGCTCTACATCTCCTTTAGTCCTTCCTACTTTGTATTTAGAGGAAAAGTTTGTAATCATGCCACCGTTGGAGAACAAAACTTGTTTCTAATTAGAAGTGGATCCTTAAAAACATCTGAGGAAGTAAAATCACTGCAGTAACTTCGTACAGGTGTATGCAGTGGGCCAATATTTGCCTTAAACTGAATTTTAATAAATGACATTGTACCAACTTGTACAATGTGTGTTAGTACTGACAATAGACAAAGGAACATTATTCACACGGTGAATCATCCACAGGCTGTTTTGAACTTGAACAGACTAGCATATATATGATGAACTATTTTTATTTCAATTTGAGATTCATAGATAATATAAAATACGAAATAAATAAATTAAAATGTTTCCATTGTTTTTTTCGCTAATCACTGAAAATGCATTGTCCAACAATTTACTTTAAAAACATTTCCAAGTAAGTTGAATTTATCCAAATTTAAAAATTGAATTCTCAATGTCTTAAGTTATGAGTATGGAAGATAAATAGACTTGTGAATTGATAGATTGGCTTTTATTAGGTGTATTAGGTGTGGTCCCTTTGTGATCCATACATGCTTTAGAGATTTCATTTTTTCATGAAGTTTGAAACACTAATGGATTTCTTCTGCCTGGAAAACACAGTAAGTAAGCAGAATTATAATAGAAATTATGTAATAAGTCATACACCAATTAGAGCTGCCTGTGCATGTACAGAGGTATTGCCTGGTCACTGCCTACTTGGATTTTAACCGTTTATCTTGGGAAGCTTCTCTGGATCTCCGCCTTGGGCAGAGCAGGCTGTGCTGCAGCCCTGTTCCCTGCAGAAGGCAGCTGAGCCAGTGCCCAGACTGTGGAGATGCTCAGGCAGAGCACGTTGGGAGCAACATTATTCCTGGACTCATTCCATGCAAGAAGTACCATGCGTTGTCTTTTTAGTACCTTTTCTGAAATATTTATTTGCTGTAATGTTTCCCCTGAGAAGTTTACTCTACAGTAACTCCAGGGATAACCTCAATTTTTGGTTTGATGGTTTTTTCCCTTTTTTTTCCCTCCCTCTTCTTACACTTTTCCCACTTTTTTCCATGATGGCCTTGTGACCTTCATGCACTTCGTATTCTTCCTCATAAATGATGTAAGTGCAATTCTACACTCACAGGAAGTTTAGCCAGACACAGATGACTGGACTTGTGTGATAGCAAGGATTGTGTATCTGACATAGATAAAGCCAAATCAATTCCCCATGTTAGAATTACTTAGGGTAAGAATACATCATATTTTTCTGCCTTCCATGAGCAGGGAGCAAATAATGTTCAGAAAACAGAACATGGAACGTTTGCAAATGTTGCAAAAACAATGGTCTGTGCATTCATAGGAGACAGCCTCTATTTTTCATTAAAAATCAACTCAAGCTGCAGAAGTGAAGTTTATATTCTGAACGTTACCCTCTTCAGTTTAAGGTTCTTAGTAATTAACCCTTAGAGATCTGCAGGTTAGGAAAGTACTCTCCGTGCTTTTCCTTGTACCAGCAAAACGTGAAAATCATTTCCAGATTCAGGTCTTAGCTGGGCTTTTCCTCTTGGTGCATGGACTGTCTGCAGTGATGACAGGGGGAGTCTGGAATTAGCCCTCATCCTGGCAGGCTGATTTTAGTCCTGCATCAAATTCACTTTCCAAACTGGATGTGCAGACAACAGCTCCTGTCAAGAGCACAGATCTGGTTTGTATCTCACACCTTTCGTGAAGAGGATTCTGTTCACCACACCAGTCAGCACAGCTGCTCTGCTTCGAGGGCTTAAGCTCAGTCTCACTTGGAGCTACACGAGGACCTCTGCCATGAGAGACTCTGAGAGATTCTGCTCCCAGTTGGGTTTCTGGTTCTCTGTTTGCCCACCAGTTCAAACCGGGCTTCCCAACAGCAGCAGGACAGTGCAGGTACTCACCACTGACTGCCAGCCATCTACCTGAGAGTGTGACATGTGAGAAACAGAGATCTGCTTCTAAATCAAATTGTTATTCCAGAATATTTCCACATTTTCAACCATCTACCTAAGAGTGTGACATGTGAGGAAGAGAGATCTGGTTCTAAAGCAAATTGTCACTCAGGAGTATTTCCACATTTTCAGTGTTATCTTCCTTTATTCTGGTTCCAATTGAAACTCATTTAAATGAATAAATAACAGAGAAACTGAGCATATAGGTGTAAATCATTAAATGCTTGAAAGTATGAATTTGACAGTGATGTGTCCTTCAGAAGGATCTGATTTGATTAGGACATCAAAGTTACTATGCATAAAAGGCATCTTGAAATTGCCTTTTATGATGTTGAATTTGTTAAAGACACAGTATGGAACGCTGGGTCCTTCAGGAATGAGAGGATGTTGTTGTGTCCCAAAGTTTTTACTCCCAAAACCTGTGACACAGATTGGCTTGTTTGGCCATTTATAGGCAGGAAGAGGACGTGGGTAATTAATGGGAATGGTACAAGCAAAGTGGCAAAGCTGTAAAATATGAACAATGCAAGGATATTTGTCTGCTCTTTATCTGGATTTAAAACCAGGGTATATCTATGTATTTCATTAGTATTAAACTCCTTTTCAAGAGTAAATTAGATGCAAGGAAGATAAACGCAGCATACATTGCTCTTATTTGTTTTAGCTGAAACTCACCCTCAGTTCCACTGTGATACATTTCAGACTTACAGAAACACAGTTTGGAGCGTTTTTCCCCTCTGAATGCCTAGAAATGCTTTATCAGCACTTTTCTGGCCATGCATAAAACATTGACATGAAAACACAGTAGGATACTCCCTTATAGGCAGGAAAGAGCTTTGTACCACAAAGGATTGAAAATCAAACAAACCAACCGCCAAAAGACGCTCCTTTCTCATTGCCAGAGCTTAGTTCTGTAAAGGACACATTGATCTACCTGGCTGGATTCACTCTGGGCTGGGAACAGCGGAATGGGGCAGAGCCCACCTGCACTAAACGTATTCTTGTCATTCAGAAAAGCTCTTTTATTCACTGTAAACGTACCAAAAACTGGCTCTAGTTGAACAGTAAATATGTGATGTACAGAAAGAGAAAAGCTGCACCAGTTGGAAGTGATCCTCTGAATTTCAGATGATGATTATGATTTTACAAGTTCATTAAACATTTACTGGAAAACAGAAGAAAATCTTAGGAAGATTCATCTTCTTTTCCTTTTCCCATATGTTTTATTTCTGTGTGTGCTGGCTGAGTTTTTAACTCTGGACTGGTCCTAGTTAAGTAGCTAAGAAGGAGATAGTTTGACAAGGTTCTGAGATGTGTTATATTTTTTAATGTCCTGTTAATCACTGGGTATGAATATAAAAACTCTGGGGATTATAGTTTATAAACAGCTGCAGGTAAGAGCAGAGTAGCAGCACGGACAATAATATGATTAAATTGCAAAAATTCAAAACCTTCTCAACCCACTCAGTCACACTGACTTAAATGAAAGAAAAGAATCTTTGGAATATTTACAGATGTCTGGGTTCCAAAAACCCAGCAAACAAACAAACAAACAAACCTTAGCCGTGGCAATAATACAAGTTTGCAGACAGTCTGTGAAGTTGAATTATCTTTATAAACTTCACTGGGGGAATGAACAAATATGAAGAATATTTCTGTACTTCTAAAAATTATTCTGTATTAGTTTTTGCATTATACAGACTGGTTTGTGTTGTTTTTTTGGAATGGCCAACAAATTTCTGAAAGAGCAAGCTGATTCACGGCTAAGCCTGGCAGTCAGGCAGAATTGGATCCAGGAAGTACATTGATAGATTCTAACATTTCTTTAGGTTCCTAAAATTTAGGATTTGATACTAGGATTTGAAATAATGCTAATCTGAAATATTTGTCTTTCTGTGTGTTTTTCTACAATCACGACCAACTGAGCTTTTCACAGCTCTCTGTGTGACATTCAAAGAGTTCTTCAACTTAGAAAGTCCCCCAGAATTGTAGAGCTCAACAAATGGAGCACAACTGAATATTCTGAATTCTTACGTCAATAGTATTATACAATTGCAAAGTGCTCATTGGTTCTCTTCATGCCTTCTCCAAAACAGAAGAAGGTCTCAAATTTTGGCCTTCTGGCATAAAAAAGATTTCATTCTTTATAGTCTGACCTCTGAAATGTAATTTATCTTTAAATACAACCTCCATTTAATCTTTTCTTGCTTGGTCAGAAGTACTTCCTTTTTTACATGGTTTGTTCTTTCATGACTGCAGGGGTTTAAATGGATATTTTTAAGCTTCGGGGACGGGAGTTATGCAGAACTTTTTTGTTATTGCATTTCTGAGCACTTGGAAAAATGTGTTGAGGCTTCAGAAATGTGTGTCCTGTGGGATTGAAGTTACTAAAGAGCAGCAAGTCACTTATTAGAAAATGTCTGCTGGTCCCTGAGGATCTTTTCCTATTACCTTCCTCTAAATGAATGACTAACATAATGGATTAGGCTGCTCACCCTTGATACATGACTGGGAGACTTTATGAACTCGCAGGAATGTATTTTGATTTCACTGGTGTCCTTCCCTATCACTGCTCTTGAATCTCCAAATGCTTTTGGTGCTCGTCAGAATCCAGATGAAGAATTCTCTGAATTGTGAGAAGTGAACAGCGTTGTTCTCATTCTCCTCTTGCTTAACCTCCATGTGTCCCCTGCATAATTCTGCCTTTTCCCAGCATCAAACCTGTGACAAGATCAAAAATGGATCTGGTCAGATAGCAAAGGTGTTACCAGCTAAAATGTACAACTAGAATTTCAACAGGAAAATTCAAAGGGAGAATTCGAAACATGAATATGCATAAATGAAGATAAATGTATTGGATTGTCTTAAGGTTTATACCATATGACTGAATTCATTGATCTTTGTGAGGCTCCTCTGTACTGACTTTGAAAAACTTCCCATGCAAACATTGTGCATGGAGAATATCTTCCAGAGAGACCTGCAGGGATGCATTTGAATATATCCAACCATCTCTTTATTTGCATGCTCCATTTAAAGCTGTAAATTACCATTCAAAGGCTGGGATATTGACTTAATTGTTATGATCTCAAATAATTATGATTAAGTACTTTAACTTAAAGCTCTAAACCAGCAATAGATGTATTTAAAATGATATACAGGTGCCAGCATTGTGCTTCTGATGAGAATTGCTTGCCTCAGAAGCTGGAGATTACAGCTGGTTTGGTGCTGGGTGCTCTGCTCTCACCTGGATTCTCTCTGGCGCAGGTTGGAGTCACCTCTTGGCTGACTTGGACCATCTTATAGTGTGTTCTCAGGGGTTATTTCTGAAGTAACATCCCTGAAACCTTTTCCATAACAGCTTCCACACTGAGCCAAGGCTGGTGGGAGCCCGTTGTGGTCAATTCAGTATCAAGAGAGCTTTTTGGCCATCCAGAGAATTGTCAGCCAGCCACATCTGACTGCGTTTTTCTGCTCCTTTTTCAAGAGTATAAACTGATAACAGTATGAATTACTCCACTTTATTTTCTGTTTCTCAGAGCTGTGGAAAAAGCAGGTTTGCAATGCAGTGCAATCCTTTCTCTCACTCCAGTGTGGCACTGACAGGAGCCAGATATGCTGTAGAGAACAAGGCAAGGGTCCTCTTTGCCAGCAGCTGGATACCAAGCACAGGGTTACCTTTTCTCTTAGATATGCGGCCTTTAAACAGAAAACTACTTTATAAAGGTGAGAGAATTGCTCAATGCAACCATAGACATTTGCTTTTACAAGAAAATAAATGCCAGTGGAAGTTTTGGTGATGAACAGTTTCTGTGAGAGTTGCCTACCGCTTAATTAATTGGTCTCCAAGCTGTAGGATAATCCACCTTCACAGGTGTAGCTCGTGCCCCGGAACTGCTCTCGCAGCCTCTAAACAAAGTCTGAGGGGAAATGAGCCAGAGATTGGCTGAAAAGTCTGTTCTAGTCCCTAAACAAACACCCTGAAATTACAGGTTCACATGTTGACTTTAGGAAGACAGCAGACAGGTGAAGTGACATTCAGACTGTACAACAGAAAGAAATGCAGGTGTTGTCTTTAGAAGCAAGAAAAACCAGGAGTTGCAGAGGAACTTTGCACCAAGCTGTTGCTGCTCAAAAGAGATAAGTAAATAGTGAAGGCAGGAAACTGCAGGCAGTGTAAGTTGTGCTGCACAAAGAGAGAACAAAGGGAAGATCAAAAGGCGCAGGGCTCTGCCAGATCAGAACAATTGAAATTGTTCTCTTTCTTCTCGCAGCTTGGTGCAGCACAGAGCCAGATCTGGGCAGTGCCGCCTGGGGAGAGCGTCTCTCCTGAGACAGAGCTTTCATTATCGGATACTGGGGGTGTTGTTCTTTAAAATGACTGTGCAAGAACTAACAGGAACCTTGAATGTACACATGTATACAGCACTGCTGGCAATTACAAAATATTAGTTTAAAACAGAAAGAGGCAGCACTAAAATAACACAGCTTTTGTTCTCACCAGAACTTGGTTTTTTTTTTTATTCTCCCCCATCAAAAATATTGTTGACAATACTAAAACTACCTTGTTGTATTTAAGAAAAAACAGGATTTGAGAAAAACACAAGCCTTCCAGTGCTTTTATCCAATTATTTTAAGATATTTGAGATCTAATTGTTGTTTTACCATCACTCATTTTATTGCAAACTGACAGATACCATTGTAGTTCAATGTCCAGTGCACCAGAAATGATGTAATTTAATCTCCTTGCAAGCAGAGCACCTTCTTAGGACTTCTAAACTCCCAGCTCTGGCTTCAGAAGAGAACAGGCACAGAGCTGCCTCACTGCAGCTTTATGGAACAGCACAACTGACTTCCATAATGGAAGTGCTGAATTAAAAAGTGTTGGCTTTTAGTTCCAAGTTATTGGATATTTCACAATGTAATTTACTGGTCACGTGCTTGAGTTTTTTGTCTTGAAAAAGCAGTATTTCCAGAGGGCAAGTGCTGTTCATTAAAACCTCAGCTTGTTGAGAACCTGGAATGTTTAAGTTTCATTAGGAAAATAAAAGTCTCCTTGTACATGTCCTAGCACCGGGAGATCCTGGTAAGATACTGAGAACCCTCATTAGAATTTTTCTTCCAGTTTAAGAATATAAAGAAAACAGGTAATAAGAATTCTTATTTTGCACATCATTGTCCCTCCTTTCAGACTGTTTTCCATAAATGCATAAAAGAAATGTCAGTAGGGGAGCTTCTTGTGCCAGAGAACTGGAACTGTCAGGTTCTAAAACTCTGTGACTTTTATGAGTGTGACACACTTCAGTACAATGTCCAAAAATGTAGCTTCACTCAACTTTGCAGAGCTGTAAAAGGGACCAATACAGGCCAATAAAGAGCAGCACTTGTACTGTCAGCACATCATTTTAAATACTTGGCTATGGTCAGGAGGAATCACAGTTGATCAACCTGTCTGAAAATCATATATTTTTATTTGCATGCTTGAATATCATGATATCAACGTCTTTCATTACACGGAAAGAACTTCAGAACTTGAATTTGCAGACAGGTTTTCAGTATAATTCTCAGATGTGCTTATGTAGCATTTACCTGCACCTTTAAATGCCTAATACTTGTAAAAATATTAATATGTCTTTAATACGTAACATAAGACATCTTACCAAATCTCTGGGAGAAAATCTCTGCTCTTTCTGCAAAAAAGAAAGGGAAGTGCCAGTTGATCACTGGTACTGCCTCCTCCCTGTAGTTCATCTTCTTAACCTGCATGTCTTCAAACACACAATATTTTGATTATTTCACATATAACAGGATCCTGTGCTAACAAAAGACCACAAGGTTGGACCGTGGTGCTCCTTGGAATCAGCAAATGACCGTGTAGATGTGGACACAGAGTTTATTAAATTCAGTATTAAAGGCAGAGAGGGTTTTTCTCCACACTGAGGCACTCAATTTCAGGAAATAAGGCATTTCTTTAAGAGTCTGGAATTGTCCTGACTCTCACGAGGTAGCACGGGGTGTGTTTGAGGGAAGGGATACAAGAGAGAGCTGCAGAGTGACTTGACAAAATAAAGGGGTTGTTAAGTTACTTTAGAGCCTTCTCCCATCAGACCATTACAGCCACTGGAGCGGAGCGAATGCTTCCATAAAACAGTGGAACTAATGGAGTGATTTTATTTGTACTGGAGCAGGTCCACCATTGCTCACCCTTTGATTGACTCTAAGTAGCTGCGTAACTTTATAGGAAAAGACATTTTCTAGCCCTGAAAAAGTCAAGTGCATGTTTCTTTTTTCCACATTTCACATCCAGGTTAATTCCTGTTTCTTATGCTTCATTTTATCCTCGGAAAAAATGGAAAGAGAGCTGTCCCTAAATTTTCTTACTTCTAGTGAGCAGGGAAGCAACATTTGCAAAGGCAGCCTGAGAAATTGTATTTTCATTTTCCAGAAGTAGGCGTGGGCATGGCACCCAGGACAGAATTCTGGGTATTTTTGAAAAAAGTGGCACACTGGACCTTGGCACAGTGATAAGCAGACACTAAGAAATGGAAGGGGGTTTGTGCAGTGTGAGGATATCCTTGGAGTTCTGTGCATTTCCAGCGAGGTCAGTGGTGCCGTGTTGGTTACAGAGGGGAGCAGGCTCACTCCAGAGGGCAGCAGCTCCAATCCATTATGTGAGCAGTGCAAAGTGACTTTTCTTCTCTGAAATCCTGCCTAGAACGCCCCCAGAACTCAAAGCTCGAGACTGAGGCCACCAGCCTGTAATTTTCCTCTGGAGGGATGATGCCAGCTGCTCTGTCTCACTGTAGTCAGGATGTGTAGTCAGCTTTACACCTTCCACGTGGAAGTCTCTATACTCATCACTCAAAATAACTGTAACTCTATGAATATTTAGAGCTTGATCCTCTTTCCATTTAAGTTACCTGAAATTTTGGTCACTGGAGCAGGTGTAGTTCCTGGAAGGGCATGGTCAGGCTTCAGAAACCTGGGATTTAGCTTGTCAAGACAAATTCTCGGTCCTGGCCCTGAGTCCCTGGATGCTCAGGGTAGATGCTTCCTGCTTATCAACCTGTCAGGAACTGTTTTTTCCAGGATATTCCCTGAACAATGTCGGACCTCTTGAGGGGATAATGATATGGGGGATTTAAGAATATTTTCCTTTATGGGGTGTTTCTGATGCATACAAATATTCTCCAGTTTGTAAGGTGAGGTAAAGTGAGAGAAACATCTATATATGTTAAATGAAAGTGAGAGGGTTCAGTATCCAGAATCCAGGATGACAGATGAACAATATTTATTGCAGAAAAAGTGGGCAGTTTCCATACTGATTTTTATGTAGGTGAATGTAGTTTTTGTATAGATATGATGTACATAAATAAAAAATATTCTCTCTCTCTTTTGCTTGTTATTTCTTTCAATTACACTCTTGATTTTTACGGCAGTAGTAGTTTTGGTTGTTCTTTCTAAGTGAGCTGTTCTTGTCAATGCCTGTGGAACAGTGTTGGGGTTTTTTGTGAGATTGAGGAATATTGCTACTTTATTCTGCAATATTAAAATCTTTTGGGGACATAAGCTATTTTTTTATCACAAGTTTTTGGAAAATAAAATTGTAGATTGATGAGTTTGCTTTAGGTTATTATAAAAATTTGCATGCTAGAGTCTTTAAATATGTTAATCCATAAATATTAAGGGAAGAATTTTTATTAATTTCTGTAAAGTGATTTAAAAAATACTGTAAACATTCTTGGAAGTGAAGTTTGTTGATGTCTCACTAGAATGAAAAATGCAACTTTTGGCTGGGAAGAGGTACCTTGAGTACATACCCTGCTGTTCTGAAGGTTCATTTGGACCATGAGCCTCATTCTGAATGTTGATATGTGAAATACCAGGCCTGTTCATGTCGGACATCATGCACTGAAAAAAGCTTTATTTGCTCAACTCCCTCCCAAACGTGCTGCAGAAAAAGTTTGCCTGCAAGTTGAGCATGTGGATATCAGGAGAGGTGACAAATACTTCAGAAAACAACATTAATCACCTGAACTAGGAGAGACATTTGTTTCTGTCCTTCAGCTCCCTGGCCTGGAACAGACTGCATTGGAAATCGCTCCAAAGTCTTGAACTGATGGGGAGTTTGTGTGAGCACAGTTACTGTGCTGTGCAAATCTGTCCAACATCCATCATTTGAGGGACAGGCAGAAATTTAACTTGTGCCCAGCTGCTCTTGTGTTAAATAGTGACCAGATCATAAAGTGCTTTTAGAAAGCAGGGCTGCTAATGAATAGGCATTTTTAAAAGCCAGCAGCCAGAGTCAAACATATGAAGAACTACAGCTGGTTCTTTTTATCACAAGGGTGACTTCCAAGATTTATATTCCTTATTTGACTCAGTGTAATCCACACATATCCCTAGAGGAGAGGTAATTTTCAAAATAAATTGTTTCTTCTTCGTGTTTAAATACATTGGTGGTGTTTGACTAGACATCAAAGCTTGGACAGTGTGTTCTCTAATGCTGTGAGCTTGGCAACATTTCTGTCTGAGTGGCATTTTGGCTTATTTCATTATTTTAAAAGGAAAAGCAGAAGAAAAATCTTAGCCTTTTAAAAATAAATTCTAAAAACATTCTGAAGTTTACAAAAGGCTATCAGACCTTGCACCTGCTCTGTTGACTTCTGCTGACCCCTTTTGACAGAGCAAAATACACTTAGGTTGTTACAAAGAATGTGGAGCATTAAATAATTTAAATTCTCAAGTTTACTATTCTAAAAAGTTCCAACACCTACACTTTTTTTTCTGAACAGAAATGAAAGCAGCAAATGTTTAACATAACTGAAGGTAATTGTAAAGGCAAGGAACATAATTTTCTCGCTGGAAGGTAGGAAGCCCTCTCGTTGCTGTGTGTTGGCAAAGCTTTACCAGCTTGGATAGTGCAATGCCACTTTTTCATGTTTTACTCTCTGAGAAGCTGGCTTGGCAGTGGAATACAATGGATCATCAATTCATGGCTTTCCCATTGATGCCTGAGAGAGGGAGGCTCCCTAGAACAGAGGCCAGACAAGATTAAGAGAAAAAAATGGGGATTTATTGCAGGGCCTTCAATAGGGACACCTCGGGCAGTCAAAAGCCCTCCCTGGGAGAGGCCACACCCAAGATGGACCCTGAGTCACGAGTTTTCTACACTTTTATAAGTTTTGATCAATTTACATCTCAGGTTAATTCTCCAATTACAATTTCAGGTAACTATGGAATTTACCCCAAGTCTGTCCCCCCTTTAGAGGCTCAGTTTCCGTATTTTGGGGCCTGGAACAGCAAGGTGTTCTTGAGTCCAGGCCTGGAGAGGATTTGTTGTGTCTGACCAGGATGGGAGAACAGGAGCTCCCAGACTGTGTGGAGTTTGAGAGTTACACACTAAAGCAGTACTAGATTTGAAAAATACAAAAGGTAAATCTTAAGGCATCACCATCAACAAAGGCATTCCTTAAAATGCCTAAATACATAGAAACATCCTTCACTCTTCACTCTTCACTATTCAACAGTTTGTGTTTAGGTTCACATACAGGGTTTGTTGATGTTGCTCCCTTCTCAGGCAGCTCCTCCTGTGACCTGGAAGAGGCCCTGGCTGTGTCCCCATGAAAACCCTGAGCAGTTGTTAATTCAGCAGACTATGACCACTGCACAACTTCTGTCTGAAGGAATCATGTCAGTTCACATTCCCACTGTCTGTCTGAAAGCAGCAGTTGTGCATTTACCAAGGTGATAATCTAATTCTTCAGGCTGAAACATATTTTTTTCCTTCATATTAGCATGCGGTTTGCTTTGCATCCAAATACGTGAAAATGAGTGATTAGCTGGAGAAGAGAACTACCCAGAGATAATGGTTTATAGACAGCAGAATATAGCTTGAGCAGCACCGTAACTTTGTGAATCACAGAGTTCATTTATAAAGATGTTGTTCTTTATTTTAATATATTTCAGACCCAAAAAGTAGGAATATAGATTTTGAAGTTGTGTATGACAGTTCACAGATGCAGATGGTTTGTCACTAATTTTAGGCCGCATTTTCCGTTCAGCTGAACAGATTCTAATGTTAGAATTTTCATGATACATGAAGATGTCGATAGAGTTGTCTTGAGAATCAGAAGTTATTTATAAAGGTGTTGGTCTGCTTTGGATGGAGAACTGCAGACACATTCTCTCCTCTCCACACTGGTGTGAACACAATAGGTAACAAGATGTTTCAATGCCAAGGCCACCAATCTCTGTGGCATCCAACACCTGTTTTTACATGCTCTATTTGAAGATTAATTGCCCGTTTTGCAACAACAGCTTCGTGTCAGGAAAACCCTGTCCCGAATGCTGCTTTTCCAGATCATTACCCTCGATGTAAACACACACACAACACAGTGATTATTGAGTGACCACACTTAAATAGTGCCATTTTCAAGAAAAAGACCAAAAATTGTGGTGAATATTCTGTACTCACTGTCATGGCTACAGTTGACTGCCAAGTGTTTTGCCTTTAATCCACCCCAGCTAGAACTGATGTACAAATGTTAAGAAAGATGCAGTGTAAGCTAAACACAAACTTCATTAACAACTCCAGGACGTTTTGCCCAAAAAATGCCAACATCTGGGAGGAAAACCAGGCAAATTATTAATTTTAATTTTTGCATTTTGCAGATGCAGCATACGTATGTGATACCTTGGTTGCAGTGTTCTTCATTACTCAGAAAGATTTTTCTGTGCCGGAAATGTGAGAAGATGGTGGGACTGACAGAGATAAGAACTCAAGATACGTTTGATCAGAAACAGTTGTGAGGATTTCAGAGCTTACAAAGAGAATGCAGTGACTTTCTTGGCTTTGTCCTCTAAACATGTTTCTCTGACAAAACCTTTGCAGCCTCAACAGCTCCACAAGCAGGAGATGTCTGACCCATACAAAAATCCTAAGAAGAGCAGCTTGACAGGACACAATCTGAATGCTGAAAACTGTACAGGTCTGCAAAGCAGGCCTGCGCCAAACCAGAGAAGAGCACTTGAAGCATTTTTATTTGTGCACATGTAACTGAAACTTTTATTTACCTTTGTATCTAGGCCAAGCACAAAAGAGACAAGCTTCTCTTACCTGCAGGGTACTGTACTGGTGTGATCACAGTGCTAGAAATGACCAAGTTTTCTTTTGCAAAACTACTTCTACAAGTTAGTTGCCAAAAATGTTAAAATTTTGCCAAATCTTTTGCTCAAGGAGTGTAAAATCTATGTTGCATTATCATTATTCTACTAACAACCACTGTGTACAGTGGTTTTCTGTATGTGATGCCACATACATTAAACTTCTTTGATAAATCAGTTGTTGTCCTTTACATTTAATAAAGACATGCAACTACTGAAGCTCCTTGTTTGTCCTTTTCTTCTCAGTGTTCAGGTCTAGGTAGTTATCCAGCATTTGTCTCCAGTAAAACACTTTATCAGCAGCAGGAACTCACTCAAATGGACTCTCATTTGCAAAGATACATATTGTGGTATAACAACAGGTTCAGCAGAGCCTGTTTGTTCTGTGGGTTAAACTTGGCCATAGAACCCTGAGATCACTCACCAGCTGCCATCACAGGGAATCAGGCTGGATTTGGGGAAGGTGAATGTCATTTATAATAGAGTTGGATGGCGAGAAACAAAGAGAAAAGCTAAAACACTTTTGCCCACCTTTTCTAAGGCTCAGCTTCATTCCCTGTGGCCCCAACCTGCACAAGGACACCCGAGAGAGGCACAGGAATTGTCTATAAAGTGAAAAAATGTTTCTCTGACAATGTGGCTGCACCAGGAAGAGAGAGAGATCGAGGTCTCAGGTAACCCCTGGTTCCATCTGTGCCTTTTTCAGTCTGTCTCATTTTCATAACCTTGTGACAAAGTAAAGCACAAGAGTGGTTTTGAATTCCAGCATTATCTTTATACCTCTGTATTGGGTTTCATGCTGTAAACTCCTTTTATGAGCATTGTAGGAATCTCATTGTGTCTAAAGAGTGAAGAAACTTTCGCTACTTTCTCATCACAATTTTAATCCGGGCTGGATACTTTTTAAAAGTTCTTTCCTTGTTTGTCTTCATGACCCTGAGATGTTCACTCATTTATCTTTAATGAACTTTGCTGTGGACCTCTGTGCCAAACCAGTGCTGCAGTGTTAAATGGTGAATATGCAAGATTATCATCTTGGCTACTACATGAGATTGCAATTAAAGTCATCTTCAGCTGCTGGTTGGTTTTTCTTATCAAACAGAAACTCGACATTTCTGTGGCTGTTAATTCCCAGGCTTTGCTGCCGTGTTCTCTCTCTGATGCTAAGTTAGAAACAAGGCAGGAGAAGTTATGCCCACAGGCCTGATGGGAAGGTTAAGCTCACCTTCCTTGGAGTTCCTAAATCAAGTGAAAAGCTATGATTGAATTTGGACCATGATTTAGCACAGAAAATCAGCATTTAGGTTAAGCCAGTCTCAGGAGTGCAACTGCAAACTCCTGAGTTAGAGCAGAGGTGCCGGAAGGGAGTCTCCTTTGCTGCTTCAGTCCGTGACCTGCAGCTTGGGCATCAGTGACAGCACAGCAGCCACGCTCTGCTGCAGGCGCTGGGCTGGACCAGGAGGAGCTTTGCTGTGCCAATGGGCAGGGGAGCAGCCCCAGGGCTGGGGGGCAGCTGG